>SJYQ01094323.1:160034-202561 GCA_006410935.1 Redunca redunca
GTCTGGCTCTAGATGAGTGATCACATCATCGTGATTATCTGGGTTGTGACAATCTTTTTTGTATAGTTCTTCTGTGTGATCTTCTGCTTCTGTTAGGTCCATACCATTTCTGTCCTTTATTGAGCCCATCTTTGCATGAAAAGTTCCCTTGCTATCTCTAATTTTCTTGAAGAGATCTCTAGTCTTTCCCATTCTGTTCTTGTCCTCTATTTCTTTGCATTGATCACTGAAGAAGGCTTTCTTATCTCTTCTTGTTATTCTCTGGAACTCTACATTCAGATACTTATATCTTTCCTTTTGTCCTTTGCTTTTTGCCTCTCTTCTTTTCACAGCTATTTGTAAGGCCTCCCCAGAGAGTCATTTTGCTTTTTTGCATTTCTTTTCCATGGGGATGGTCTTGATCCCTCTCTCCTGTACAATGGCATGAACCTCATTCCATAGTTCATCAGGCACTCTATCAAATCTAGGCCCTTAAATCTATTTCTCACTTCAGGATATACTTGAATGGTCTAGTGGTTTCCCCTACTTTCTTCAATTTAAGTCTGAATTTGGTAATAAGGAGTTCATGATCTGAGTCACAGTCAGCTCCTGGTCTTGTTTTTGTCGACTGTATAGAGCTTCTCCATCTTTGGCTGCAAAGAATATAATCAATCTGATTTCAGTGTTGACCATCTGGTGATGTCCAAGTGTAGAGTCTTCTTTTGTGTTTTTAGAAGACGGTGTTTGCTATGACCAGTGCATTTTCTTGGCAAAACTCTATTAGCCTTTGGCCTGCTTCATTCCATATTCCAAGGCCAAATTTGCCTGTTATTCCAGGTGTTTCTTGACTTCCTACTTTTGCATTCCAGTCCCCTATAATGAAAAGGACATCTTTTTTTTGGGTGTTAGTTCTAAAAGATCTTGTAGGTCTTCATAAAACCATTCAACTTCGGCTTCTTCAGCGTTACTGGTTGGGGTATAGACTTGGATTACTGTGATATTGAATGGTTTGCCTTGGAAACGAACAGAGATCGTTCTGTCATTTTTGAGATTGCATCCAAATACTTCATTTCAGACTCTTTTGTTGATCATGATGGCTACTCCATTTCTTCTGGGGGGTTCCTGCCTGCAGTAGTAGATATAATGGTCATCTAAGTTAAATTCACCCATTCCAGTCCATTTTAGTTGGCTGATTCCTGGAATGTCGACGTTCACTCTTGCCATCTCTTTTTTGACCACTTCCAATTTGTCTTGATTCATGGACCTGACATTCCAGCTTCCTATGCAATATTGCTCTTTACAGCATGGACCTTGCTTCTATTACCAGTCACATCCAACTCTTTTTGACCCCATGGTCTGTAGCCCACCAGGCTCCTCTGTCCATGGGATTCTCCAGGCAGAAATACTGGAGGGGGTTGCCATCCCTCCCCAGGGGATCTTCCCAATCCAGAGATCTAACCTGTCTGAGCCTCTCATGTCTCCTGCATTGGCAGGCGGGTTCTTTACCACTAGCACTATCTGGGAAGCTTATACATGTGTGGTAAGTCACTTCAGTCAGGTCTGACTCTTTGAGACCCCGTGGACTGCCAAGTTCCTCTGTCCATGGGATTCTCCATGCAAGAATATTGGAGTGGGTTATAATGCCCTTCTCTAGGGGATCTTTCTGACCCAGGGATCAAACCCATGTCTCTTACGTCTCCTGTATTGGCAAAAGGGTTCTTTACCAGCAGTGCCATCTGGTAAACCCCTGGGAAACCTACACACATTACTATATGATAGGTATCTAATAAAAACCTGTTGTATACCAGAAGGAACCATACTCAATACTGTGTAATGGCCTATGTGGGGAAAGAATCGACCAAAAAAAAAAAGAGAGAGAGAGAGAGTGGATACATGTATAAATATAATTGATTCACTCAGATATACACCTGAAAATAATACAACATTGTAAATCAACTATACTCCAATAAAAATATTTTTTTAAAAAGAACCAAAACATATGCAAAAATAGCTCAACGGTCAATAGAAGCAAACAAAAGTGTCAGGAATCTTATGATTAAACACCACCTTTTTCTCTTCTATAAAATTAAAACTGAAAATTTATAATATCTGGTTAGGAAATCTAAATATTTGGAAACTAGCTTTCATTATTATTCAGGTTTGTTTTAAGATTTGATAGAAACCTAGCTTTATAAAGCTATAGGTTTATAAAGCCTAGTATTGATGTGTTATGAAGCTAAAAAATAATTCCAAATTCTTTTTCCCAAATTGAGATGAATTTACTAAATGATGATGAGTAAGGCTGAGTTTAGGGTCTTCCCCAGTGGCTCAGTGGTAAAGAATCTGACTGCAATGCAGGAGATCCAGGTTTGATCCTGGATCAGGAAGATCCCCTGGAAAAGGAAATGGCAACCCACATCAGGGAAATCCCATGGACAGAGGAGCCTGGCGGGCTACACGGAAGAGTGGGACACTACTTAGCAACTAAACAAGAACAAAGGATGCTGCTGCTGCTGCTAAGTCGTTCAGTCATGTCCGACTCTGTGCGACCCCATAGACGGCAGCCCACCAGGCTCCCCCGTCCCTGGGATTCTCCAGGCAAGAACACTGGAGTGGTTTGCCATTTCCTTCTCCAATGCATGAAAGTGAAAAGCGAAAGTGAAGCTGCTCAGTCGTGTCTGACTCTTTGCGACCCCATGGACTATAGCCTGCCAGGCGCCTNAGATGAATTTACTAAATGATGGTGAGTAAGGTTGAGTTTAGGGTCTTCCCCAGTGGCTCAGTGGTAAAGAATCTGACTGCAATGCAGGAGATCCAGGTTTGATCCCGGATCAGGAAGATCCCCTGGAAAAGGAAATGGCAACCCACATCAGTGTTCTTGCTGGGAAATCCCATGGATAGAGGAGCCTGGCGGGCTACACGGAAGAGTGGGACACTACTTAGCAACTAAACAAGAACAAAGGATGCTGCTGCTGCTGCTAAGTCGTTCAGTCATGTCCGACTCTGTGCGACCCCATAGACGGCAGCCCACCAGGCTCCCCCTTCCCTGGGATTCTCCAGGCAAGAACACTGGAGTGGGTTGCCATTTCCTTCTCCAATGCATGAAAGTGAAAAGCGAAAGTGAAGCTGCTCAGTCGTGTCTGACTGCAGCCTACCAGGCTCCTCCACGCATGGAATTTTCCAGGCAAGAGTACCGAGTGGGGTACCATTCCCTTCTCTGAACAAAGGATAAGTTTTACCTAATTTGTATGCAGACTTGTATCATTTTGCACTAGAATGCATTTTGTTGACACTGCTGGTCCTTAAAATTAATGTACAAAGTAAAATCCGCTTTGTATATCAAGGGTTTTGATATGTTGTATCTGGGGATAATATACAGACACACCTCAGGAAGGGTGCTGACTCTCCTCACTGTGTTTCCAGTAGACATCTAGCCCACTCCCATTACAGAACTTTGCCTTCTTCTAAAGGGGGCTATCGTTTTTCGTGTCTTAATAAACATCACTTTCTCAGTCTGTCCTAAGAACTATACCTTTCAACTCTGATTGCCTAATCAGTATCATGTTACAAAATCACAGAGTGTATCAGGTTATGTGTTATGCTTTTGCTGTTTTTAACTTATATATGGAGATGAGTTAAGAAAGAAAAATACTGAATGAAATAGCTGGTTCATAAGCAGTGATAAAATGTTTACATCCCTAATAGTCAAGGGAATGCAAAGAAAAAAATTAGATATTTTTACCAATGTCAGAGAGTTAAAAAAAAATTATTAAAGCTGCTTGAGTTTTTGTGAGATGGGGCCCTTATATACTACTGGGAGTGAGGGGTCTAAATTTGTGTAATCCTTTTAGGAATCAGCTGGGAAATATCTTGCAGCATCTAACAAGTATCTCTAAAAATGTTTATTTCCTTAATATCCATTTGGCTTAGTACTTATATTTGGGGGCATTTGTTCTGAGAAAATAAAAGCATCAATAAGTTCATCATAATATAGCTTTTATAAAAGCAAAGATTGGAAACAATTTAAACCCTTCATACTCAAAATTCTCCTCCAAATAGCACCTGTAACTAACCTTGTCTTCTCATCTTTTGTCTTCTGGAACTTAGGCACTCTGGTAAAGCATTGCTGGCTGATACTGTTGCCCCACAAAAATTATTCAGTTATTTCTTCTCTGTGCCTTCTGGCTATCTTTCTCACTCAACAGATCATAAGCAATTTGAAGGCGAGATCTTTGTACGTCTCCCCTCACAAGATCTAATAGAGAGCAATCAGAACCCTCTGTGGGACCCATACAACCCTGATCATGTTCCATTTCCATTCTTCATCTCAGTGGGCACAAGGCCAGTAGAGCCCCCAGACCTCCTCCAGGGCCTATGCTGAGAAATGTAGAGGGCTCTGCTTCCCAGGTGGGCGAGTGGTAAAGAACCAGCCTGACAATGCAGGACACCTAAGGGACTCAAGATCCGTCCCTGTGTTGGGAAGATGTCCTGGAGGAGGCCATGGCAGTCCACTCCAGTACCCCGCCTGGAACGATTTTCCAAAGGAGCCTGGCAGGGTCCAGAGTCACAAAGAATCAGACAGGACAGAGCAACTAAGCGTGCACACACTGCTGGCTGGGGAGGGGCTCACCACATCTGATGAGCATGGTGCAGCTGGGCTGTACGGGGAGTCAGCAGCTCAGGCACGGTGGCTGTGTCACCCCCTGTCCTTGTGGTGGAGTGCAAGAATGCCCCACAGCCTGACTGTATCACCCAGCCTGCAGTGTGCCTAGCTTATAGACACTGGTGCCTACAGTCCATCAAGAAGAGAACCAGCTGACCCCAGTCTCAGTGGCTCCTGTTTTTTATCTTCAGATTTTTATTTAATTTATTTGGCTGCATTGGATAAATAAATTATTTATGTATTTGGCTTGTTGCAGCTCACGGGCTTAGTTGCTTCTCAGCATGTGGGCTGTTAGTTTCCCGACCAGAGAACCTGTGTCCCCTGCATCGCAAGATGGATTCTTAACCACTGGACCACCAGGGAAGTCCCAGCTTGTTTAGATGTTATCTTCTTGCTTCTCTGGACCGTGAGCTCCTTGAAGGCAGGAGTTAGAGCTTCATGATTATATCTTCTGTGTGTAGAACAGTGTGGTCCAAAGGGGGAGCTGAAGATCTATTAAATTCATTTCATCAGAGCTACCAGGGCAGCACATGGGGCCATCAAGTCAGGAACATGAGACAGGGGAGGAGGATACAAGATAGGAGAAGACACAGTGGAAATGGGAAAAAATTTCCAACAGATGTTATTCTTAGACTGATGAGAAAATATGCATTTAGGAAAAGCAAAACCATAAACGGAAGTCTAAGAAGTCTAAGAGGAGTTATTATGGAGGTCACAAAGGAAATTATTTGAAATGGAACATGATTAAGAAAGGTTTGCTTGCTAAGGATGAGAGGGAGTAGGAGAGAGGAAAGTAAAAAATGTCAGTCTGGGTACTGACCACACTGATCTCTCTCGGCCAAACCTGAGGTCAACTAAAGACAACACCACCAAACCCTTCTAATCCTAGAAAAGCAAGAGAAACTTCAACTACATTAAATTTTTTTCATTATTTTGTGCAACGCTAGAATGCGCTCTAGAATGTGCAAAGTATTTGAATTTTGCCAAGAATATGAGAAGCTGAGACTAGGACAAAATCAATTGCCCTTGATGAGCTACAACTGTATTTTTTCATTCCCGAATATTCTTCATTCTTAAACTTACTGACCCACAGAATAAAATATGGAGATACACAGACAGTTTCATGGGAGATTGAGTGGAGCTCTCATCATACTCAAGACTCAGTGGCTCAGATGTAAAACTGAGACAAAGAAGCCTCAATTGCCCTGCATTCTCAGAACTGCCAGCTCTGGACACACGTGTGGTAGGGCTTATTGAGTGAGCTCCCGTCAGTTCTGCTCCCTTTACTGAAACTCCCTCCTGCCCTGCTCCTCCACAGTCAAGACAGGCAGAAACCCTGGAGTGGGGATGCAGGGAGAGAATGGTGTCAGAAGAGAAAAGAGGAGCATCTGGCTCTAAGTCCACCGTTTGGTGTGGACAGCTGGACTTTACACAATCCTCTCCCTGGGATATTGACACAGCAAACCAAGTGAGGGATGCTCTAGGGAAGGGGTTCAGTCCACCACCTGTCTCTGTAAGTGGAGTAGTGTTGGAACAAAGCAATGCTTATTCATTTTCACATCTTTGTGGGTTCTTTCTGACCACTAGTGGCTCAGATGGTAAAGAATCTGCCTGCAATGGTGGAAGACCCAGGTTTGACCCCTGAGTTGGGAAGATCCCCTGGAGAAGGGAAAGGCTACCCACTCCAGTATTCTTGCCTGGAGAATTCCATGGACAGAGGAGCCTGGTGAGCTACAGTTCATGAGGTCGCAAAGAGTCTGACACAACTGAGCAACTAACACTTTTCTCACACAATGGTGGAGTTGAAAACTCTAAGCAGAAACTATATGGCTCACAAAGTTGAAAAATGTTTATTCTCTGGCCCTTTACAGAAAGTCTGCTGACGCCTGCTCTGGGAGAGTCACATACAGGGGGTCACTGGGAAAGAGGAGACTGGCTCCCACTTAGGTCGGATGCCTACTGATGCTGCTGGCACCTGTCTGAATAGGAAAGGAGGAGGTGAAGAAAATGGTAGAGGGTTGATTGGTACAGCCAAGCACTAACTTCCTGGCCTGGTGAGAATGGGAGAGTTTCCCGTGGACCAGGTGGAATGACGGAAGACTGTGGAGCTGAAGGCATCCTGGCCCAATCTAAGGGCTCTGTCATCTGGCAAGAGCAGGTGGGGTGTCCCACCATAGGGGGTTATTGGAAAACGATGAATGACCTCAGGAATGTGTGCACTGGGGAGGTCCCTTTCATCCAACGAGGCTCCTCGAAGAACTCGTACATACATGCCTGGGGAGCTAGCTGCACATCTGCTGTGCATGGGCCCTGGTGGCCACCGAGCACTCGGCAAGCAAGAAGGGACAGCCAAAGGAGAGGGGCACCAAGCACTAAAGGGATGCTGTGCTTTTCCGTAAGCCCTCTCCGCCCCAACTCTTCTAACACTTCAAAAGAAGTGAACCCTCTGCATCTCACTTCAGCTACTGCCTATAGATGCCTGCTCAGTGCCAGGGGAGGAGAGAGCTGAGTCAGAGATTTGGTGATGAGATTGGATCACTTGCAGAACAGGGCTGAGCCATCACCCGGCTCATAAACAGGGGGCTTGACAAAGCACAGATGAGCACAAGGATTGGAAAACGCAAAGTTGTTTGTTGTTTATACTCACTAATCCAACTCTTCCCTCCAGGGATTTAGAATCTAAATGTACTGGTGACATTAGCCTGGATTTTGTTGAATGATTTAATATAAATTTTTATTTCCCTTATTAGTTTTCTTGGTTTGCTAACTGGATTAAAAAGAATTTATTTTTAGACTTCCCTGATGGTCCAGTGGTTAAGACTGTTTCTATTGCAGGGTTTGATTCCTGGTTGGGGAAGTTCTGAATGCTGGTGGGGGAAGCCAAAATAATAATAATAATGATTTGCTTTCATTTGTTAAATGGAAACCCATCTTTGCCTGCCTACTTTAATCACTTTTGAATTTGTTGTTGCTGATTACTTGGCATCCAGTAGCACATGGTGCCAGAAACCAAGAGCAGAGCAAAATTCTTAGCTGCAATTTTAAAAGCTAGGATTTAAAAAGTAATAATAAAGTTAAGGTGAAAATAAATCTTGCAATGCCTCCAAAAAATAATAGTTGGTAGCTGAGGCATGCTGTGTGGAATATTGTTATATCTGGCTTTCATCTAGGACTCCTAGAACAAGCAAATACATATTAGATTTCTTTCATATTAATAAGCATCCAGAAAAAGTAGGCAACTTTTCAAAACTTCAGGCAGTTTTTTTTTCTTTTTACTATTAAAGAAAGTGGTTTAAGCTTTTTTTTCTTTTTTAATATAAATTTATTTATTTTAATTGGAGGTTAATTACTTTATAATATTGTATTGGTTTTGCCATACATCAACATGAATCTGCCACAGGTATACACGTGTTCCCCATCCTGAACCCCCCTCCCTCTTCCCTCCCCGTACCGTCCCTCTGGGTCTAAACCAGCCCCAAGCATCCAGTATCCTGCATCGAACCTGGACTGGCAATTCGTTTCATATATGATATTATACATGTTTCAGTGCCACTCTCCCCAATCATCCCACCCTCTCCCTCTCCCACAGAGTCCAAAAGACTGTTCTATACATCTGTGTCTCTTTTGCTGTCTCGCATACAGTATACTAACACATATATATGGAATTTAAAAAGATGGTAACGATTTAAACTTTTAGAAGGTGGAAGACAGAGAAATTGACCATCTTCTTAGAAAATATATACCTAAACCCCCTAATGCAGAAAAATCTCTTTGAGGAAGGCCATTTGTGCTTAGCTTCTTGAAATGGATTTTTCAAACTTAAACAAGATAGGAGGTCATGACCCTTTATTCTTTCTTTCCTGGCCAGGGTCTTGCAAAATTAAAATCGCACACTATGACCCAAGGGGAAGGCCACAGCCTTTATAATGGGCTGGGTCCTGCACCCTAGTAAGCCCTCTGATCCAGAGGGTGCGACCTAGACAGGTGCTATCTCTAAGAGATACTATGCTTCGCTCTCTACATTCCCCCAAAGCAATGCAAAATAATAATAATAGTGAAATAAAAGAAATGTTTTCTTCTAACTTGTGGTGCTTTCTTATAACTTTCTAATGTTACAGAAGTAGCTATCACTAGAAGCTGAAATTTCAGTGAAGGATACTCAGAGTATTATTCTAATCACTTGGTTAATTACCTGTATCATATAGTCAATATAAACCATGAGTGAGGAGGGACAGCAAGTTACTGGCTTCGTGTATATCCAGAGTGCCTTTCACAGCATCTGATATGTGGGAAACACTTCACATTCATTGAATGAATGAGTGATGATGAGCAGTTTTGAGAGTAGGCACCTTGCCTACTGGAACATTTTAAAACTCAAAATTCATCCCACTTAACATTAGGATAGATAAAAAATTTATAACATGTGACTATACATCTTTTTGAATTGATCTTTCAGGATGAAGAGTCCTCATGTTCAAAATTGGATATTTGGATTTTTCATATTTAGGGTTTTGTTTTTTCCTTCTGAGTGACTCTTTACTAAGCATGTCATTCCACTCTGAAATAAAAATAGTCAACTCCAGTATCTCAGCATTAGACAAATGTTCAGGGAAAAATCTTAAAGGAAATTTTCTGGATATACTGCCAGGAAAATTCAGGTGAAGAATTTTTTTTCCCGCTGGGCAGTATATATATTGCTATCAGAACTTATAAAATAATAAGTACTGTGCATTTGAATGGGAAAAAGTTACTCTTTTTCAGTAATTCTAACTATCAAAATGTATATAGGAAGACATTCAGAGCTAGTAGATGATTTTAATGAGTTAGGCAAAAACTGATTTGGAAAAACTTCACGTCATTTAACCTGAAATGCAGAAAAAGAATGCAGCTAATAGAAGACACCAAACTCTTGCTTTTATTAACCCAAGAAACAGAAATAAATCTACCCTTCACATTCAGAAAAAAACCTGAATATTTTCCAAAATAAAATTTGTTTCAAAAGAGCTCAGTGGAGGTTTTAGTCTTACTATATTTATATTTTTAAAAAAGCAGGGTATATCGTTTGAAAAGACAACTCCAGTTTTGCTCTCCCTGCATCCACACCCCTTTTGCAATGTGAGTTTGTAGCTTTTTGCATAAGTGGTAAAGTCTCTTTTCCTACCCCTTGAACTTGCTTTGACCAAAGAATGAGGCAAATGTAATGTTGTGTCAGTTTCAAGTCCAGTATCATGAGGTTTTGGATAATTCCATTCATTCTCCTGGAACCTCACTGCCACTGTGTGAACTAGCTTGGAATATCCTGCTGAAATGTTGGGAGATCACGTGAAAGAAAGTCAAGATGCCCCAGCTTCACTGACATCAGGCCCTGAAGCAAAGCCACCCAGCCTACCTGCAAGTCCAGACAGACTTGTGACTGAACCCAGACACGCCGGTCAAGTCAGAGCCACCCACCCGGAGTCATGAGCCCCATGAGTTTTGAGGTGGCTGGCAATAAAAACCTGATCATTCATCCATTAACAAAAGGTCTCACCCCCTTAGGTATCAAAGACATTCAAGCTAAAACAGCAACGTATGACTAGTTATCACCTCTGACATAGGTAGAGATAGCCATGCATGCATGCTAAGTCACTTCAGTCGTGTCTCACTCTGTGCGACCCCATGGACAGCAGCCTACCAGGCTCCTCTGACCGCGGGACTCTCTAGGCAGGAATCCTGGAGTGGGTTGCCATTTCCTTCTCCAAGAGACAGGCAAGACTCTTCATTAGAGAGCTGAATCATGCAACCTTTTTGGAAGATGATTTGGCAATATGAATCAAATTTTCAAAGGTGCCAGCTATTACACTTTGTGAATTTTACTCTTAAAAAATTATGTACGGTGACCCAATTTTGTTCTTTTTTATGGCCGAGTAATATTCCATTGTACATATGTACCACATCTTTATCCTTTCACCTGTCTATGGACATTTAGGTTGCTTCCATGTCCCTGGCTACTCTAAATAGCGCTGCAATGAACATTGGGCTGCATGTGTCCCTTTGAAATATGGTTTTCTCAGTAGTGGGATTGCTGGGTCATATAATAATTCTGGTTTTAGTTTTTGAACCTAGAGTCATACAAAGTGAAGTAAGTTAGAATAAGAAAGACAAATATTATATATTAGTGCATGTATGTGAATCTAGAAAAATGGTACAGATGAACCTTTTTGCAGGGCAGGAATAGAGCTGTAGACAGTGGGGAACAAATATATACACAGGGGAGTGGGGGTGTGGATTGGGAGAGAACCACTGANTTCCTACCCCTTGAACTTGCTTTGACCAAAGAATGAGGCAAATGTAATGTTGTGTCAGTTTCAAGTCCAGTATCATGAGGTTTTGGATAATTCCATTCATTCTCCTGGAACCGCACTGCCACTGTGTGAACTAGCTTGGAATATCCTGCTGAAATGTTGGGAGATCACGTGAAAGAAAGTCAAGATGCCCCAGCTTCACTGACATCAGGCCCTGAAGCAAAGCCATCCATCCTACCTGCAAGTCCACACAGACTTGTGACTGAACCCAGACACTCGGGTCAAGTCAGAGCCACCCACCCGGAGTCATGAGCCCCATGAGTTTTGAGGTGGCTGGCAATAAAAACCTGATCATTCATCCATTAACAAAAGGTCTCACCCCCTTAGGTATCAAAGACATTCAAGCTAAAACAGCAACGTATGACTAGTTATCACCTCTGACATAGGTAGAGATAGCCATGCATGCATGCTAAGTCACTTCAGTCGTGTCTCACTCTGTGCGACCCCATGGACAGCAGCCTACCAGGCTCCTCTGACCGCGGGACTCTCTAGGCAGGAATCCTGGAGTGGGTTGCCATTTCCTTCTCCAAGAGACAGGCAAGACTCTTCATTAGAGAGCTGAATCATGCAACCTTTTTGGAAGATGATTTGGCAATATGAATCAAATTTTCAAAGGTGCCAGCTATTACACTTTGTGAATTTTACTCTTAAAAAATTATGTACAGTGACCCAATTTTGTTCTTTTTTATGGCCGAGTAATATTCCATTGTACATATGTACCACATCTTTATCCTTTCACCTGTCTATGGACATTTAGGTTGCTTCCATGTCCCTGGCTACTCTAAATAGCGCTGCAATGAACATTGGGCTGCATGTGTCCCTTTGAAATATGGTTTTCTCAGTAGTGGGATTGCTGGGTCATATAATAATTCTGGTTTTAGTTTTTGAACCTAGAGTCATACAAAGTGAAGTAAGTTAGAATAAGAAAGACAAATATTATATATTAGTGCATGTATGTGAATCTAGAAAAATGGTACAGATGAACCTTTTTGCAGGGCAGGAATAGAGCTGTAGACAGTGGGGAACAAATATATACACAGGGGGTGGGGGTGTGGATTGGGAGAGAACCACTGATATACCTACAGCGCCATGCATAAAAGAGAGTGCTCTCTGGTGACGTAGAGAGGTGGGATGGTGGGGTGGGAGGGAGATCCAAGACAGAGGGGATATATGTATACATTTGGCTGACTCACTTCATTGTATAGCAGAAAACTAATGCAATATCATAAAACAACTATACCTCAATTTTAAAACTGCACATGTGATGATTTATCAACCTCACTTATAATACTAGAGAACCAATTGGGATGTTCTTTAATAAGGGAGGAGTTTTAAAAATATACTATGGTATATCCACACAGTGGAATACTAAGTAGTCATTCAAAATTATAATAATTATATATGTTGACATGGAAGTACTGTCACATTATTATCATTATTAAATGAAAAAAGAATAGAGAGAATATGAGAATGATTTCATTTTTCAACCACACAAAACTAACCAAACTGATCACATGGACCACAGCCTTGTCTAACTCAGTGAAACTATGAGCCATGCTGTGTAGGGCTACCCAAGACAGACGGGTCATGGTGGAGAGTTCTGACAAAATGTGGTTCACTTGAGAAGGGAATGGCAAACCACTTCAGTATTCTTGCCTTGAGAACCCCATGAACAATATGAAGAGACAAAAAGATAGGACACTGAAAGAGGAACTCCCCAGGTTGGTGGGTGCCCAATATGCTACTGGAGACCAGTAGAGAAATAACTCCAGAAAGACTGAAGAGATGGAGCCAAAGCAAAAACAATACCCAGTTGTGGATGTGACTGGTGATGGAAGTAAAGTCCGATACTGTAAAGAACAATATTGCACAGGAACCTGGAATGTTAGGTCCATGAATCAAGGTAAGTTGGAAGTGGTCAAAGAGGAGATGGCAAGAGTGAACACTGACATTTTAGAACTCAATGAACTAAAATGGACTGGAATGGGTGAATTTAACTAAAATGACCATTATATCTACTACTGTGGGCAAGAAACCCTTAGAAGAAATGGAGTAGCCCTCATAGTCAACAAAAGAGTCTGAAATGCAATACTTTAGTGTGATCTCAAAAAAGAGAATGATGTCTGTTCATTTCCAAGGCAAACCATTTAGTAATACAGTAATCCAAGTCTATGTCCCAACCACTAATATTGAAGAAGCTGAAGTTGAATGGTTCTATGAGGACCTACAAGAACTTCTAGAACTAACACCAAAAAATGGTGTCCTTCTCATCATAGGGGACTGGAATGCAAAAGTAGGAAGTCAAAAGATACCTGGAGAAACAGACAAGTTTGGCCGTGGTGTACAAAATGAAGTAGGGCAAAGGCTAACAGAGTTTTGCCAAAAGAATGCACTGGTCATAGAAAACACCCTCTTCCAACAACACAAGAGAAGATTCTACACTTGAACATCACCAGATGGTCAACACCAAAATCAGCTTGATTATATTCTTTGCAGCCAAAGATGGAGAAGCTCTATACAGTCAGTATAAACAAGACCAGGAGCTGACTGTGGCTCAGATCATGACCTCCTTATTGCCAAATTCAGACTTAAATTGAAGAAAGTGGGGAAAACCACTAGACTATTCAGGTATGACCTAAATAAATATCTTACCACTATACAGTGGAAGTGAGAAACAAATTTAAGGAACTAAATCTGAAAGACAGAGTGCCTGATGAACTATGGATAGAGGTTTGTGACACTGTACAGGAGACAGGGATCAAGACCATCCCCAAGAAAAAGAATGCAAAAAGGCAAAATGGTTGTCTGAGGAGGCCCTACAAATAGGTGAGAAAAGAAGAGAAGCTAAAGGCAAAAGAGAAAAGGAAAGATATACCTCTGAATACAGAGTTCCAAAGGATAGTAAGGAGAGATAAGAAAGCCTTCCTCAATGATCAATGCAAAGAAATTGAGGAAAACAATAGAATGGGAAAGACTAGAGATCTCTTCAAGAAAATTAGATATACCAAAGAAACACATCATGCAAAGATGAGCACAATAAAGGACAGAAATGGTAAAGGACTGAAAAAGACAGACCTAACACTGGCTCCAAATAGGAAAAGGAGGACGTCAAGGCTGTATACTGTCACCCTGCTTCTTTAACTTCTATGCAGAGTACATCATGAGAAACGTTGGGCTGGATGAAGCACAAGCTGGAATCAAGATTTCTGGGAGAAACATCAATCACCTCAGATATGCAGATGACACCACCGTTATGGCAGAAAGCAAAGAAGAACTAAAGAGCCTCTTGATGAAAGTGAAAGAGGAAAGTGAAAAAGTTGGTTTAAAGCTCAGCATTCAGAAGACTAAGATCATGGCATATGGTCCCATCACTTCATGGCAAATAGATGGGGAAACAGTGGAAACAGTTTCTTTAAAACAGCTGACTTTATTTTGGGGGGCTCCAAAATCACTGCAAATGGTGGCTACAGACATGAAGTTAAAAGATGCTTACTCCTTGAAAGGAAAGTTATGATCAACCTAGACAGCATAGTAAAAAGCAGAAACACTACATTGTCAACAAAGGTCAGTCTAGTCAAGGCTATGGTTTTTCCAGTGGTCATGTATGGATGTGAGAGTTGGACTATAAAGAAAGCTAAGCACTGAAGAGTTGATGCTTTTGAACTGTGTGGTGTTGGAGAAGACTCTTGAGAGTCCCTTGGACTGAAAGGAGATCCAACCAGTCAATCCTAAAGGAGATCAGTCCTGGGTGTTCATTGGAAGGACTGATATTGAAACTGAAACTCCAATATTTTGGCCACCTGATGTGAAGAGCTGACTCATTTGAAAAGACTCTGATGTTGGGAAAGATTGAAGGCAGGAGGAGAAGGGGACGACAGAGGATGAGATGGTTGGATGGCATCACCGACCCAATGGACATGAGTCTGAATAAACTCTGGGAGTTGGTGATGGAAAGGGAAGCCTCGCGTGCTGCGGTCCATGGGGTCACAAAAAGTCAGACACGACTGAGCAACTGAATTGAACTTAACAGTAGCAGAAGATATTAATAAAAAATTATTTCATAGCCTCAGACCTGGGTCTAAGGCCTGAAGACTAATCACTTAATAATGTGGCCAAAAAGTCAAGAATAAAAACAGAGCAACTTGACTTTGGCAAGAATATTTTAAACCACCAACCTCTTACTAGATGAAGGGACGATGTCTCACTATCTAAACACACAGCGATGTCTCCTCCTCCGAGACCCATCTGTTGCTCGTAGGACTAACTTACTACTTAGTAGGCTCAGTCTTTAAGTTCAGCTATTTTTTCATGTGTCTGAGATTTATAGCCACTGCTCTTGTGATAAATTTTGTGGCTAAAGATGTGTTTTAAACTTCTTTTTGTTGTTTAAATAATCTTCCAGAGGGCTGTAGTGAACATCTATTAATCTTGCTACCCTGAATGATTCACTTTTCTTTGGATAAAATATTTGCCACAAGTTTCCTCTGGGGAAACCCCTCAACCCCAGCTCTTGAGCAATGAGGTTTGATGAGCTTTTAATCCCACCGCTAGTTTAAAACAACAAGCGTATTTCCTCTCCCAGGCAACAGTAACTGGACAGGCATATGATTCCACATCAGGAAGTGTTTTAAAACTGTTCTGGGAAAAACCCTCTCTTTTTCCCACTGGGTCTGAATCACAAAATATATTGTAGGTTATCTTGGAAGCAATCAGGAGAGACCTGCCTGGAGATGGAGCCAGTGCTTGGATAAACAAGGAAACTGGCTGCTACTCAATCAGCTGAAAAGAGTTAATTCTTGGACTCTAAAAATACATACGCAAGTAAATCCACTTCTAAAAAATCAAGACAGTTTTGGATTGGTAGGTCTTCCATTGCAACCAAACCAATTCTTGTACATTATGGGTGCTTTGTTATTGGTTTTGATTAATTTTTACCAGTTCCCTCCTTAATTCCAGGACTC
Source organism: Redunca redunca (assembly GCA_006410935.1). Taxonomy (NCBI): domain Eukaryota; kingdom Metazoa; phylum Chordata; class Mammalia; order Artiodactyla; family Bovidae; genus Redunca; species Redunca redunca. Next base: position 175,982 of record SJYQ01094323.1, read on the forward strand.
TCACAAAGATCCAAAAAAGTTCTGTTGAACTTCCCTGGTGGCACAGTGGATAAGAACCCACCTGCCAGTACAGGAGACATGGCTTCAATCCCTGGTTTGGGAAGATTCCACGTGCTGTTGGAGCAATGGACCCCATGTGCCACCACTACCCAGCCTGTGCGCTGTAACTACTGAAGCCCATTGCCTAGAGCCTGTGCTGCACAACAGGAGAAGCCACCACAGTGAGAAGGCCGTGCACCGCAACGAAGCGTAGCCACCCCCTGCCACAGCTAGAGAAAGTCCATGAAGACCCAGGGCAGCCAAGAATGACTAAAGTCATCTTTTTAAAATTCTGTTGATTTGGTTAAAATAGAAAATTAAATCTCTGCCACCATGAGTGTTCTTTAGTCCTTCTAGAACAAACACCTCTGTTTGAAGACCAAAATGTTTCCAGACCATTCCTGGTGTCTCTAAAACTATTTCTCTGATACTTCTGAAAAGAAAAAACAAAAAAAGGAAATCTCTGAATTTTGTAACTGTTTACAAAAAGGAGGTATTTCTTAGTTATGAGGAATCCAGAAAATTAGAAACACATTTCATTATTTTTGTCAACAACTATGTTTGCAAGCAATCAGGTCAATGCAGTTTGACGGTGAGCACTGATAGATCAATGCAGTTTGACAGTGAAGTCACTCAGTGTGTCCCACTCTTTGCAACCCCATGGACTGTAGCCTACCAGACTCCTCTGTCCATGGAATTCTCCATGCACGAGTACCAGAGTGGGTTACCATTTCCATCTCCAGGGTACTTCCTGACCCAGAGATCAAACCCACGTTTCCACATTGCATGCAGATGCTTTACTGTCTAAGCCACCAGGGAAGTCCCTTATAAGTTAAAAGAGTAAAAAGCTATATAAAAACAAGAATGGATTTTTCAGAATTGAAAAGCAGTAAATACTTTTGTCTAATACTAAATGATTTAAATGTGTAAATGGAAAATGAAAATCTCTTGGATTTCTGTCTCCAGAGAGAATCACTGAAATTTCCACATATATCTTTCTAGACAATTTTTTACATGTACAGATTTTTTGTGAGTTAACAAAAATGAGTACAGTTCACTTCAGTTGCTCAGTCATGTCTGACTCTGTGACCCCATGGACTGCGGCACACCAGATTTTCCTATCCATCACCAACTCCTGGATCTTGCTCAAACTCATGTTCATCGAGTTGGTGATGCCATCCAACCATCTCATTTTCTGTCATCCCCTTCTCTTTCTGCCTTTAATCTTTCTCAGCATCAGGGTCTTTTCCAATGAGTCAGTTTTTGCATCAAGTGGTCAAAGTATTGGAGTTTCAGCTTCGGCATCAGTCCTTCCAATGAATATTCAGAACTGATTTTCTTTAGGATTGACTGGTTGGGTCTCCATGCAGTCTTGAGGGACTCACAAGAGTCTTCTCCAACACCATAGTTTAAAATCAACAATTCTTCAGTGCTCAGCTTCTTTTATAGTCCAACTTTCACAACCATACATGACCACTGGAAAAACCTTGACTAGACGGACCTTTGTTGGTAAAGTAATGTCTCTGCTTTTTAATATTCTGTCTAGGTTGGTCATAACTTTTCTTCCAGGGAGCAAGCGTCTTTTAATTTCATGGCTGCAATCACCATCTGCAAAGATTTTGGAGCCCCCCAAAATAAAATGAGCCACTGTTTCCCCATTTGTTTGCCATGAAGTGATGGGACCAGATGCCATGATCTTAGTTTTCTGAATGTTGAGCTTTAAGCCAACTTTTTCATTCCCCTCTTTCATTTTCATCAGAGGCTCTTTAGTTCTTCTTCACTTTCTGCCATAAGGGTGGTGTCATCTGCATATGTGAGGTTATTGATATTTCTCCTGGCAATCTTGATTCCAGCTTGTGATTCTTCCAGCCCAGCGTTTCTCATGATGTACTCTGCATAGAAGTTAAAGAAGCAGGGTGACAATATACAGCCTTGACATATTCCTTTTCCTATGGAACCAGTCTGTTGTTCCATGTCCAGTTCTAGCTGTTGTTTCCTCACCTGCATACAGGTATCTCAAGAGGCAGGTTAGGTGGTCTGGTATTCCCATCTCTTTCAGAATTTTCCACAGTTTATTGTGATCCACACAGTCAAAGACTTTGGCATCATCAATAAAACAGAAATAGATAGTTTTTTTTTTTTTTTTTTTAATCTCTCTTGCTTTTTCCATGATCCAGCGGATGTTGGCAATTTGATCTCTGGTTCCTCTGCCTTTTCTAAAACCAGCTTGAACATCTGAAAATTCTCCATTCATGTATTGCCGAAGGCTGGCTTGGAGAATTTTGAGCATTACTTTACTAGCGTGTGAGATGAATACAACTGTGCGGTAGTTTGAACATTCTTTGGCATTGCCTTTCTTTGGGATTGGAATGAAGACTTTATCCAGTCCTGTGGCCACTGCTGAGTTTTCCAAATTTGCTGACATATTGAGTGCAGCACTTTCACAGCATCATCTTTCAGGATTTGAAATAGCTCCATTGGAATTCCATCACCTCCACTAGTTTTGTTCGCAGTGATCCTTTCTAAGGCCCACTTGACTTCACATTCCAGGATGTCTGGCTCTAGGTGAGTGATCACACCATCGTGATTATATGGGTCATGAAGACCTCTTTTGTATAGTTCTTCTGTGTATTTTTGCCCCCTCTTCTTAATATCTTCTGCTTCTGTTAAGTCCATACCATTTCTGTCCTTTATTGTGCCCGTCTTTGCACGAAATGTTCCCTTGATATCTGTAATTTCTTGAAGAGATCTCCAGTCTTTCCCATTCTATTGTTTTCCTCTATTTCTTTGCATTGGTTGCTGAGGAAGGCTTTCTTGTCTCTCCTTGCTATTCTTTGGAACTCTGCATTCAAATTGGTATATCTTTCCTTTTCTCCTTTGCTTTTCTCTTCTCTTCTTTTCACAGCTATTTGTAAGGCCTCCTCAGCCATTTTGCTTTTTTGCATTTCTTTTCCATGGGGATGGTCTTAATCCCTGTCTCATGTACAATGTCATGAATCTCTTTCCATAGTTCATCAGCCACTCTGTTTTTCAGATCTAGTCCCTTAAATCTATTTCTCCCTTCCACTGTATAATCATAAGGGATTTGATTTAGGTCATACCTCAATGGTCTAGTGATTTTCCTTACTTTCTTCAATTTCAATCTGAACTTGGCAATAAGGAGTTCATGATCTGAGCCACAGTCAGCTCCCTGTCTTGGTTTTGGTGACTGTATAGAGCTTCTCAATCTTTGGCTGCAAAAAATATAATCTATCTGATTTCGGTGTTGACCATCTGGTGATGTCCATGTTAGAGTCTTCTCTTGTGTTGTTGGAAGAGGGTGTTTTCTATGACCAGTGCGTTTTCTTGGCAAAACTCTATTAGCCTTTGCCCTGCTTCATTCCATATTCCAAGGCCAAATTTGCCTGTTACTCCAGGTGTTTCTTGACTTCCAACTTTTGCATTCCAGTCCCCTATAATGAAAAGGACATCTTTTGGGGGTGTTAGTTCTAAAAGGTCTTGTAGGTCTTCATAGAACCATTCACCTTCAGCTTCTTCAGTGTTACTGGTTGGGTAACATAGACTTGGTTTACCATGATATTGAATGGTTTGCCTTGGAAACCAACAGAGATCAATCTGTTTTTGAGATTGCATCCAAGTACTGCATTTCAGACTCTTTGGTTGACCATGGTGGCTACTCCATTTCTTCTGAGGGATTCCTGCCCGCAGTAGTAGATATAATGGTCATCTGAGTTAAATTCACCCATTCCAGTCCATTTTAGTTCGCTGACTCCTAGAATGCTGATGTTTACTCTTGCCATCTCCTGTTTGACCACTTCCAATTTGCCTTGATTCATGGACCTAACATTCCAGGTTCCTATGCAATATTGCTCTTTACAGCATCAGACCTTGCTTCTATCACCAGTCACATCCACAGCTGGTATGTTTTCGCTTTGGTTCTGTCCTTTATCTTTCTGGAGTTATTTCTCCACTGATCTCCAGAAGCATATTGGGCATCTACCAACCTGGGGAATTCATCTTTCAGTGTCCTATCTTTTTGCCTTTTCATACTGTTCATGGGGCTCTCAAGGCAAGAATACTGAAGTGGATTGCCATTCCCTTCTCCAGTGGACCACATTCTGTTAGACCTCTCCACCATGACCTGCCCATCTTGGATGGCCCCACAGGGCATGGCTTAATTTCATTGAGTTAGACAAGGCTGTGGTCCATGTGATCAGATTGGATAGTTGTCTGTGATTGTGGTTTCAGTCTGTCTGCCCTCTGATGCCTTCTCTCAGCACCTACCATCTTACTTGGGTTTCTCTTTCCTTGGATGTGGGGTTTCTCTTCATGGCTGCTGACTGGTTCCAAATAGGGAAGTACATCAAGGCTGCATATTGTCACCCTGCTTATTCAACTTATATGCTGAGTACATCATGCAAAATGTCAGCAAGATGAAGCGCAAGCTGGAATCAAGATTGCTGGAAGAAATATCAATAACCTCACATATGCAGATGACACCACCCTTATGGCAGAAAGTGAAGAAGAACTAAAGAGCCTCTTGATGAAAGTGAAAGAAGAGAGTGAAAAACCTGGCTTAAAACTCAACATTCAAGAAATGAAGATCATGGCATTCAGTCCCATCACTTCATGGCAAATAGATGGGGAAACAGTGACAGACTATGTTTTTGGGCTCCCAAATCATAGCAGATGGTGACAGCAACCATGAAATTAAAAGACTTGTTCTTTGGAAGAAAAGCTATGACAAACCTAGATAGCATATTAATAAGCAGAGACATTACTTTGCCAACAAAAGTCCATCTAGTCAAAGCTCTGATTTTTTCAGTAGTCATGTATCGATGTGAGAGTTGGACTATAAAGAAAATTGAATGCTGAAATATTGATGCTTTGAATTGTGGTGTTGGAGAAGACTCTTGAGAGTCTCTTGGACTGCAAGGAGACCCAACCAGTCCATCCTAAAGGAGATCAGTCCTGGTTTTTCATTGGAAAGACTGATGTTGAAGCTGAAACTCCAATCCTCTGGCCACCTGATGCAAAGAGCTGACTCATTTGAAAAGACCCTGATGCTGGGAAAGGTTGAGGGCAGCAGGAGAAGGGGGTGCGAGAGGATGAGATGGTTGGATGGCATCATTGACTCAATGGACATGAGTCTGAGTAAGCTCCAGGAGTTGGTGATGGACAGGGTCACCTGGCATGCTGCAGTCCATGGGGTTACAAAATGTCAGACACAACTGAGCAGCTGAACTGAACTGAACTTTGTGAGATGAGTGTAATTGTGTGGTAGTTTGAACATTCTTTGGCATTGCCTTTTTTGGCAATGGAATGAAAACTGGTCTTTTCCAGTCCTGTGGCCACTGCTGAGTTTTCCAAATTTGCTGGCATATTCAGTGCAGCACTTTCACAGCATCATTTTTTAGGATTTGAAATAGCTCAACTGGAATTCCATAACCTGCATTAACTTTGTTTGTAGTGATGCTTCCTAAGGCCCACTTTGCATTCCAGATGTCTGGCTCTAGGCGAGTGATCACACCATCATGGTTATGTGGGTCATTGAGATCTTTTTGTACAGTTCTTCTGTGTATTCTTGCCACCTCTTCTTAATATCTTCTGCTTCTGTTAGGTCCCTACCATTTCTGTCCTTTATTTTGCCCATCTTTTCATGAAATGTTCCCTTGGTATCTCTAATTTTCTTGAAGAGATCTCTAGTCTTTCCCATTCTATTGTTTTCCTCTATTTCTTTGCAGTGATCAATGATTTATATGCATTGATTTCTTTACATATAGACACTACTATATATAAAATAGGTAACTAAGAAGTACCTACTGTACAGCACAGGGAACTCAATACTCTATAATGACCTGTATGTGAATAGAATCTAAGGAAGACTAGATACTTTTATATGCATAACTGATACATTTTGCTGTACACCCAAAACTAATGCAACATTGATAACTATACTCCAATAAAAAATTTTTAAGGCATATATGTAGAGCAGAGTAATTGTTTTCTACGGAGGGGATCCTGAGTTTCCTCTACAAAGAAAAGGAGAAACAAAGGTCCTGTGGTGTGGATGAGCTTGCTGAATTCAGGGAACAACTGGGAGGGCAGTGTGCTGGGAGCATAGTGTGCCAGCCAGCGGCCATGTGTGATGGCTTCAGTGAGGCATGCACAGGTCTGATCATGCAAGACGCTGTGGGCTTGTGAGGAGGAATGGATTTAACGCAAAATCTAAGACAACACCATTAGTGAGGTTTAAGCAGTGAAGAAATATGTAGCTTATGTTTTTAAAAGATTCTGCAGGGCATAGATTGAAAGAAGCAAAAGTATAAATGGGGAGATTGGGAAAGAGCCTGCTACTCAGCTGTGGGGAGAGAAGTGGCTCATTTCAGGGTGTGTGCAGGAAGCAGTATCCACAGGGAGGGAGGGGTGGAGAGGGCAGTGGGGGCAGATGGGAGGAGGAGATGGAGGTTTTCTGTCTGAAGCAGCCAGAGAGGCGGTGGTGACTAATGCTGGGCAGTCCCAGCAGTCAGCATCTCGGTGCTCGAACAGGGTGACTGAGGAAAGCTGAATGAAGGAAGTACTTAGGAAGACTGGCCGAGTTCAAGGGGACCACAGCGATGGTGCGGGCCCTGGTGCCACAAGGAACGAGCCACCAGCATCCACAGCCTAAAAGATCCTGGGACTCAGAGAGGGCAGAGTGGGAGCCACGACTGCAGAGGAGTGACCCGGGATCCCAACGTCCCTCTCCTCCCACCAGCCCATCTCCTCTGGTGCAGCCACCGAAGGACCCCAAATTCAGTTTGTCTGCAAAGGCAGTAGAGCCAGCGGAGAGAGCTGGTGGGCGGATGCTATGGTGCAGGCCTAGAAAGAGCAACACAGAAATACCAGAACTGTGTTGCCAGCAGAAATCAGGTTATATTTTGTACCTGTTAAGTTGGGGATGCTCTTCTGGGACTGGAACTGGAGATTAAAATCCCAATGTCATCACCGTCTAGGTGGTACTGGAAGCAATGGAGCGATGAGATACCTGGAAAACTTGGGACGGACTGAAAAGACAGGCAGGGGTGAGAGATGGAAATTTTGGGCTTTAGATACAGAGTGAAAGGAGCCTAAAAAGAAGATAGGTTTAAATCAGGGGTTACCAGAGGGGAGAGGGGGGTGGGGAGGGACAAGATCGGGGTGCGGAGTGGGATGCACAAACTACTGAGCGTGAGATCGGCTACAAGGATGTTCTGTGCAGCGCAAGGAGTTTAGTCGATATTTTGTAATAACTGTAAATAGAGTGTATTACAATTAATTTTTTAAAATTTAATAAACAAAAGAAGATTGTTTCTGAGTCCAGAAAAGGAGAGTACCCCAAAGAATGTGATGTGGAGGAATTCAAGAGAGGAGAGCAGAGTGGGAGAAAGAAAGTGGGCAGATAACCTCTGTGTCAATCCTCAACCCCTTTTTACTTTTCAAAATTGCATAAAAGCTTTAATTAAACACGTTTATACTTCTTTTGCAGTATAAAAGGTATACTAAATTGTTTAAACAACAAATCCATTGGGCTTTTCTAATCACATAACATCAGGACCCCCAAAGAGTCTAAGCAAAACAGTCTACTACAGATAAACTCCAGGCTTAAATAATTTTACAAGCAAATTGTTACTGACCCTTAAAAGTCAGATCACTCCTATCTCATCCCAAACAGTCCATAGAACAGAAATAGAAAGTTCTGTGATTTATTTTTTTCAAGACTCTTATAACCCTGATATGGATAGTAGACTAAAAATAGTATGAGAAAGGGCAATTGCTGATAAAATATTGGCAAACTAAATACAGCAATGTGTAGAAAAGAATGTATCAGGACCAAGAAAGGAATACAAGGGTGATTCAACACTGGTAAAAATCAAGATGAGAGAAGAAAGCATATAATTCATCCAAAAGATTAAAAAAAGTGCTTGATAAACTCAAGCCATATATATGATTAAGAAATAAAATGCAGTAATAGCAACCAAGGGCTAAAGGAAACGTCCATCTAAAGGTGTATCTGGGCTTCCCTCATAGCTCAGTCAGTAAATCATCTGCCTGCAGTGCAGGAGACCCAGGTTTGATTCCTGGGTCAGGAAAATCCCCTGAAGAAGGAAATGGCAACCCACTCCCGTCTTCTTGCCTGGAGAATCCCATGCACAGAGGAGCCTTGTGGGCTACAGTCCATGGGATCGCAAGAGTCAGACACAACCTAGCGACTAAACCACCACCTAAGCATATCTATCATGAACCTAAAATGAATGCCATGTATCATGGTGAACTACTTGAAATATTCCTTCTAAAGTCAGGAATAAGAGAAGGGTGCTCATAATCACAGCTTCATTTAACCTTGAGGAATCCAGCTCTTGGCCAAAATCCTATGTGGGGTCTTTCAGCCCTCACTCATCTCCCCCAGGGGTGACGGCCAAGGCCTTATGTGGCAGGATTCCTGAGGCAGAGCTGCCCTCCCCACAGCAGACGTGGTGCACAGTCCGGAGGGAGAAAGTCGCAGTTAAGCACTGAGCCCCACCCGCCGCTGCACAGTACAGGTATGCCTATCAGAGGCCATCTTATTGGGGGCCCTAGGCAAGGTGCTTCTCAGGTGCCTCTGCCAAGACTTCCTGGGTGTGGGAGTGGCTTGGAGACACTTCCCTCCACTCTGACACAGTCTTCAGTGCTGTCTCAACCCTTTCCCCATCTCCCCTCCCCTGGCTGTCCTGGGTCCATAAATGGCAGGAAGCTTCTGGGGGGAAGGGGAAGCAGCCACTGCAATGAAAGGATCCTTCCTCTTGGCTGGTATATCTGACCCTCACTCAATACCATTCTGTAGGCAAAATCAGCCACTGGTGGAAGCAGCCCCCAGACTCTTGCTTATATTGTCAGTAAGGCCTGACTGGTACTGTAATTTTATTCTGTTTTAGTTGACCATCTTGTCACCTGGCTGTTCAGATCAGCTCTTGACAACATTGGACAAGAAGAGGTCCTTACCAACATAATGTAGCTCTTATCCTTCTCCATCTAAAAAAATAAAGACATAAAAGTTTCAAACTGTTATTCCTGGACAATGAGATCACCTATATAGAAATGTCAAGAAAATCTATGGACAGATAGTAGGAAAAAAAAGAAGAGTTTAGGAAGGTTGCTGGAATCAACATCAATGTACAAAAATCAACATGATTCTGATTATATGCCGGCAACCAGCCGATTTCAAAAACACATTTAAAATGGTCCATTCACAATAGCAGCAAACACATGTTACCTAATTAAAGCATAGTGTATAAATATAAGACCTGACAAAGAAAATGTTAAAATGTGATTGAAGGACCCTCAACAGGGCTTAAAGTTATAGGATAATTTAGTGTATTTATGAATCCCAAGTGGTGTAGTGGTAGAGAATCTGCCTGCCAACGCAGGAGAGATCAGACACGGGTTCGATCTCTGGGTCAAGAAGATCTTCTAGAGAAGGGAATGGCTACCTACTCCAATATTCTTGCCTGGAAAATTCCATGGACAGAGGAGTCTGGTGGGCTACAGTCCATGGGGCCACAAAGAGTTGAACATGACTGAGAAAACACACATGCACACTACCATATATACACCAGTTCTAGCAAATTAATCTATAAATTCCACACACCTGCCTACTTTGTGGAACTTCATAAGCGGATCCTAAAACTCATGGAAGTAAAAGAACCAAGAATAGCTCAGAACAGCATTTTCAAAGGATGGACCCAAGGACTCTGGGGGATCCTTGAGACCCTTGTGGGTGCTGGGGGTGGGGTGGGGGGGATGGTCTGAGATCAGAATTATTTTCATAATAATACTGAAACATTATTTGCCATTTTCATTCTCATTCCCTCACTCTGGAATTATCCAGAGGCTACATGATAGTTAAGATCACAACAGACTGAATGCAGGAGCAGCTATGGGAATTAAACCAGACATTAAAGAAATTGCAGAAATATTAAACAGTGCCATCCTGATCTTCTTGTTTTGGAATATTAGTTACTTTTTTATGAAAAGTGTTATTCATGCTCACGTGGAGGATTACTAGTGTCACTTTGAAATGGATTCGTAACTACACATTTGAAAACCTTTGCACTTTTGGGACTTCTCTGGTGGTCTAGTGATTGAGGCTTCACCTTCCGATGTAGGGGTTGCAGGTTCAAGCCCTACTGGGGAGCTAAGATCTCACATGCCTCGTGACCAAAAAGTCAAAACATAAAACAGAATACTGTAACAAACTCAATAAAGACTTTAAAATGGTCCACCTCAAAAACAAAAACCTCTCATTTTTGATTGTGAGTAAATATTGATAGAAATAATCCACATAAACAAAAGCTCTTTGGAGTACTCAATTTCTAAGAGTGTAAAGGGCTCAAAAAGTCTGAGAACTGTTGGCTTAGACAACACAAAAACAGAAGGTAGGGAAGTTGCCTTTCTGGATATCAATACTTACTATAAAGCTACAATAGTTAAACAGAGCAGCTACATTAAAATGTTACATCTTTGCTGAGTTTTGTGATAGAATATGAAGAAAGAGGAGCTCTCATACGCTGCTGGCACAGTAAATTTGTTCAACTACTTTGGAGAGTGATTTGGCAGTGTTGAAGATGCATACACCATAGCTCCTGGCAATTCCAATTCCAGGTACAAAATCCTAAGGAAATTTGAGCACATGGGCACACAGGGATAAGAATGTTAGTTACTGCATTATTGGTAACAAAAAAAAATCTGGAAACAATCTACATGCCCTCCCCGATGAGAATGGGAAGAGTCTACAGTAACCTAGAGTGACAGTTACTCTTCAGAAGGGAGGGCAAAGGAGGGGGAGAGAACACACAAGGGGCTTTCAGAGGTAGCTGAGTGTTTGTTTATGAGAGAGAGAGAGAGAGAAAGCATGGCATAATGCCAGCATGGGGTTAAACCTGGGTGAGGTTTACGCAGGACTCTTATCATAATTATTCCCAATCTTTAAAATGCTACACAATAAAAACAAGTGAATGGGTCCACAGACTGGAGACCAAACACATTCATTTGCATTGCTGTTCTTTAACATGCATACGGTGAAACTGCTTGCCTCTAAAGAGAACGTTAAAAATTTAAAATCAGGTACAAAGTGGTCTAAATACACACCACAGTCTAGCTCTTCCTCACACTCTGAGTGTCAAAGGAAGTGTTATTTGTTGTGAGTTTTATAACCAAGCTATTTCAAGAACTGCAGTCGGAGCCTGGAGATCAGAATATTTTAGTCTTCTGGTGCTTCTTAGGAGGTGCCATATGTTGGAATAGTTGTCAGCCAGAAAAACATCCGCTACACAAGTGCACCGGGAATTCTGGGGAGTTGGCTTTCATAACCTGAGAGTAAATCTGAAGAACAAAAGTGATATCAAGGAAGTGCAGGGTATCTCCCTGGTCTGTGGTCATCTCATTCTTAACCCAAGTGGACCTAAGGATTATCAGCCAAATGAATTAGATGGCGGAATCAACGGAAGAGTTTCGATCTTGATTTATCCTTTAGGATCAAAGGGGATGAGCTTAGTTTCATGGGTCACTATTCCCAGAGCCCCTGCACCCAGATTTCTGCGTGGCAGAGCTCTTAGCTAAGCGGTGAGGCAGACAGAGTATAGAAGACCCTAATTTGTAAACTATGAATAGATACTGTACTATGTGCTAAGTTGCTTGAGCCATGTCCGACTCTTTGTGACCCCATGGACTATAACCCATCAGGCTCTTCTGTCCATGGGATTCTCCAGGCAAGAATACTGGAGTGGGCTGCCATTTCCTCCTGACGATCTTCCCCACCCAGAGACTGAACCAGCCTTTCCTTTCCTGCATTGGCAGACGTGTTCTTTACCACTAGCGCCCCCTAGGAAGCCCCACGAACAGATGCTAGTTTTAATTATTGTCTCCATTTAACTCCACCATCGTCCATTAAATGCATACTTTGTGAAAGGGGCTGTAGGAATCCCTTAGAAGAAATGGAGTAGCCATCGTGGTCAACAAAAGAGTCCAAAATGTAGTACTTGGATGCAATCTCAAAAACGACAGAATGATCCCTATTCATTTCCAAGGCAAGCCATTCAATATCACGGTGATCCAAGCCTATTCCCCAACCAGTAATGCTGAAGAAGCTGAAGTTGAACAGTTCTATGAAGACCCACAAGACCTTTTAGAACTAACACCCAAAAAAAGATGTCCTTTTCATTATAGGGGACTGGAATGCAAAAGTTGGAAGTCAAGAAACACCTGGAGTAACAGGCAAAATTGGCCTTGGAATATGGAATGAAGCAGGGCAAAGGCTAATAGAGTTTTTCCAAGAGAACGCACTGGTCATAGCAAACACCTTCTTACAACAACACAGGAGAAGACTCTACACATGGACATCATCAGATGGTCAACAGCGAAATCAGATTGATTATATTCTTTGCAGCCGAAGAATATTCTTTGCTGACCGTATAGATACGGTCAGCAAAACCAAGACCAGGAGCTCACTGTGGCTCAGATCATGAACTCCTTATTGCCAAATTCAGACTGAAATTGAAGAAAGTAGGGAAAACCACTAGACCATTTAGGTATGACCTAAATCAAATCCTTTATGACTATACAGTGGAAGTGAGAAACGGATTTAAGGAACTAAATCTGAAAGACAGAGTGCCTGATGAACTATGGACGGAGGTTCATGACATTGTACAGGAGACAGGGATCAAGATCATCCCCATGGAAAAGAAATGGAAAAATGCAAAATGGCTGTCTTGGGAGGCCTTACAAATAGCTGTGAAAAGAAGAGTAGTGAAAAGCAAAGGAGAAAAGGAAAGATGTTCCCTTTTGAATGCAGAGTTCCAAAGAATAGCAAGGAGAGATAAGAAAGCCTCCCTCAGTGATTAATGCAAAGAAATAGAGGAAAACAACAGAATGGGAAAGACTTGAGATCTATTCAAGAAAATTAGAGATACCAGGGGAACATTTCATGCAAAGATGCGCTCGATAAAGGACAGAAATGGTATGGACTTAACAGAAGTAGAAGATATTAAGAAGAGGTGGCAAGAATACACAGAAGAACTGTACAAAAAAGATCTTCACGACCCAGATAATCACGATGGTGTGATCACTCACCTAGAGCCAGACATCCTAGAATGTGAAGTCAAGTGGGCCTTAGAAAGCATCACTGCGAACAAAGCTAGTGGAGGTGATGGAATTCCAGTTGAGCTATTTCAAATCCTGAAAGATGATGCTGTGAAAGTGCTGCACTCAATATGCCAGCAAATTTGGAAAACTCAGCAGTGGCCACAGGACTGGAAAATGTCAGTTTTCATTACAATCCCAAAGAAAGGCAATTCCAAAGAATACTCAAACTACCACACAGTTGCACTCACATGCTAGTAAAGTAATGGTCAAAATTCTCCAAGCCAGGCTTTAGCAATACGTGAACCGTGAACTTCCTGATGTTCAAGCTCGTTCTAGGAAAGGCAGAGGAACCAGAGATCAAATTGCCAACATCCGCTAGATCATCAAAAAGCAAGAGAGTTCCAGAAAAACATGTATTTCTGCTTTATTGACTATGCCAAAGCCTTTGACAGTGTGGATCACAATACACTGTGGAGAATTCTAAAAGAGATAGGAATACCAGACCATCTGACCTGCCTCTTGAGAAACCTATCTGCAGGTCAGAAAGCAACAGTTAGAACTGGAGATGGAACAACAGACTGGTTCCAAATCGGAAAAGTAGTACATCAAGGCTGTATATTGTCACTCTGCTTATTTAACTTATATGCAGAATACATCATGAGAAATGCTGGGCTGGATGAAGCACAAACTGGAACCAAGACTGCTGGGAGAAATATCAGTAACCTCAGATATACAGATGACACCACCCTTATGGCAGAAAGTGAAGAGGAACTAAAAAGCCTCTTGATGAAAGTAAAAGAGGAGAGTGAAAAAGTTGGCTTAAAGCTCAACATTCAGAAAACGAAGATCATGGCATCCAGTCCCATCCCTTCATGGGAATAGATGGGGAAACAGTGGCAGAGTTTATTTTGTGGGGGGCTCCAAAATCACTGTAGATGGTGACTGCAGCCATGAAATTAAAAGACACTCCTTGGAAGAAAAGTTATGACCAACCTAGATAGCATATTGAAAAGCAGAGACCTTATTTTGTCAACAAAGTTCCATCTAGTCAAATCTATGGTTTTTCCAGTAGTCATGTATGGATGTGAGAGATGGACTGTGAAGAAAGCTGAGCACCAAAGAATTGATGCTTTTGAACTGTGGTGCTGGAGAAAACTCTTGAGAGTCTTCTGGACTGCAAGGGAATCCAACCAGTCCATCCTAAAGGAGACCAGTCCCTGGTGTTCCTTGAAAAGATTGATGCTAAAGCTAAAACTCCAATACTTTGGCTACCTCATGCGAAGAGTTGACTCATTGAAAAGACCTTGATGCTGGAAGGGATTGGGGGCAGGGGGAAAAGGGGACGACAGAGGATGAGATGGTTTGATGGCATCACCGACTGACGAACCTGAGTCTGGGTGAACTCCGGGAGTTGGTGATGGACAGGGAGGCCTGGCATGCTGCGATTCATGGGGTCGCGAAGAGTCAGACACGACTGAGCGACTGAACTGGACTGTCAACTCCACCAGCATCCATTAAATGTATACTTTGTGAGAGGGCTGCAGTAGGCTCCTTGCTAAGGATGAGGGAGGAAAACAAAACTGAATAAGACATTCTCAACACATACACATGTAGGAGGTGCCCGGCACAGGGAAAGTGGGTTTTCCTTATTATTTTAAGCCAGCACTGCCAACTGCTTTTCCAAAACAGGACATAGAACACTCTGCATAAATGTTCTTGGACTCTGCTCACATCATCATGAAGGTCTCTCTGGGGCTTCCCTCAGATGGTAAAGAATCTGCCAACCAATGCGGAAGACACTAGTTCAATCCCTGGTCTGGGAAGATCTCGTGAAAAGGAAATGGCAACCCACTCCAGTATTCTTGCCTGGAGAATCCCATGGACAGAGGAGCCTGGAGGGGTACAGTCAATAGGATAGCATAGAGTTGGAGATGACTGAGGGACTAACACACACACACATGCAATCATGGGCTTTAGGAATCAAATCATTTTTGCGATTTGATGGAAACAGAATAGATTTGTGTGGGGTTCAGTAGGCTTCAGAGAAGGGCAGAATCCAGTGCATGCATGACTCCTTCCCTTTAGATGTTTGAAATAATTAGGAACTCTGATGTCTTAGGCTAGTTTCAGTCAAAACTCTCTGGGAGGAAAAGACCCCAAAGCAGACAAGAGAAGTAAGCAGCTCTCCTAGTGGTCCTTGCTCTGTACAGAGCGATCATCAGGAGGAAGGGCTTTAAGACAACTCCAGATCCAGCCACTCTGTGCATTTGACCTCATGAACAAAAACCAAAGTAACTTGCACCCTCACAAACTGTGCTGGAGTCAAGACCAGGGAGGGCACCAGTCTTCAGACACCACACTTTTCCACAGCAACAGAAATTGCAACAGTTGAAAACCAGGGCCGCTTAGTTAGCAGGTTGGTCTGGCATTTGTAAGCAGGAGAGGTCTTACTTAAGTAAGATGAAGTAAGCTTCTCAGGACCTTGGTCCTTTGGGATGGCAGTTCATTAAAGTTTGATGTTGAATTTCTTGTTAACACAAATACATGGAGCTGGCACTATCTACTGGAATAGAATAAGAGAATCATTATATTTGTTCTCCAAACCAGGGAAGTGGGTCAAAGTGGTTACACACACATATACCCAGAACATCCACAAAACTAACCATTTTGAGGAAATAGCACTATTGCAGAAGCCTTCAACTAGTGCTAAAAAAGCCTTATGGAGAAAGTCAGTCCTTTAAAAAAAAAAAAACAAACAAAACAACCGTAGAAATTAACTGTCAAGAATAAATAGGACACAGTTCCTAAATGGTTATGTATTGTTCAATCATTTTGTTATGCAATAAAAATATTGTATGCAGAATAACACTAGTTCTACCCCCACAGAATTTCTATGAGTAATTTTATATAAAAGTTTCAGAAGCCAAATTTATCATTAGTGTGAAATGTAGGCATTTGAATTCAGACTGTAAAATTAAAAATTTAAAGATGGTGTTCCGATTCTACAGAGGAAACGTGTAGCCAGCCCCCCGCCCCGTATTCACAAGTATGATACACAACACCCATGCCAGAAAAGCTGGGCCAAAGCCCGTGTGCACTGGATAGTCAGGCAGAAAGCCTGTCAGTCCTTGGATGTGCCTCACTAAGCTTGGAGTAACAGCCAGGGCCAGCTACAGAATCTGGAGGGCTCAGTGAAAGGAAAAAATGCAGGACCTATTCAAAAATAGGGAGTGCCTAAAATCTAAAACCTTTTCCTTTCTTCCAAGGTCTTTTTCTCAACTTGTCATGGTGCTTTTATTGGCTATTTGCACTAACTCCCTATGGCTGCATAACAAATTACCCCCAAACTTAGCAACTTCTAGCAACACCCATGTAGTGTCCCATAGTCTTTGTGGGTCAAGAGTCCAGGAATGTGTAGCTGGGTGCTCTGCCCAGGGTCTCGCAGGCTTCAGTCTTGGTGTTGGCCAGGGTTCGGATCTCATCTGAGGCTTGGAGTCCACTTTCAAGCTCAAGCTGTTGTTGGCAGAACTGTTTTTTCCAGCAGCAGGACTCATGGTGCTCATTTCTTCGAGGTCAGTAGAAGAAAAGTCTCACTTCTATATGCTTTTAAAGGGCTTGCCTGGCTAAGTATGGCCCACCCAGGATAATGCCACTTTGATTTACTGAGTCTTTCAAGTTAACTAATTAGGGGCTTTAATGACCTCTGCCGAACTCTTTCACGTTTGCCATAGTCTATTAGTTAGAAGGAAACTTCAGGTCCTGCCAACTTGCTAAGGGAGGATTGATTGTACAACGGCATAAGTCATTGAGGGATCATTTTAGAATGCTGTCTCACTGTTCAATGTATTTCAATGTAAAGAAAAATTAAAACCTTTAACCTAATTTTGACTGTTCATGTTTACATTGTGAAATGTCAGTTTTAAGTATGAATAGAATATTTACTTGTAGGTGGAAATCAAAATTACATAGTTGGAATCTTGTAATATTTATGTAACATGTAATATTTATCTGGTATGCAGATAGTGGAAATGTGGTCTCAACTAAATTAACTCTTCTGTTCCACTTCTTGATGTCTGCACATCCCACTAACACCATCTACCATGAGCTTCCTGATGACTAAGGAAGAGCTGGAAGGACAAGGAACCCTAGGTTGCTCTCTTTTCTCCTGTATTATCATTTTGAATGTCAGTGGTTGACTAACATAGGGAAGTAACACAAGCCAGTCAAAATATGATGGAGTTCCTCAGTCATTCATACTTTTAGGAAGAGCACTGCCTTCTTTCTGCCTGTGAAACCAGTTCTGGCACCCACAGAGAGCCTGGCCTCTCAGAATGCCCAGGTGTAGATGGAATGTACTCACCTGTGCGAGGCTGAGTTGCACTGAGCTGCCACACACTGTGCGTCCCTGGAATTCTGTGCCCTTGGATATCATGAACACCATATGCAAATAGGACAGCAAAGAGATCAATATGCATGTTGTACCTGTTTACTCAGGCACACGCTACATTGTCCCATCAGACTTGAATCGGTATTTTTGTTGTTGTTTTTGTTCAGTCGCTCAACCCTGACTCTTTGCGACCCCATGGACTGCACCATGCCAGGTTTCTCTGTCCTTCACTACCTCCCAGAGTTTGCTCAGACTCATGTCCATTGACCTGGTGATGCCATGCAATCAACTAATCCTCTGTTGTCCCCTTCTCCTGCATCAAGGTCCCAGCATCAGGGTCTTTTCCAATGAGTCGGCCCTTCACATCAAGTGGCCATAGTTTAGAGCTTTATCTTCAGCATCAGTCCTTCCAGTGGATATTCAGGACTGATTTCCTTTAGGATGGACTGGTTGGATCTCCTTGCAGTCCAAGGGACTCTCAAGAGTCTTTTCCAACACCACATTTCAAAAGCATCAGTTCTTCAGCTCACATCCTTCTTTACAGTCCAACTCTTACATCCATACATGACTACTGGAAAAACCATAGCTTTGACTATACAGATATTTGTTGTCAAAGTCATGTCTCTGCTTTTTAATAGGCTGTCTAGGTTTGTCATAGCTTTTCTTCCAAGGAGCAAGCATCTTTTAATTTCATGGTTGCAGTCACTGTCCACAGTGATTTTGGAGCCCAAGCAAATAAAGCCTGTCACTGATTCCATTGTTTCCCCATCTATTTGCCATGAAGTGATGGGACCGGATGCCATGATCTTAGTTTTTTGATGAGGTGGATGAACCTAGAACCTATTATACAGAGTGAAGTGAGTTAGAAAGAGAAAGAGAAATACTATATTCTAACACATATATACAGAATCTAGGAAAATGGTACCGAAGTTTTTTGAATGCTGAGTTTCAAGCCAGCTTTTTCACCCTCCTCTTTCACCCTCATCAGGATGCTCTTTAGTTCCTCTTCAATTTCTGCCATAAGGGTGGTGTCATCTGCATATCTGAGGTTATTGATATTTCTCTCAGTAATCTTGATTCCAGCTTGTGCTTCATTCAGCCTGGCATTTCGCATGATATACTCTGCATTTGGACTTCCCTGGTGGCTCAGACGGTAAAGTGTCTGTCTACAAGGTGGGAGAACTGGCTTCAATCCCTGGGTCAGGAAGATTCCCTGGAGAAAGAAATGGCAACCCACTCTAGTACTCTTGCCTAGAAAATACCATGGACGGAGGAGTCTGGTGTCCATGGGGTTGCAAAGAGTCGGACATGATTGAGGGACTTCACCTCACTTTGACTCTGCATACAAGTTAAATAAGCAAAGTGACAATATAAAACCTTGACACACTCCTTTCCCAATTTGGAACCAGTCTGTTGTTCCATGTCCGGTTCCAACTGTTGCTTCCTGAACTGCATACAGGTTCCTCAGGAAGCAGGTAAGGTGGTCTGATATTTCCATCTCTTTAAGAATTTTCCACAGTTTGTTGTGATCCACACAGTCAAAGGCTTTAGCATAGTCAGTGAAGCAGATGTTTTCCTGGAATTCCTTTGCTTTTTCTATGATCCAATGGATGTTGGCAATTTGATCTCTGGTTCCTCTGCCTTTTCTAAAACCAGCTTGAACATCTGGAAGTTCATGGCTCACTTATTGCTGAAGCCTGGCTTGGAGAATTTTGAGCATTAATTTACTAGTGTGTGAGATGCGGGCAATTGTGCAGTAGTTTGAGCATTCTTTGGCATTGCCTTTCTTTGGGATTGGAATGAAAACTGACCTTTTCCAGTCCTGTGTCCACTGCTGAGCTTTCCAAATTTGCTGGCATATTGAGTGTAGCACTTTTACAGCATCATCTTTTGGGATTTGAAGTAGCTCAGCCAGAATTCCATCACTTCCACTGGCTTTGTTCATAGGGATGCTTCCTAAGGCCCACTTGTATGTTTACACAACACAAATTCAAAGATAAAATTGTTAAGAATTTCAAGACAGTGATAACAGAACTTTAAACCGTGAGCTGTGCTTTTCTTAGTGGGGCCCTGAGTAGAAGCTAGTTGTCTATGAAAGCTGTATGTGAATAGGATGGGAAGAAACAAGCCTGGACACACACATGGCACACGTCTCCCCCACTAATGTGGATGTACTGCTGTCCCATTAGACTTCACTCAAAAACCCAAGCTCAGAGGGAAAGCATCGAAGAATTTCAAGGTGACAACAGCGGAGCATTGCACCCAGTGTGAGGCTCTTCTGAGTACAGGTTTACACAACTGCACAGGCTGCATTTCTGTGAAACCAGCCCTATGAACACTTTTCTGAGCCCCTCCTCTTTAAGGGGATATCAAGTATAGTTGGAGCATTCCTTAGGTCACCCACCCACTAACCCACAGCAATCATGTACATGTTTCAGGGTGTAGAAGCACATGAGACAGCTCCTCTGATGTATTCTGCTTCTGATGAGCCATACTTGTTGCTCCTCTATAGCTGTCAAGAATCTATCTTCTTTTCTGTAACTTAATTGGGTTCCTCACATCTAGTTGAGGACCAGGCAATAGGGCCTGGAATGGAAGGAGGGGTTTCAATGGCAAAGTTCATTAAGGAGGGAGAAGCAGAGCACTGGAACTGACATGGAGATGAGCAGTTCAATTCAGGAGGGCAGCAGTTCATGATCTCTTTAGTTAGAAGGACTCAGGTGTCAGTCTTCCAGTTTTTGGCAAAAGTAGGTGGTACCCAAGCATCAGGAAGACTGAGGTTGTTGTATCTCACCATCAGAATCACCTCTTCTGGTACACGTCCCCTACCTGGGCTTGACCTATACAGTAGTAGTAGAAAGGCTGTGAGTGTTATTTTAAAAGTCACATTGGACTTTCACCATGATGATTTATTTCTCCATCTCATAGCTGTGAAAATTGAGCTCAAGAGAGACTTGCCAAGGTTAACAGGTAAGTGGTGAAGCCAGGACTCCAGCAGGTCTGATCCCAAACACAAATGCCTTCCCTGTGGCAAAGAGTATGATTTCCACATCTCTAAGTCATTTATTTTTGGTTAGTGTTTTTAATATGAATGTTATAGAAAGCCTGCCAGACACAAAGACTGGGTTTGCAATGATCCCAGCTTAACACATGAGGTGGCATTTTCTAATGGAAAGAGGGGGTAAGAAACTAACAAACTTCATTATTCAGGGCCACAGTCCTTATTTATAAAGTGAAGGAACTGAACTAAACGATTTCCAAAGTATTTTCTGGCTCCACATTCCTATGTAGTCAAGCTTTCTTTTCTGACTTGTCTAAAATTTCAGCTGCTTTTTATTTTTATTTCAGGGAGGCTGCAGCATGTGGGATCTCAGCTCCCTGACCAGGGATCAAACCCATGACCACTGCAGTGAAAGTATGGCGTCCAAACCACTGGACCACCGGGAAGTCCTTCAGCTACTTTTTAATACCACACCAGGATTCAGTATAATCATATTCTCAGCACAGAGATGGGTACTTCTTTGTTGATGCAGGAGAGCATACCTCTAGTTTAGTAAAGATAGTTAAGTTAGAAGATAAAATACATAAAAATAATAGGGAGGCCTAAAGTACAACACAGCTTTATAACGTTTCAAATTGGAATTTTACAGATAATTGCTATTCACTCTGATTCTGGAAATGATAGAAGTATTGAAGAAACATTAACTTCCTGAGATTTAGACCAACAGTATTTTGGTTTTTCTAGAAAGTGAGAAAGGCAATGAATGTGAAAAACAGCTTCCGTTTTCTCATCTATACTAATAACTCATGGGGTGCTCATGAAGATGAAGTGAGACAGTGGAAGTTCTTCACCAGCTATAAGGTGTTAATCAGTGTCAGAAAGCATTAGGATTAAATTAATGACAATAACAGAGACCAAAATACTCTGTTTCTCCCAGCAATCCTATTTTCCAGTGAAAAGGCCATTCTTTGAGTGAAATCTCTGACATAGATTCTTAGATGCTGACAGTATGAACTCACTCTGTGATCAGTGAAGTAGCAAGAGAGTAGCAAGAAATCATAGATTCAGAAACGGTGCACTAGAATGTAAGGCAGTGCTATCTGAAAAGAAAAAATGTGCCTCCCTAAACACCTGGCTTCTGGCCACTATAGAGGGAGTCAAGGATATGGAGAACTTTGCTGACACAATGCCAGCATTCATGCCTTGAACCTTTCCAGAAGATTAGAAAGATCTCCCTTACGTTAACAAACACTGTCCAAAGTACAAGGAAATACCCTTAAGAATTCTGGATATGCAAGCAATCATTTTCAGACCTAGACTGCTGACAACAGGCTCTTCCACAAATAAAGCAATCCATTATTTATGTCATTCTGAATCCAAATTCCGTCCCTATTCTCTCCTCAGCATTAACATCAAAATCTCAATTAAGGAAATACAGTCCTCCAGGCCACTGTTGGGTGTGAAACTTTGAAACTGAGCAGCTTCCCTTAATGAAACAAAAAGCAAAACCCTCCAAGGTTTCTTGGGGAGAATAGCTGCAGGATAAATCTCTGGACAAAAGAAGGGTTGGATCTTTTTTCTGTCTTTCACCATGTAGACCCTGGAGGTTTACTGCTCCTCGGTTAGGGTTTCAGCTCAATCATGAGCCATGGCCAAATCCAATTCCTATTGCTCTTATGGCTCAACTACAAGATCCTTTTGTTCTTATGGCTCAACTACAATATAGTTCAAAGAGAACTATATTAAAACCAAGAAGAAAACAAAAAATAAATGAATAAAACAAAGTATCCTGAATAGTCAAGTTGGCAAATATAGGTTTCTGAACCTGTAATAACTGACTCATTTAGTGATTTGTGGACCAGTTCCCTTGCACATGCCTTCTTCCTACCTTATGGCCTTCAGCTGCTATCTTGTTCTGTTACTCAAGAGCTTGTCTGATCTCCCACCCTGGCCTGATGCTGGATAAACACAAACATTCTTTATTAAAGCCCAAAACTTTCCATGGATTCCTGTTGCCAAGGGTTCCCCTACTCAGTTACAATGTCAGATGGAAGGTTTGTTTTAACCTTTGGAAGGAAGAGCTGACTCCCTGACTGAGATTTTTGAAAAGGTATCCCCTGAAGGGCAAGAATACAGATACATGGTATATTTTCTGTACTAAATACACCAACAGTCCAGGGGCATTCACTGTTATATATGCTAGATAAATGTTATTTGATTCAACCCCCAAACTAATCGTATAATGAAGAAATAATCTCAAAAAAAAATACATAACATGATCAAAGATGTAACCACCATCCATCCATCCACCTGTCTCCAAAGACCAGGGGTTTAACACGTTAATTTGCCACTAGGATTAGTGGTCTTTCCAATAAAATTCAGAAAGACATTGCTAACATGTTTTGTGATCCAAAGCAAAAATATTTTTTCTTTGGTCCCAACACCTCTTCTAGTAGCTATCTCTTCTAGTAGATATCCTCTAGTAGATAACCTTTAGCCCAGCCCCAGCTTCTCCACCAGTGTTCGGTTTCTACCCCCTGCATCCCATAAGCTGTTCCTTCTTAAGGTTTGCTCGCTGAATTTGATTGTTTATCCCTGGGCTTTGTTAGAAAACATCATCCTCTCCTCTCTCCAGCAGCACCTCCCTGAGCTATGTTGAAGAACAGATTTCTAGTCCATTTTTCAGCAACCTAATTCCATCTGCTTTGTCTCTTCTGGAAGTTCCTCCAAGAATCTTGTCCACCACCAGCATTTTTCTTATTCTCTGGGACTACTATGGGCTACCTCTTATTTTCATATCTCTTCTCTCATTTCAGTGGGATTTTTGAAAGGAAAGGACCATAACCTTCCCTTAGTACACAATTTTTAAGCAAAGAAAATTTTTCTTATCTGAATTTTCTATTTTTTTCTCTAGAATTGATATACATATTACTTGTATAACAGAGATATGAGAAATATTTGGAAAATAAGAAAATATTTCTAATACTATGGCTTGGCACTCCAACCTAATAAAGCTCATTCTGAAGTCTAATATTTCCTGGCATGACAGTTAGATCTCTGGAGAAAAACACTAAAAATGTTTTGGTCCTTGACCAAGTAAATTACCCTCATATTGTTTCAGGTTAGAAATGAGAAGGATCCAGCAAGTCTTGGCTCACAAACTGTCATTCTGTACAAGGATTCCGATATTTTAAATCCAAATTAAAACATAAATAGCCCAAAGGATGGCTGTATCTCTAGGGCCAAGGACAGTTTATGACTAGGCAAATATAAATATTATGTATCTAATAAACAGATATAAATATTATTTATTTTATTTAGATGTTGCTTTGTTATGAATTATTTTGCCTTGCCAACAACACAATGTGATAATCAAAACCTTTTATTTTAATTGATAGTCTTGACCTGTATGTTTGTAACAAATAAAATTTGGTTCCTAAGTGTGATTGCATAATAAATGCACTGCTTATACAGGCAGAAAAATTAATTTAATCAGGATGTGAACAGGTGGCTCTCAACAGAGCCACAAGTGCATAAGAGTTCAGTACCACTGTTCTTTGTATCTAGAAATGTCATGAATAGCATGCAGATGACTCCAGAAAAAAAAAAAAATTGGACGCATGCATCTGCACAGTCCTCTTTGAATCTGCTTTAGTAACAGTTCAAAGAACTTGTCATTGTTGGCAGTTGCCTCTTAATATTACAGAGAGGTAGCCCTAACACAGCAGTTTAGATACCTAAGCTGCTCAGAAAAGCTAGATTGCAGCAGCTCAGTTTTACAATTAAGTGATACTCTTCCCTATTTATAACCCTGAAAGTTCAGGACTATCAGGTAAAGACTATCAATTTTAAAAAAACAAGGTTTTAATTATCCCATTGTGTTGTTGGCAAGGCAAAAAAAATGTCATAACAAAGCAACATCTAAGTAAGGTAAATAATATTTCCATCTTTTAGATACATAATATTTATATCTGTCTAATCATAAACTGTCCTTGGACCAAGAGATATAGCCATCCTTCAGGCTATTTATGTTTTAATCTGGATTAAAATATCTGGATCCTTGTACAGAATGACAGTTTGTGAGCCAAGACTTCCTGGATCCTTCTCTTCTCATTTTTAATCTAAAACAACTATTTCATGTTTCAATGATTTTAAGTAATTTAAGGTGATAATTAAGGCTTCAGGAGTAGTATCTATTATGACATTCTTAAAGTACTAAGTTTACAGGTTTTAGAATTAAAACATGAAGTACAATTTGAATATAGGATTCAAACAGGAAGTACTAAATACATGAAACAGGTATTTCGTTAGAATTAAGCTAGAAAAACCACTACCTCCACAATTCTAGAAATAGGTGTTCATGGAATAACTCAGAGAGAAGAATATTTAGCTGCTCAATCTTGTAATTTAAAGTTCTTTAGTCTTTGTTGTACCTTAAATATGCTGAATTCATCATTTTCCTTACCTGTTCTCATCATACACAATGATTTACTCACAAATAGTTTTTGAAGAATTATTTCTCTGATTATTCTATATTGCTTATACTTTCTGTTTCCTCCATGATAATGAAAACTTGCTAACAATTTACAGGCCAAACTGATGTCATCTGAATAGTCAGCTATAGCATCTAGCAGTAAATTAGCTTGATTTTGTGAAATGAAACACAATATGTTTTATATTTACCAAAAAAGTAAGATCATAGCCATTAAAAACATTTCATATTCCAAAATTTTCACTGGTATAATTTCTGGACCTCTAAAAATTTATTTCAATAATTTAAAATATTCAAAATGTCAGACTACTTACTGGTGTTCAACTTATACATTAAAATACTGTTTTTACTGCTTAGGACTGTATGACTATGCTTGATATTTGAAGCTCCTACAGTCTGGGACTTTTTCTTACTCAACAAATTTTTCTGCTATCACTCTGTAGTGTGACACTACCATTTTAATCAAGATAACATAATGTCTTCTCAGTCCTATGTGTACATTGTAACATTGTGTTCATTCCCATCATTATTCTTTATTCATATTGCTCCTCAAAATATAGTCTCTTCATCTCACCATCTGACTAAATTCTATTATTATGATCAGAGAAGATAATACCTACATAATTATTTAATTACTTAGGAAAATTAGGGTCTCACCTCATATATCCAAAAGTATTAGCTATATTAAAAATTAACTGTAAAATTTAAATATAACACAGAAGAAAACACATGTAAATATCTGCACACAGAATAAGATCTAAATATAAAACCAATGGAAGAAATTATAAAGAAATGATCACTAGATTTCATAGAAATAAACTATCATACATTAAAAATAACTTGAACAAGCTGAAATGACAATAAACTGAATTTCTATACAATAAACTGTATAGGAAGACACCTTTTTTAGCTCCCTTCTCCAGATACTTCAGAGAACACCAAAAGGTGTTTCAGCAAAATGAAAATATAGTTTTTAGGTTTCTGCTTGTTTTACTGCTTAATTCTAATCCCTCTCGTTAGTTGTGTTAAGTGTACGGCCAACACTTATTTGTTCAACAAATGCTTTTATTGCACCCCAGCCACATGCCAGAGACTGTGCCAGACACTAAGACCATATTGGTGCTCAAAACAGACGTGGTCCCTTCAATCACAGAACTTAAGTCTAGCATAAGATAAACATTAATCAAGCAGCCACACAAATTGTGGTTTTAAAAAAACACACAGAGCACTATGACAGCATATAAAAAGGATTTCACCTATTAGAGATATGGAATGTTACTTAAACCCCAAAGGAATGACAAACACTTATGTTCTGAAAAAGAATTATTCACATAAATTTATGTACTAAAAATTATGTACAGCTATTAAAATTGTTTCACCAACAATTATAGATTATAGAAACATAGATTATAAAACAAATTAAATGTTATTTAAAAGCACATATTTTTATACTGTATATCCTGGAAATTTGTTTATTACTAATTCACAAATATCTTTGCATTGCTTGGAAATGTTTAGTGGACC
>SJYQ01094324.1:10057-22049 GCA_006410935.1 Redunca redunca
TTCAATTTAAGAGGATAGCATATGTAGCTTTTCTTTTTTTTAAGTATAGTTGATATACAGTGTTGTGGTAGTTTCAGATGTATAGCAAAATGATTCAGTTATATAAAAACTGAATATATATGTTATATATCTAAAAATATATGTATTTTCTTTTTTAGATTCTTTTCCATTTTAGATTATAAAATACTGTATATAGTTCCCTGTGCTATACAGTAGGTCCTTGTTTACCTATTGGTATTTTATATATAGTAATGTGAGAGTTGGACTATAAAGAAAACTGAGCACAGAAGAATGGATGCTTCTGAACCGTGGTGTTGGAGAAGACACTTGAGAGTCCCTTGAACTGCAAGGAGATCCAACCAGTCCATCCTAAAGGAGCTCAGTCCTGGGTGTTCATTGGAAGGGCTGATGCTAAAGCTGAAACTCCAATACTTTGGCCACCTCATGCGAAGAGCTGACTTGTCTGAAAAGACTGTGATGCTGGGAAAGATTGAAGGCGGGAGGAGAAGGGGATGACAGAGGATGAGATGGTTGGATGGCATCACCGACTCAATGGACATAAGTTTGAGTAAACTCTGGGAGTTGGTGATGGACAGGGAGGCCTGGCATACAGTCCATCGGGTCACAAAGAGTTGGACATAACTGAGTGACTGAACTGAACTGAACTGAACTGAATGTATATCTCTAAAAATTTTTACATGTAGTGTTTTTCTTATCTTTCGGTTTTGTGTACTTTCTAATTTCCATTGTGATTTTTTTTCTGTGACTCATAGTCTGTTTAAAAATATCTTAAATTTTTCAGACACAAAATTATTTCATTTAATTTTGTTACTAATTTCTAACTTAATTGCATTGTCATTATAGAACATGGTCTGATTATACTGATCTTTTGAAATATTTTCCTTGACCATGTTTTCTTTGACCATGCTATTTATTTAAGATCATAAGCCTCAACTTCCTGTGGCTCTTCCCATCTTCCTTCTCTTGCGTTCTGTCTCTCCATAGCACTTGTTATCATTTGACCTGTTTTATACTGACTTCATCTTGTTTGGGGGCTTTTAAAATTCCTTACTTAGATGAAAACTGGTGATGTGGTTAAAATCATATTTTAAAAATATTTTATCCAGCGTTTTAGTTTCAATCAGAGAAGAGTCAGCGCTGTCTATCTAAATTTACAATGTACTGTAGGAAGCAGAAGTCTGTTATTCAGTAGGTTTTTTTGAGCCCATCAGTTTTAAAAATTACTTAATTTGTTCTTGCTGCTCTGGGTCTCTGTTGCTGCACACGGCCTGTTCTCTAGTTGCAGTGCTCGGGCTTCTCACGGTGATGGCTTTTCTTGTTACTGAGCACAGGCTCCAGTAGTTGGAGCGCACGAGCTTAGTTGCCCCATGGCATGTGGAATCTTCCTGCACCAGGAATCAAACCCATGTCCCCTGCATTGGCAGGTAGATTCTTAACCATTGGACCACCAGGGAATTCCAAGCCCATCGGTTTATTACATTTTTTATTGAGATATAATTGACATTATATTAATATTGACATTATAATATTATAACATTATATAGTAGTATATTAGTTTCAGGTGTGGAGGAGGCCATGACAACCCATTCCAGTATTCTTGCCTGGAGAATCCCATGGACAGAGGAGCCTGGAGGGCTACAGCCCATGGGGTCTCAAAGAGTCGGACACAACTGAGCAACTGAGCACAGCACAGTTTCAGGTGTACAACATAATGATTCTATAGTTGTAAATCTTGCCAAATGAGCACTACAGTAAGTACATCACCACACATAGAATATTTTTTCTTGTGATGAAAACTTTTAAGTCTACTCTCAGTAACTTTCATACAATTATTTTTAATTCATTCAATATCAAGTTCTGTTTTAGCAAGAGAACCCAAAAATATATATAGGTCAAGTTACTGGGAAGAATCAGTCTGTGTTTTTTTCTAAAGAGAATTATAGGGGTATAGTCCCTGCCCTCTAGAATGATGTTTATAACCCAAGATCCATACACTGAAGAGGAGAGCCAATAATGTTATCCTAACACTTTCAAGTTCTTCGTGAATAGGTATCTGTCTGCACATGGAAAAATCCAGGATATGTGCATTTTAGGGATGAAAATGTGTAGTGAGGATCAGTGAAAGGCTTTGATTTGGGCTGCACATGAAAACATCCACACTTTTCTGAATAATCTTGAGATGCTGCTGGAGAACTGGGGTCTTGCTTCTGTTGTTAATCATGCAGAGTCTGGTCTTTCATTCCTGGAGTTTGCAAGAAACAGCTTTCCTTTTCTTTCAGAGCTACTTCTACCATTTTATCCCTTGGAGTTCTAGTCTAGAGCTGGCTGCAGTGACCTGTAATAATTCAGGGCCTCCTGGAAAAGGTAGCACCCTCTAGCCTTCTTGGCATCACAGCGGAATAGCCAATGTAGCATAAGGAGCGTTTACAAAGTCCCAGCAGTTCTTAAAGTGCTTGGTGTCCCAGTTTCTGAGCTGTCACTTCTAACTCCTTCTCAGTTGATCTGTGGAAGACCTTTCTTTGGACTTTTCCCCTTTTATTATTCTGAAGGTGCAGCCTATAAAAACAGTTCTCTCCCTCAGACCTACAGCAGTTAAGATAGAACAATAGGTGTCTGCTTATCTTATATAAGTCAGGAACTTTTGACATCTGAGGACGTCCAGATTTTAGTCTGGCTGTGAATGTAGCATGTGTGAAAAATGGAAGCAAGCCGCCAACGACTGCCAACATTATTTACCAAAGAAGAGAGGAGAAAGAAGTCATTCTACTCATCTTATTTTCCATATGTCATGGCTGTGTGGCATATTTTGATGTCTTGCCAGTGTCCAGTGAACAGTTCTCTTTGAGGATCAGTGATGGCTTTTCCTTGTGCACATATGGATGATATACAACAGTTCAGTCAAATTATAGCCCACAAACACCAGCAGTAATTCTGGAACTCGGAGCCAAAGGTGTGGCTGTTGCTGCAGGGACCTGCCTCCTCCCAGTCTTCAGGGGACAGAGAGATAAGGACAGGTGGGTAAAAAGAGCAGTCCTTTAGAAGGCTCCTTAAGCAGCCCTAGAAAAGTGGAATGTTTCCAGGGCTGACTCCTGACTTGGATAATCTGCTCTCATTTCTTTGCTGTGCTCAGCTTCCACCTTTCTTTTCATCATTACAGATAGTAGATGCATTCCCTGGTAAAACTATGGCACAGAAAGCTGGTAAACTGTGAGACTTCAGAAAGGAGAATTTGTTAGATTTCATGTCCCTTAGAAAAGTTTGCTGAGTATACTACTATAAAGAGAGAGTGTGTTAGTGAATGCTTTTTCAAATGGCCACTCCATTTCTATCTGACCTTCAGTTACAATTGTTTTAAAAATGTTAATAGGAACTCTCAAATGTGTCACCAAAAGTGTATGTTTGAGAAATTTCCAGGCTGTATTTTTATGAAATTCAGAGTTTTAGTGACACACATTTTTTCTATATTCTCCAAATACCTAATCTACAAATAAATGTATCTTTTTGGGGGACTGGGAACTCTTACCTCCTAGTCAGGTTAACATTTTTAGTCGCTTTTCTGTTTGGTATCTCTTTTCCTCCATTGGTCTTGGTATTAAATTGTGAAATAATGTACAGAAAGCCCTGTGCACTGTCAATCGCAATAAAAATGACTTTTGTTGTCTTTGTGGTCAGTCATCTTCTGGCAGTTTCTGACATTCTCCTAATGTCCCATTTTCAGATACCAGGTAACACTCTGAAATAAACATACCTGCATAAATTTATAAATATTCTGTATAGCATAGTAGTTTATAGCATAGCCTCAGAAATCAGACTGCTGACCTGGGGTCCAAATCCTGCCTCAACTACTCTCCAGCTATTGGATTGTGAGCAGATAACTTCCTCTCATCCTGCCTTACTTTCCTTGCCTATAAAATAGAAATAATAGTACTTCACTCAGAGCATTGGTAAAACAAGTAGAGTATTGAACAAACAAACTGACTGACACATAGTAAGTGCTTAAAAAGTGTTAGTGAATTGCTATTTTTATGTACTCTGGCTCTGGAAGCAATAGTAATCAACTTTAAATTGTAAAAGATTTAGTAGCCAAGAAGAGCCTAAGGAGACCTGAGGACCAAATCCTGGATGGGATTCTGTAGCGGGAAAAGGCCATTAGTTAAAAACTAAGGGAATCCCAAATAAAGTGTGGACTTTAGTTGAGTGAGTGAGTGAGTGAAGTCGCTCAGTTGTGTCTGACTCTTTGCAACCCTGTGGGCAATACCCCACCAGGCTCCTCTGTCCGTGGGATTCTCCAGGCAAGAATACTCGAGTGGGTTGCCATTTCCTTCTCCAGGGGATCTTCCTGACCCAGGGATCAAACCCAGGTCTCCCACATTGCAGGCAGACGCTTTAACCTCTGAGCCACCAGGGACTTTAGTTAATTTTTTAAAATACTTAGTAAAAATAGACAAAGCAGTTTCTCTTTTTAAAAAAATAACTTTCATGGTTATAAAAATTTGTTTTTGGCTAAACTACAGAACCGATAAGGCAAAAAATGGCAGTTCTCAAATCATTTGCAGTTTACCCTTCCAGTGGCATCACTGGCATTTGTGTTCATGGCATTTACCTACCTACCTACCTATATCTATTTAGTGAACAAATGTGGTCATTTGCAGGATGGTTACTGTAGACTTGCTTTTTATTCAACAATAGATTGTTGCTGCTCAGAGTTGGTCCGTAGACGAGGGCTGGTCAGAACCATTTATTAACAGTCCATGAGGAGATATGGTAAATCATGGCCCTGCTTCCTTTATCCAGAAAGTCTTGCTCTACACAAATGTCAGCTAAACTAAACAGTGCTTAGTGATGTGTTGATTTAGGTTTTGGCACAAGCTCTTTATCTCATTGTGGATCTGCACCCAACAGTTCTCTGGCCTGTGTGTGAGTAATGTTGGTCGGCACCGTTCCATAGACGTGTATAGAAAGCTGTCTTTTCCCTTTAATGGCGCTTACTGTTACTTGCTGTTCTTTGTTGATTTAGAGACAAGATTGCCCTTCGAATGGGACAGTGGAGACATTTACCAGTGGCCACCTCTGTACTTTTAATCTTCATCAGTTTCAGTGATTGGGCTTCCTTTAAAAAGGCGGCTCAGTGGAGAGGTTAATACCTTGGATAAGTGCAGTTCAAATTATGGTTCTTCTGAAACCTCAGTTTTCTAACTTGGAAATGAGTATAATGATTACATTTGTTTTATAAGAATTGTTTTGAGGATTAAATAAAATTATACCTGAAAAGAAGTTAGCACTGCTCTTTTTTTTTGTTTTTAAATTTTTTACTTTATATTGCCGTATAGCCAGTTGACGTTGTGATAGTTTCAGGTGGGCAGCAAAGGGCCTCAGCCATGCGTATACATGTATCCATTCTCACCCAAACCCCCCTCCCATTCAGGCTGCCGCAGAGAGTTCCCTGTGCTATACAGTAGGTCCTTGTCAGCAATCCATTTTAAATATAGCAGTGCATACATAGTGAGTTTAGCACTGCTGTTGGCAGTTAGTAAGGGCTCAGTAAAGATGAGCTACTATAATAATGACTGTTATTTACTACTGTTATACCTGAAGCTGTTGTCTTTATTAGTGGCAGATTTTTTTTCTTAAATAATTTAAAACTCATTCCTCTCCAGAGAGATTAAAATTACTGAACAGATTTCAGTTTCACAAAGCAAACACTAAAAACTGGGAATTTTAATGGTTCTTTAGAAAAGCAATGGGAGATATTTAGCCAATCACCAGAAGCTGTACTGGACCCAATCTTAAAAGAATTGTTTTTATAGGCTTTCTAGGACCTTTACCTACAGAGAGGCACTTTGTTACAATTCCTTGTATCATCACTGTTTGAAAACCTTGAGAGATAATGAATTCTGTTTTCTTCATGAGTACCATTGCAGCTAGAGACTTAGGTTGCTCTGCCTTTAACCTGTTCTCCTTGTTCATTAAGGGTTGCCAAAAATAAATCTGCCAAACAAACGGGGAGAACCATAGTTTTTCTAGCTGCTGTCAAAGGCATACTCTTTTCATTTTCTTCCAGATGGGATATGTCAGTTTAGTGTGTATATGTGTGTCTGTTTCTCTCCTCTCTTTAAGCAAAGCAGTAACCCTTGCTCAAGACACCTAAGATAGAGACTCATCTCATGTCCCTCTTCAGCAGTTTATATCTTTCACAACTTCAGTCTGATTTCTTCTCTGTGTTCACCGACACGTGTTCCTTGTGCCTTTCAAGTCTTTTTATCATTTGATTGTTTTGAGCTAAGATCTAGACTCCTTTCAGAATGAATCAGAAAAAGGCCTGGGTCCGGAGTTTTGCTTGTTTCCTGATGCAAAGTGCCTGGTTACAGTACAGTGAGTCCCCTACACATGAACTTTCAAGTTGTGAACTTTCAAAGATGCAAATGGGCATCTGGTTCCAGCAAAGAACCAGAACCTGTGCCTTCAACATCAGGCTTGAGTGAAATTTCCGCTTGCCTTCCGTCTCCTATGGCTAATGATCCTTCAGCTCTGCCCCCTCCCACTTCTTCGCCCTCTTCCAGTCAATAACTCTTCTTGCCTGTTCACTTGATGCCAGCCTCTGTATGCCAGCTGTGGTACTCTACTATTCTACATTTCAAGGTGCTGTACTGTAAGATTAAAACTATATTTTTTTGTTTTTTTTTTTAATGTATTATTTGTGTGAAAAGGATTATAAACCTATTACAGGACAGTACTGTATCATCCGCTACGTTATGTATGTAGGCTAACTTTGTTGGACCTGCAAATAAATTGGACTTGTAAATATGCTTTCCCAACAGACCTTGTTTGTATGTTGGGGACTTACTGTATAAACATTGCCTGTAGTTAATATTGTTAGTGCCTTCCATGCTAGCAGCTAACATCTACAGTGTGTGCCTTTTGAGGGAGGTCATTTCAGTGTCACCTTACAGGTGGGGAAAACGAAACTCGATACTTAGAAACTTGAAATAGTTTCCCTAAGAGCACACAGCTACTAAATGATAGAGCCACCAGGGTTCAAACCTCTGTTCTAATTCTGTAGAGAGCTGCCTAAGGACACTGCCTTACAAAGATGAAATGCTTAGATTTCATGCCGTTCACACTCTTGAAATTTCCAGAGAGCCAGGAAGAATGATTACCATCTTTGTCTTAATAAATAGAGTTTGTATTAATTAAAATAAAAGGCTGTATTTGTTGTTCATCGATTATGTACTAGGGGCTTCCCAGGTGGCTCAGTGGTATAGAACCCGCCTGCCAGTGCAGGAGCCACGGGAGACGTGGGTTCGATCCCTGGGTGGAGAAGATTCCCTGGAGGAGGAAATGGCAACCCACTCCAGTGTTCTTGCCTGGAAAATCCATGGATGGAGGAGCTTGGCGGGCTACAGTCTGCGGGGTCGCAGAGAATCAGACATGACTGAGCAGGCAGGATTGTGTACTGTTAAACTGTTACTGTATTATTATCTCAGTGGATAACTTGATAAGAAAAGTCATGGTGGAACTGTCTCTTTGAATGCAATAGAAAAGGCATTTGTGGGGAGAAGAATTTTAAATGTCCTAATTTGGAATACTCCTGCTATATTTAGTGCTCTGTTCTTGGGAATAAGAAATTGCTGCTTCAACTCCTGTTACTCCCACCCTGCTCCTTCCCCAACAAAGGCGCCCTGCCTGGTCTTATTTTCTACTGGGGAAAGAAATTGTATCTCTTTAAGCTGGTTCTCTAAATTTACTTAAGGTTTGTTGCTGGTGCTCCTTTTTGAGGTGTTAGGACTTCTCCTAGAACCACTGAGCCTGTATCAGAATCACCTGGAGGGCTTGTTGTAACAGTTTGCTGGGCCCCACCCCAAGCCCTACTATTTGCCTAACAAGGTCCTGGGGGTATTGATGCTTTGGAATGGAGACCACACTTGGGACCCATCTCTGGAAAAGTCAAAGCAATTTTGTAACTTCTTTAGATTAGCCTATTTGGATGCTAATTTCCTCCCAATTTCCCTAAAATCTTTACCTATCTTATAACTGCTCTCAGTTCCTGTAAATGGACATCAAATCATGGCAATTTAAGCTAAGAGTATAGAAAATGCATGTAGCCCTCAGCTTCCTCCTCTGGTTATTCCCCCCCCCCCGCCCCCCCCCACCATCTTTGTAATTTGTTAGTTTCTCAGATTGTAAAGAGTCTTTTCACATCACACCTGGGTAAATTGAAAACTAAAGTGGGAACGTGATGAGCCCCTGAGGAATAAAGCTTCAATTTCCCCTGCACATCTGCATGTGCTTTTGAATTAAGGAAAAAGCACAGGCAAGGTGGCCTTTTTAAGACCTCCTATAGCACCTTTCCATTTTCCACAATCACTGCTGACTCAGGACAGTCAGGAGACTTGACATCTAACCCTGGAGCCAGTGAAGTGCTTGTTGTTTTTCTGACTATGGTTAATTCAAGTTACTGTAAGGATGGGATTTTTTTCTATAAATAGGAAATTTTATTATGTTTCATGAGAGTTTTTGGTTGGTTTTTTAAAAATCCTACGTTCACTGACAATTCATGACGTTGCTATAGCAGTAGTTACAAGATAATTCCAATTTTTGCTGTAAGTTAGGATCTCAACTCAAACCATAAGGAGAAAAATTAAACAGAATTACTCTTGAAAATCCTTGAGTCACTACGTTACCAAGAACTGCATCCGTGAGAACTCAGAAGGCAGAAATTAACTTCTGTGTCTCATTGCTCATAGACTGTGGTCTCACACATGTAGCCAAAGTCTAGTTGAAGGACTGAAAGGATGGTGAGGAAAGATAAGATTTTCCTTCCCTCCCTTGGACTCATCCTAGAAAAGATGGACATGGAGTTAAATCCTAATAAATGTACTTATAATGTGACTGCATTATATGTTAAGATAATTGAAACTTTTGATTCTGGGTCTCTGATTTAAATGCTTTTACAGTCATACTGGAATTAAATATCTTTCATTCATTGAACAAACAGCTATTGAGTATCTCCTTAATCAAACTAGACTCTCCAAGAGGAGGTTGTTTTTTTTTTTCCCTAATTAAGACAACTGCCTTGCATTATAGGAGAAGGCAATGGCACCCCACTCCAGTACTCTTGCCTGGAAAATCCCATGGATGGAGGAGCCTGGTAGGCTGCAACCCATGGTGTCGCGAAGAGTCAGACACAACTGAGCAACTTCACTTTCACTTTTCACTTTCATGCATTGGAGAAGGAAATGGCAACCCACTCCAGTGCTCTTGCCTGGAGAATCCCAGGGACAGGGGAGCCTGGTGGGCTGCCGTCTCTGGAGTCACACAGAGTCGGACACGACTGAAGCGACTTAGCAGCAGCAGCAGCAGCAGCCTTGCATTATAGTAGTTGCTCAGTGGTGTTCGTTGCATTGACAACTAATAAAACACATCCCATGTGTTTTTATGGATTGTGTCCTAGACTTAGAGATGGAGAAGTAAACAGAGATTTTCTACATAGTGTGTTAGAGGTGTTTTAAATTTTTGGGAACTTTATACAGGAAGAAATTAGTTCTGCCTGGCAGAGTTTTAATACAGGCTCCGAGGGACAGGGGAGCCTGGTGGGCTGCTGTCTGTGGGGTCACAGAGTCAGACACGACTGACGCGACTTAGCAGCAGCAGCATGGGAGAGACGTTTCAGCTAGGTTTGATGGATGGGTAGGAGTTCTCCAGGAAAGGAAGGGCATTCCAGGTAAAGGAAAGTCTCCTGCAAAGATTCGGTATTTTTTCTTTTGAGGAATCATTAGCTTAATGTTTTAAATACTTAGAGCAGAGTAACAAGATGAGAATAGGAAGGTAATGCTGTTAATAGCTTACAGCTATTGAGTGTATATAATGTGCCTGGCAGTATAAGTATACTTTGCACACATTATTTTGTTTTAATCTCATAAGAAACCCGTGAAGTACATTGTACTATCATTTTCCAGATTAGAAACTGAGGAAAGTTTGTTTTGTGAGAAATGACATAGTGAGATGACAATCATTTACGTTATATGTTCTTAGGTTATTCAAGCAGCTTAGACTGTGTGGACAGTGGGGAGCCATTTAGGATGATGTGATCAGATGTGAGGATGAAAAACTCTGAGTCGAAGGAGGCCAGTTTAAAAGTTTTCTTGTAGTCTACTGTGGCATACTGAAGGCTTCCGTTCTGACCTTGACCTTGGGGGTAGAAACTATAAGAGATGAAGGAGACGAGAGGTGGAATCAAAAAGACTTGATGACGCTTGGGAGAAAGACGTGTGTGATCAGGCTTACAAAGGGGAGAGAACAAAGTATACGGTGATGGCCTGGGAGAAAATGCTGTATGTTTTTTGTCTTCTTTTACTCCAGTACTCTTGCCTGGAAAATCCCATGGACAGAGGAGCCTGGTGGGCTGCCATCCATGGGGTCTTGAAGAGTTGGACATGACTGAGTGACTTCGCTTTCACTTTTCACTCTCATGCATTGGAGAAGGAAATGGCAACCCACTCCAGTGTTCTTGTCTGGAGAATCCCAGGGACGGTGGAGCCTGGTGGGCTGCCATCTATGGGGTTGCACAGAGTCGGACACGACTGAAGTGACTTAGCAGCAGCAGCAGCAGACCTTGTATTTCTTTGGTTTTGTATTTTTGTATTATCTGATATATATTAACTGTACATGCACATAACATAGAAATGTAGAAATGGAAGCACACTGAGAGTGTGCTCATTTTTTTCCTCTATGGATGTACCAGCAAAAAAGTTTGGAAGCTACTAATCCAGATGTATCCAAAAGAGCACCATCCAGAGGTAAGCCAGCTACTGGAGCAAGAAGGAATGAATAGGTGAGGCGAAAAGATGGCTACCTGTACTTTGACTTCTTCTTTATTTATTTGGCTGCACTGAGTCTAAGTTATGCCATGCAGGATCTTTTGTTGTGGCCCATGGACTCCAGATTGTGGAGGCTCAGTAGTTGCAGTGGGCAGGCTTCGTTGCTCCGCAGCACGTGGGGTCTTCATTTCCCAACCAGGGATCGAACCCACATCTCCTGCATTGCAAGGTGGATTCTTAACCATCAGAGAAGCCCTTATACTTTTACTTCTGCAGGTGATCATTTGAAGTTCTTTCTCTCTTTCGTAGCCATTTGTCTTTTGCATTTCAGAATAATCTCCAATAATCAGGATAAAGGTGCTGAAGAGGGAAGGGTATTCCTTTCCTATGGGAAAGATTCTATTCTAAGACATTAAAGACATTTTAGGTATTAAAGAATTTAATAAGTGAATGCATATTAAGGTCATCTAATCCAACTTTTTCCTGCCGATCCAGAATCTCAAACAAGTAGTCAGTGGGCTTGTTTTTGAACCCTTTGGGAGGTAGGCAACTCAATCCTTCAGAAGGAAGTTTGGGCAGACGTAATTGGAGGAAAGTGCTTCCTTTTCCAAGTTGTAGTACACTTTCCCATATGCACCTTCTACCCATTGGTCCTTTCCCTTCCTTTAAAATAGTTACAGAGCCAATAGCAAGGTGCTTTGCAGGTTACCAAGCGAACATACGTGCACAGTCACACGTAATGCTCACAATTCTTCTGTGGAGTAGACAGGTATGTGTGTGTTCAGATTGAAGAATTGAGGCAGTTGAGATTGTAGTGCCATGGAAAAACATCCTAGTTATTTTTCCTGTAAACATTTGTCATGCCTGATTTGCATATTTGTTTAGGAGGCATTGAAGTACCAGGAGCCATCTGACCTGGGTTTCAGTTCTGGTTCTATCACTTTCTAGGAACAAGACCTTTAGCAATTATGTTGCCTTTCTGAGCTTCATTTCTCTTGTCTATAAAATAAGGATAAGCACTGTTGGGAAGATGAAATTAAATGACTATTGTAAAGCCATTATAAAAGCTTGGCTTAGAGTTAGCTGTGCAACAGATGTGAGTATACTTGTTTTTCCCATCTGTGTTGAATATTATATATATATATATATATATA
>SJYQ01094324.1:24055-134400 GCA_006410935.1 Redunca redunca
TCCCCCCCCCCCGCATATTTTCATTTGTCTCCTAACACGCTAGGGATGGGGGTGGTGCCTTGGGCACTAACTGAATTTACTCAATTCGGGTACGTATGAGATGTCTCCCGTCCAAAATTCTAGTTCTGCAGTCCACTTTTAGCCAACAATGAGCAGCTCTGTGTTTCTTTTCTTTTTCTGTTTTTTAAAACTTTTTGTATCTCCTCGACAGATTTAGTCCAGTAGTACATTTCTACGAAGAGGAAGTCTTTCCCCATCTCCTTTTTCATTTCCCCAGTAAGTTCATCTGTGCTCAAGTCTGTTATCTGTTGTATCCATTCTCCAGCAGCTTCCTGGGCTCTTGAGGGATATTAAACAGAAGAGAAGTCAGGGTCAGATACAGTGTGGGTGAGGGTGTCTCCAGTTAGGACTTGGGCTTTCTTCCAGAAGTGGTGATGGATCATTTGGGAATGATGCATCGTGCATTCTGTGTATTCTGTCCGTGGTGCCGTTGCTTGTGTAGCTCATTTTTGTTACAGTCATTTCTCTGTGGTAAATGCTTCACTCTTAATTATATTTTATTTTAGTCACTCTTTCTAAATCAGGATATTTTGTTCTTTCCTTCTACCATTTTGGCATTTAGATGCCTCAACATGAATTTAATCTGAGAAAAAAATCCTAATGTCCTGACTTCTGGTAAGAAATATTTACACGAGGGAACTCTTAGTTTTACTGACTTTTCCTTGAGTTCTAGGAAAATATGTGTGTGATGTTTGTCACATGAGGTGTTCTAAATATTAATGCTATTTAATATGATTAAATTGTCTATTTAGAGAAAAAGTTACCTGTCACCATAGCTGAGGAATGTTTGCTACACAAGTTGACCATACAAAAATGAGGCGTGATTTTCCTTTTTTAGTCAGAAAAAACTTTTTAGGATAATATTTGGGGTGTGGCATGATAAACATAATTCCTCACTAGGGAATGTAAATTGATACACTCTTTCTGGAGTATAATTAGACCCTACAATCTCACTTTTAGAAATCTATCCAAAGGAAACATTCAGAGCTAAGAATGTTCATCATAGTTGTTTTTTTGTTTTTTTATGAAAATTATAAGCCACAGGACTCCCCTGGTGGTGCAGTGGCTAAGACTCCATACTTCCAAGGCACAGGGCCCAGTTTCGATCCCTATGCAAGGAACTAGACCCCATATGCTCCAACTAAAAGATTTCCCATGCTGCAACTAAAAAAAATAAACTGCATGCTGCAACTAAGAGCCATTGCAAACAAATAAATATTTTTTAAAAAAGAAAATTATAAGCCCCATGAATATCTAAGAGTCAAGAAATAAATCGATTTTGATATGTACAAGTATTAGAATATTATGGAAGCACTAATATTATGACTCTGAAAAGTGTTTAAAGACAACTATTCAAGACATATCATTAAGAAGAGAAATAAAAAACTGTGGTGAATAAAATATGTGTGTGTGCTGCTGCTGCTAAGTCACTTTAGTCATGTCTGACTCTTTGAGACCCCATGGATTGTAGCCCTCCAGGCTCCTCTGTCCATGGGATTCTCCAGGCAAGAATACTGGAGTGGGTCACATGCCCTCCTCCAGGGGATCTTCCCCACTTAGGAATCGAACCCTCATCTCCTGTGGCTCCTACATTGCAGGCGGGTTCTTTACTGCTGAGCCACCAGGGAATCCCAAAATATGATATACTTACCTCAAAATATTGCCATTGTTATTTCTAAGTAAATGGGACAGACAACTTAAAAATCTTTCTGTGGTTTCCACATTTTCTATATGTATTACATTGATGATTAAATGAATGAATTTGTATAAAAGGCTAGAATGATGCCTCAAAATCAATTCTTTAAAACTTTCTTTTATTTCAGTTTCCTAACAGGAAGGTCACCAGTATGAAAGCTTTAAAATATTAGCTGTTCCCAATCGAGAATTTTTATATTCTTATTAGTTGTGAAATGTATATAAATAAGGAAAATTGCACTATGCTAAACAGTATGTTGTTGAACCAGAAATATGTTTATTGGCATATTTTATGGATAAATTGGCACTAGGATTTATTTATCAGTTTTTTCAAAAATTGGTTTCAAGTTTTAAAACACAAAGAACTCAAGATATGACAGAGCTACCTCAGACATCCCTTTAGACTGGCTGTAAAGTTACAAGTTTAAGCAAGAATAGGCATATTTTTTAATAGCCTGGAAGGTATTTTGGTGGGACAATAGAAGTATATTTGGTTATACAAAAATCTGTGATTCTATAAAAGGACATAATTTGAATCTGTAGTTGATTACAAGTTTAGAGGTCTCTGTAATATACAAAGTTTCTTAATTGTATGTAACTAGTCACTTCCCAAGGCTGGCTGATCACTCTGAAGAAGTAATGAAACTCAGCAAGAATTACCAGCTGCTGTTTATGAAACCAAATGATAGAATTCACTTAATGAAAGTAATGTGCTGACAGCAGTGTTCACTGTTTAGAACATAATAATCATGTTTATTGTATCTCTCAGAGACAGAATATATCATACATAGACAAGAGAAAATTGAGAGTAATGTGCTTTTTTAAAAAAATGTGCTCTTATTTACATGAAACCAAGCTTCAAAAACACTTTGCTAGAGGTCTGTTTTATAGAGTTAAACTGGAGAAATGGCAGATTTGGAAAGCAACTATTGTTTTTGGACACACAAATCAGAAGTATGAGCTCAGAAAACATAGGCACTTGGGGAAATCTTAATATCTTGAACTATAGACCTTGTGAACTTCAAAAAACCTTGAAATCCACTTGATGGTGATTTTTGGAATCTCAGAAATAGTGGTGTAATACCACAGGATAGAAAAAAATAATCAGGAAGCTTAATGCAATCAGAACCTCATAGCCTCTTATGGGAAGTAGCATTTGGCAAAGCCTGCTAAGCTACTGTAAATGAATGTTAATCACATTTTATCAGCTGCTTGCGCTATCTTTATTACATAATT
Organism: Redunca redunca; assembly: GCA_006410935.1. NCBI lineage: Eukaryota > Metazoa > Chordata > Mammalia > Artiodactyla > Bovidae > Redunca > Redunca redunca. Next base: position 27,047 of record SJYQ01094324.1, read on the forward strand.
TGAATATTTATGACCCTGTAAATATGTTTAACAGTGAAATTACAGTATTTATGAAACTCAAATTCCAAAAAAGCATATAACCCTTTGATGGAGAACAATTATCTTTAAATACTACAAAATTCAAGATGTTTTTGCCATTTAGCAGTTGTCTGTATGCTATGGGACAAGTATTTCTCACTAAACAGAATGATATATGTCAAAATTGACTTTGAAGACACAGATGATTCTGTTAATTTATCATCTATGAGAAATAAATGATCAGCTGAAGTATTTTAAGTTTTTAGGATTACGTACAGTTTATTTTCTCACTATGGTTTATATTTTGGTTGACAGCATCCATCTCTGTTTGGAAATTAGTAATGAATCTGTTTTTATGAACCAGGATTTGGAATTGGACAACTCCTCCTAAAGTAGCAGTATTATCCATGAAAATAATGGATGGAAATGCCTCTTTAGTTTTATAATCTGTACTCATTTGGGGGGGGTGTGTGTGTGTGTGTGTGTGTTTTGGGAAAACTTGACTCTCTTATTTATTGCAAATGCTTTCTTACTTCTTTGCAACTGTAAACTCACTGCAAGGTATTTTTCCCTTCTGAAGGATTAAAATGCATTGTTCTTCAGGAAAGTGTAATCTAATAGGAAGATACAGTTCATATTAGAACCAAAAAAGCCTGTAATTAAGATATGTCTTGGTCACATTTTTTCCCAATTTTTGTTAAAGCAGAAATGGATTCATTTAAGTAAATAAAATTGTCGATGGGTAAAGCCTTTATTTTTAAAAGTGATAAGGTTACAAATATCTGTTTACTTCATTTTGATTGTCTAAAATATTTAGAAATTCTCATTTTACAAAGTTTGGGTATACTAATTACTTTACATTTTGAGGTGAATTTAATTAGTTTTCTAGGTATTACAGTGGTAAAGAATCCACCTGTCAATTCAGGAGACTCGGGTTCGATCCCTGGGTCAGGACGTTCCCCTGAAGGAGGGAGTGGCAACCCACTCCAGTATTCTTGCCTGGAGAATCCCATGGACAGGGGAGCCTGGTGGGCTACCGTCCATGGAGTTGCACAAGAGTCAGACATGACTGAGTGACTGAGCGCGCGCACACACTCACACATTAGATTAATTTAGGTTAATTCATGTGTTGCTGGCCTGGTGGGCACTATAGAGAAGTGGTTCTGAGGGTGAACTTTGTCCCAGATTCTGTTGAGATCAAACTCTTGTTCAGGCAGGCACTCATTTACCTTAGTCACCATCATTGTGATCAGGTTCTGAATCTCACTGGGCTTCGGTGGGTGCACCTTCACGGGTTTGTTGGGAGGGTTACCTGAAATGCTCACAAATATACGGAAAGTGCTAAGAATGTGTGTCTGGAGTCAGTGGTGGTCTTCATACACTGCCGTTACCCAGTTGCTGATAGAGCCTTTCTATGTTGAGGATCTCTTAAAACCCTTTGCCTTTCCACCATCCTTATTTGGGAGGATTAGCCAGTGGGTACACTTACTTTCCTTTAAAAAGATGACAAAGGAAAAATACCCAGAATGCAAGTCAGCTTTCTACGCCTAGTAACAATGTGGGAGGAGTCTTGATGTTTCAGACTCTTGATCCGAATGCAGAAGATGAGATGTGGGCCTTAGGTTATTGATTCGTGCTCTGCGCTCTTGCCTGTCTTTCTGGCAGAGAGCATAGGTAGACAAACGTTTTCTGTTGAAAGCCAGCAAGTAAATGTGTTAGGCTTTGTAGGTTTTATAGTCTCTGTCACAACTACTCTACTCTGCCATTTTAGCCAAGACCAGCCATTTGCAATACTGTAATTGACAGGCATGGCTATATTCCAATAAAAATGTATTTTTTAAGAACAGCCTGTGTGTTGGATTTGGACCGTGGACTGTAGTTTGCCAGCCTCTGGGCGCAGGTAGTTGAGAGTATGTTGGTGTCTCTTTTCTTAAAATCAGAGATAAATTCTTGCCTTCAGAGTTGTAGTTGTTCATTATTTAAACACATATAAATCAACATTATAGGGAATTCCCTGGTGGTCTAGCAGTTAGGACTCTGTTCTTCCATTCCAGGGGCCTGGGTTTATCCCTGGCTGGGAACTAAGATATTGCAAGCTGACCAGCATAGCCCAAAAAATAAACACTGTAATTTTCTATTCTTTTTGCTTATAGTTTTATCCTAAAAGGATAAACTGTCAACGTTTGATCTCTGAAGCTCTATGACAATTGAGTTTTCTAGTTAGTTCTCACATCCCTAGGTACAGGTGGGGTGATGGGGAATGCCTTGATTGTGTAAAGAGACTAGACATTACACTGCTTTATTCATAACTGAGTAGATTTTGAGTTCTGCTGGACAGTATCCGGTTTGGCTTTGCAACTGGGTAGGTTCATCTTGGTGCTTTGCTCCCTCCTAGCTGCAAGTCATTGGCTTGTGATGTAGCTTTCTTAAGGCTCAGTTTACTCATTGGTAAAATAATGGTAATTCTTACCTTGTTAGGTTGCTCTGAGGATTGATGTACCCATGAATTTAAAGTGTGGGGGCCCAGTGCCTGAGAAAGATAAACCAAATAAACAACAGCTCTTAAAAACTTGGATAAGAATCATATCTTGAAGGTTAAAAAAAAAATCCATTGTTATTTTACAATCCTTATTCTTCCTTAAAGGGGAAAAATGCATTTCTGTGTGCTTAAGCCCTCAAAGTTATTTGGCGCCTTGGAGGCATGTCTTTCAAGCTGGGCTTCCCAGGTGACTTAATGGTAAGGAATCCACCTGCCAATGCAGGAGACCCAAGTTCCATCCCCGGGTTGGGAAGACCCCCTGGAGGAGGGCATGGCAACCTACTCCAGTATTATCCCCTGGAAAATTCCATGGACAGAGGAGCCTGGTGGGCTACAGTCTATGGGGTCACAAAGAGATGCAACTGAGCATGCGCATATTTCAAATTATTTGTGCTGAAAGACTTTTTATCTGTCATGAACCAATGCTTTCATAAAATATAATAAAAGGAATTTATTACAAAAATGAAATAAACACAAACAGAACACATGCAAAGCCCGGTTTTTTCTTTTAATGAGATCCAACAAACACCTCAAGTTTCTAAGTGTTTACTTTGCCTGTTTATTTCTTTGGGACCTGGTAGTAAATGATTTTTAGATCTATACTGACTGTACTTTTAGGAGCACTGGTTTAAGGGGAGGCCAGTTCATGGAAATTCTTTTAAAATACTCATATCAGTCACTCTTTTTTTAAAAGACATCTATGTATTTATTTATTTTCTCCACTAGGTCTTAGTTGAGGCATACGGGATCTTTAGTTGCAACGTGCGGAGTCTTAGCTGGGCATGTGGGGTCTAGTTCCCTGACCAGGGATCGAGCCTGGGCCCTCTGTATAGACAGTGTGGAGTCCTAGCCACTGGGCCACCAGGGAAGTCTCCATATCAGTCACTCTTGAACAGAAAGAAAGTGAAGTCGCTCAGTCGTGTCCGACTCTTTGCGACCCCATAGACTATAGCCTACCAGGCTCCTCTGTCCCTGGGATTTTCCAGGCAATAGTACTGGAGTGGGTTGCCATTTCCTTCTCCAGGGGACCTTCCCAACCCAGGGCTCGAACCCGGGTCTCCCGCATTGTAGACAGACACTGTACTGTCTGAGCCACCATTTAGCCACTAAATAGACACAGAGTTTACCCCGTCTTCTTAAAAGGTAGTCACCAACAGCAAGTTAATGTTATTTATTGCCCAAGTCTTTGTTCATTCAACCCCACCCCTCTCCACTGCCCATGCAAATAGTTGGATTTGAGGTACCTAGAGAGGGAATAAGCCTTGATGGTTTGCTCAAGATCAGTGTGACCTCCCTTGGAGTATCTGGCTGCACAGGGGGGTCCCAGTGGCTCCAGTGCTGATCTTGAGAGCCTAGACCTCGAGGAGCGTGGGTATAGGAATCTCAGGTCCTCACTTTTCCCTTCCATCCTCTGTGATCTGACAGCACCTCCCATTACTTCTGTTAAACCACGCATTTCATTAATATTTCCATTATCTTCTCTGACTTCCCCACCCCACCCACCTCTGCCGCCAGAACCATGGGCTTTATAACAATAGGGCCTAATTTTATTTTCTTTTTGGCTCCCTGGCTCCTGGCACACTCTAGATGTACCTTGAAAATGTTCTGATGTGTGAATGAATGAGTAGGCAATGCTGTCCAGGCCTCTCACCAGACTGACATCCTTTATCTTCGGGCTCTTCACTTTGCTAGGGTTCCTCTCAGAAATTCAACCAGATTGGAAAGGGTGGAGGAGAAGGGGGGTCACTCCGGAGCAACACACAGCTGTTACCACGTTTTCAATACCCATAACCTGAAAGAACATGGACTGTGTATTTTGGGAAGTTGTGTTTTTCTCATTCCTCAATTTTTGGTGCCAATTGGGTAACAGTGTTGTAGGAAAGCAGCCAATAGCAGTCCTACCAGCTTCCAAACCGTCACAGTGGCTCTCTGGAATCTGTCAGGGCCACACCTTACCTTAGATGAAACCCAGTGGCATCGAGCTCTTAAGAGTACAGATAGTGATTTTCTGGAGTAGACACAATGGTGTGTGAACATATGACCCGGCTGGACTATATCACAGTGCTTGCATGGGATATTACATATCATTGATGCTTTACAGTAGAGCCTTTATGGATCTTTCATGATATGTATACAGAGTAATATCACTGTATGATGGGGATGGAAAAAAGTATCAGTCATTTGTATGCTACAGTCATTTTCAAGGAAAAAGAACTTAAAAATCAGTTGATAGCTTATAGTAATAGATTAGGTTTCTGGTGGTTATCTTTTCCTTGGGGGAACTGGTGAAGTTAATAGCATGTTTAACTAAATGCTGGCTTTGAATGAGGATCTTGAATTCCTGTCTTAACTCTATGACCTCATTCAAGTTACTTAGCCTCTTTGAGCCTCACTTTTTCTTATCTGTAAAATGGGGTAATAATAGTACAAGGGCATAGATGATTGTGAAGATTAAATGTGACAATTCATGTAAAGTGCTTAGTGATACCAGTATTTCTTTAGCATTCATTATTATCACTTGTCTGTATAGATTATTTATTGGGATAATAATACTTTTGAAAAGAAACAACAGCCTTCAGAGTATCAAAAACAGTTGTATTTGAAAACTACTTATATATGCAGAATACTAATTTAATATATTTCTGCCCTTCTTAACTGTTTTNTTTCATCATGTAAAAATTGTAAAGACCAAACATCTGTTACTCACTCTTAATTGCTCAAAATGACATATTCACTATTCATATTGAATCTAAGTCTTTTGCTATAGCTAGCAAATTTATTGAATTTATTTACAGAATGTTTGCTGGAATCAAGTAACTGCTTTCAAAGTAACTTCCTGGATGTCTAAAAACAAACAGGGTATCTTGGTTTTGTTTAACTTAGGTACCCAAATATTAATTGCATGGCTACACCAGACCAAAAACAATTCTCTCAAAACTCTTAGTCCATGACATTTGGTAGACATTTCATAGAGGAACTTTTTCAAGGCCAGTGAGCAGTCAGCAGCAGAAACTTCTGTGCTCTGTTAAAGAGCTCCCCAGAGACCATGGCTGGTTCCTGAAACATGTGTATAGATATCCAGTTACAACCCAGGGAAAGTACAGGTCTGGCTCTTTGTGCGATTGGAGAGTTAGCCTTCCTGGTCAGGGCCACAGGCTGCCAAGCTGACATCTGTGTCGCAGGGCATGTGGGCCACCTGCCAACACCATTATCCCCATTTAGGGTTAGGCCAGCAGGGATCTTTCCTGTTGAGCCCGAATGTCTTCATTTTCATGAAGTTTTCAAAGCAGAATGAAAGACTCAGCAGGGCAAACGGTGGTGTGATCGAACCTACCTCTTTAACCTACTTCTTGAAATAAAAGTTATTTTTGACTTTTTAATACTTAACATTGAGAGATAACTTACAGCTTCTTGAAATAAATTACTAACTCTAGCAAAAATAATAAGCAAACCATATTAAACTAGTCCATTGAATTAGCAATGAAATACAATATTAGAAAACATCATGAAAATGTTTATAATGTTTATTAAGTTATAGGACTGTTTCTTGGTCACAAATAGACCTGCCCTCTGTCCATCCCAGGCTATTCCCAAAGCATCTCTTGAAGGAGAACACACTTTCATAGTAGCAAAGGTAATTTAGAAAGTATGTCTTTTAACTGGTAGTTGAAGGGAAACTTGGTTTCTTATTGTCTGCCACTCGAAGTGTTCCACATGGTAGATTGTGACACATATCTCATTGCAAATACTTTTATTCTTATGACCAAACATCTTCCTAAAACAAAAGCTTAAAACTATATAGATTCTGACTAAAAGTAGATGACATTTTGCATATACAAAATTGCTGAACATGTATAAATGCCTCTAGTGCCAGAATACGTCTTCATGCTGACAACCCTACCCAGGGCTTGCTCACCGTTCAGCAAGACATTCTTCTATTTGAACATTTCCTTTAAAGGGAAATTCTTTTGAATGCATTCAACAAAAGGTATGGAGAGCATTAGTCACTGAGATTTTTACTCATAGTATTTGAACATCGTTGTTAAGTTTGACTCCTACATTATTTGAGTAGATTTTTTTTTAAGCAGCTAGAGTTTATGGAGGCCAACTGCTTTTGACCTTTCTCTAACTACTGTGCTCCATAGAGCTACTGACAGGAAGAGAAGCACTTTTTTATGTCAGGTGTCCCTGATAGCTGAACTGCTTGGGGACATCATATCATTAGGGAATGGTTCGTCAGATTCAGTTTTGCTGTTTATATTTTCTAGAATGTATAATAATGAGAATAATTTAAACTATCTCTTTTCACCAAAAACTGTGTAAACTTTATATGAGATTGCAAATTCGCAAAAATATAACTTTATATCCGATTGCACTATGTATTGGGTTGACCCAAAAGTTTGTTTGATTTTTTCCTGTAAGATGTTATGGAAAAGTCCAAACAAATTTTTGGGCCAATCCACTGAAAAAGTTTTGTTTTGTTTTTACTTGATGTAAATACTTCAATAAGTAGGTCAGAAGAAGACTTCCCTGGTGGTCCAGTGGTTAAAAATCCACCTGCCAATGCGGGGACAGGGGTTCAATCCCTGGTCTGGGAAGATGCCACATTCCGTGAGGCAAGAGGAGCCACCGCAGTGAGAAGCCCGCATACCGTCACAAAGAATAGCCCACAGCAATGAAGACCCAGGGCAGCCAAAAAAAAATTAAGTAAAATTTTTTGAAAAAAAAAAAAATTTAGAAACTTGAGTTTTTAAAAAAATAATACATCAGAAGAAAAAGATGCAGAATGACTTAAAGACTCGTGTGTCAGAATTTTGACCAGTGGAGTCATATGGAAGCTTAGTGACTGCCCCCTCAAAGGTAACTAACTTCCATTTTTGATTTTCGGTCCCTCTGCCCACCAGGGAGGGCAAGGAGAAGAGCCCCTTGATAGAAAGCCAGCTTGTGCTTGTAGAGGGTGGCAGGGTGGTGGACGGGGATTATCCATGCTTTCTGGAGGAAGGAGAGAAAGAGGAAATCCACTTGGCATAAATACCCCCTTTGGATCCATTGAAAACTTTGGATTTGGCAAGGAGGAAGCCAGAGGCTTGGCATCCAAAGAGAGACTCTGAGAGGAAGGTTGTGAGACCTTCCTGTCTCACAGGGAGTAGCAGCCAACGCGCAGGGACGGGAGCAGATGTGCCACCTGGCTCATCAGGCGCACGGGGATCCACTGGAGAAGCTCAGGCTTCTGTTGAGTTGCCTTAGGTCTGCAGCCTCCTGTCTTGAAGTGACTAGGTCCTCCCACACCCTCACTCATCATCATGAGCTTTTAGTTCAAGGAACAGAGTCTGTTTTGAGAAGAAATGATTTTTTTCCACCTTTCTTCAAGATGTTTGAATGACTTTTTAAGGTTTTCAGCTCTTTATCCACATGGCTCATCTTGTCATCTGCTCCAGAACTTCCCTCTTCTTGCTCTAATTCATGATGTCTTGAAGGTAATAGCCTGAAAAGCTGTTTGTTCTTCACGAAGTTCAGCCTTCTCCTTTCTCCTCTCCAAAAGAGTTCAAACTGGACTTTTAGTTGAGGCTTTTAAGATGATCTGTCATGTCTGCTTCGTGTCCTCTTTTTCCAGAAAGGTTGGTGTACAATTGATTTTTCTGTATTCTGGGTGTTGAAATGCACGTGAAATGCACGCTTAGCTTTGCAACATCAGTCAGTTCCTGGCTCCTGTTGCCTAATCACTGCCGTCATCTCTGTCTCCCAGTTCCCCTGACTTTTTCAAGGGCAGCTGCCAGGTGTTTAACCTTTCACACACATTCATCCAGCCTTGATCTGAATTTCAACAAAGACTCTAGAGCCTTGAGTGGAGATGCTGCAGTTTTTATCTGTTGCCCTGAATACTGTTAGTGGTAGCTTTTTCCATGTGTCCTTTTGGATTTAGTTTTTGTTTATAGAGACTGGCCCTTGCAGGAGCAGGCATTGACTCATCTTGTTTGGAACGTGCCGATTTTTCTTTTGCAAGTTGATTTGCTCTAAAGCACAAGATGAACCAAATTACAGGGTTAGCGTGTCCAAGGCTTCAGGTATTTCTGGGCTTTCATCTTCTTCTGCCTCAGGGTAAAACTGTAGTGAACACAGGGCAGAGGTCAGCCTGGATCCAAGCCTGCACCTGGCAGCTGGGATGAATCATAAATGGAGAAGGCCAGTAGGCATGCAAGACTGGTCCAAAATAAACATACCCTCAGCCCTGCCCACAGCTCCTTGACATTTTTCTAGAGCTAGTGCTGAGCTTTTAATGGCATTTTTCTTGTTTCTCTGTATGAAAGTGTTAGTCACTCTTTGCAATCCCATGGATTGTAGCCCACCAGGCTCCTCTGTTCGTGGAATTCTCCAGGCAAGAATACTGGAGTGGATAGCCATTCCCTTCTCCAGGAGATCTTGCCGACCCAGAGATTGAACCTGGGTCTCCCACATTGCAGGCAGATTCTTTACCAGAGACGTCTGTTTGTATAGAAAGGCTTTTTTCATTGACTGAAAAATTCTCAGTCAAAACTGAGAACTGACAACTACAGTTATCCAGACATATGTCTCTATCTTCCATTTTTACCCCATAAGGATGAGACTGGCCCACGTTGTTGGGTAATCCTGCCACAAAACAGTGCAGCAGCTCACATTTTGGCCAAAAGTACAACAGAGCAAAGCTCCTCCATTTACCCCAACCTCCCACCCAGTGGCCTGTGGTCCTGGATGGGCAGCTGGACCGGTGCAAGCCCTGGTGAACATCAGGCAGGATTCTGCTTGGAACCAAGCTTGTACCTGGCAACCAAGATGGACCATGGGTGGAGAAGGCCAGTGAGGTACGGGACTGGTCTAAAAAAAAAAACCACACACCCCCACTGCACCTTTTTTCTTTCCTTAAACTTTGCTTCCTGTGGCCACACAGGCCTCTCCCCATCCTCTACATTTGATGTTCCCTCTGCCTTGAAAGCCCTTTGCCTCCCTGTGTGCATGGAAACAACATCTACCTTATAACTTCCTCGCCCCCGTGACCCCAGTGTCCAGCCCAGGGCCAGACTCAGAGTGGGTGCTCAGTGCTCCACACAGGAATAAAGGAGTTTGTGGAAGGAATGAAGGAGTCAGTGGGGGGAATTAACAAAGCCATCCCTGAAGATTCACACATAATGCCTTTCCGATTCAGCAGAGGGCTCTTCTTGCAGGAGCACTTTAAACTCCTTTCAGAATTCCAGATCTAGAAGCAGAGGGAAGAGGAGGTGGTGGCAGGTCTGGCCTGGCCCCCTGATCTCCTTCCTCACAGCCCTCTTCTCAAGTAGGTTTTCCAGCAGCCTGTCATGTGCAAATTGCCCCATCAAATAGACCCACAGCAGCTGCAGATACTAGTAAGAAATGCAATGCCACGCAACTTGCCAGAGATTTGCTCTGTAAAAATAGTGGAATGCAATGCTAGAACTTGTGTAAAGAATCCCAATGTGCTCAGAGTTTTCGGTTTCTCTTTTGAAGATCTTTGTTATTTGGGAGTGTGTAGGGAGTGCACAGCTAACAACCAGACTTTTTTTTCCCTCCAAGTAGCCTGAAGCCTCGTAGTCATCATACCTGTGTCATACCAAGTTGTTGTGTCTTAGCCCAAGCACATACCTTGTAGCTTGCACCCAGTAACCTGTAATATATATTTGTGGAATGAACTAATATGGTAAATACTAAAGACTACTTAGTTACAGATGGCTAAAATAAAGTGTACAAGAATGTCTGATGGTTACTGTGCATCTCCCATGAGCTAATCATTCGTTTAAGGCTTCTCTGTCATTAGAATTTGGAAAACTCAGCAGAGGCCACAGGACTAGAAAAGGTCAGTTTTCCTTCCAATCCCAAAGAAGGGCAATGCCAAAGAATGTTCAAACTACCATACAGTTGCACTTATATCACATGCTAATAAGGTTACGCTCAAAATCCTTCAAGCTAGGCTTCAGCAATACGTGAACCAAGAACTTCCAGCTGTACTGGTCTAAGCTGGGTTTAGAAAAAGAGGAACCAGACATCAAATTGCCAAGATTCACTGAATCATAGAAAAGGCAAGAGAATTCCAGAAAAACATCTACTTCTGCTTCATTGGCTACATGAAAGCCTTTGACTGTGTGCATCACAGCAAATTGTGGATAATTTTTAAAGAGACAGGAATACCAGACCACCTTACCTGTATCCGGAGAAGCCTGTGTGCAGGTCAAGAAGCAAGTTAAAGCTGGACATGGGACAATGAACTTGTTCAAAACTGGGAAAGAAGTATAACAAGGCTGTATATTGTCTCCCTGCTTGTTTAACTTAATATGCACAGTACATCATGCAAAATGCCAGGCTAGATGAATCACAGGCTGGAATCAAGATTACCAGGAGAAATATCAGTAACTCCAAATATGCAGATGATACCACTCTAATGGCAGAAAGGCAAGAGGAACTAAAGAGCCTCTTAACGAGGGTGAAAAAGGAGAGTGAAAAAGTTGTCTTAAAATTCAACATTCAGAAAACTAAGATCATGGCATCCAGTCCCATCACTTCATGGCAAATAGATGGAGAAAAGGGGGAAGCAGTGACAGACTTTATTTTCTTGGGCACCACTGCAGATAGTGACTGCAGCACTGAAATTAAAAGATACTTGCTCCTTGGAAGGAAAGCTGTAACAAAACTAGACAGTATATTAAGAAGCAGGAGCATCACTTTGCCAACAAAGGTCCATCTAGTCAAAGCTGTGGGTTTTCTGGTAGTCATTTACTGATGTGAGAGTTGGACCATAAAGAAGGCTGAGCGCTGAAGAACTGATACTTTCGAATTGAGCTAGAGAAGACTCTTGAGAATCCCATGGACTGCAAGGAAATCAAACCAGTCAATCCTAAAGGAAATTAACCCTGAATATCTGTTAAAAGGACTGATGCTGAGGCTGAAGCTCCAATACTTTGGCCACTTGATGCAAAGAGTCGACTCATTGAAAAAGACCCTGATGCTGGGAAAGACTGAGGGCAGAAGGAGAAGAAGGTGTCAGAGGATGAGATGGCTGGACAGCATCACCAATGCAATGGACATGAACTTGGGCAAACTTCGGGAGATGGTGAGGGACAGAGAGGCCTGGCATGCTGCAGTCCATGGGGTCGTGAAGAGTCGGACACTGCTGGGCGACTGAACTACAACAATGCAAAAGTTTACGTTTTCTGATCGTGAGAAGTTATGAGAGTGGCTGACCGTTGACATTGGAACTCTCCAGAGGACGGTGGTGTGAACAGTGTAGGTGAAACTGGGGGGAGGCCTCTGCCCCCACACCACCCCCTCCTCACTTCCTGCCTCTACATCACTCAGCTGTGTCCAGGATCAGGTGGGAGGGTGGACCAGGCCTAAGTAGCAGCACCTGCGCTCCTGCAGGACTGGCCTGCTCCTCACCTGGGTTACCGCAGGGCCACGTGGTGGGCTAGTTTTCTTCTGGGCCAGAAGGCAGGATGCCGTCCTCCTGGCATGGCTCTCTGCTCTCATGCTGTGCTCCTGGGCCCGTGGCAACCTGGCTGCTGTTGCACTGTAAGTAATTGCCCCCGCCTTGAGACCTCTTTAGGCTTTCTGTTCCCAGACTTTCTGTTTCCACCACCCCCTTTCGTCTCCAAGGATAACACATCCTCGGGGGCATTTTCTAGAGGGAGCTCTGCACTCTCTCAGGCTGGGAGGAGGGCAAGGCCCTACCCGGCTTCTCTGCTGATTTCAGACTCCTTCTTCCGTTTTTGGTGCCTGAGGCCTCCCTCTTTCCCAGGGGCCAGACTGCTCACTGAACCCTGCCCTCCCTCAGTTCGTGGGACCCTCCTGTACTGGTTCTGAGCCTCTCCCGCAGAGTCACGGAGGCCTCCAGTGCCCCTCTAGACGGCTTCACCGCCCACACCCAGGGGCTTTCCCCTCACCCCCGAGAGCTGCTGGCGAGAGGGCACCGCTCTGCTGGCAGGTGGCTGCTCCCTTGCTGTCCCCCTGTCCTCCTGGCGCTCTTGCTTGCTCGCTCCCAGCAGGAGACAGACCCACCCAGCCCCTGGATACTTCTCTGTTCTTTGCCTCGTCTCCACACTGCATGGTCTGCAGCTCACTCCTTTCTCTGAAGGCTGATTTGACCCCCATCGAACCTGCTCACCTCCTCCCCTGTCCCCCTTCTGTGTCCAACCCAGATTTCCCTTACTCTAGGCAAGAGCTTTTAGCTGGGTGGGACTCTGTTCTAATGATCTTTGGAGCCCTAACACCTGGTTCATCTCTTCACCGAGAGCTGAAGTGGAGGGAATGTTGTGGAACTAGTTGAAGTTATTGATGGGTAGTTTACATTTGAAAGATATTAGTATATTCAGAAAAAAGTATTGACTAAAGGAGCTAAATCTGCCTCAAAAGAGTATGATATAGCTACGAAGATGGTAGGGGAAAAATTATTCTAGAAGCTCTCTTGTAGAGTCTCTTTTCCAAAATTTAGTCTTATAATTTAAAAACACCCTCCCCAAACTATTATCAATGTATTATATGCACGTAATTAAAAAATGAAAAAGGACAAACGAGCTTAGAATGAAAATCTTAGCCATTCTCGCCCTACCTCCTCCAGTCTTGAACTACAGTCTCAGTGATTTTTAAATGTTCAGATTTTAGTTTATCTGGTGGTTACTGCCATATTTCTAAAGCCTATGGTTTAATCTCAAATAGGGCTAGTGAAAAATAGCCTTGAAGCCCTAGACTGTGTAACACTGAATTATTGTTCATACTGAATCATTGTTACCAATTGCATTATTGAAAAACATTCTAGACAAAGGCCTTTAAGTCATGGTGCTATGGAATCAGTACGGTCAACCTCTCACTTTTCTGTTTAGTGTTTGGAATGGAATAGGTTTTTTGGTATTTGAGGAGTATGTTTTGTACAGATTTTGTATACTTTCAGAGACTAAAAGTGATGTTTTCCTGACCTTTTTTCTTTTCCCTTTTTTTTTTTTTTTGCCTCTTGTGACCATTGCTAGGTTTTTGTTTTTTTTTTATTTTAATCACATAGGGATACAGTATGGAAGTTGTTTTACAAAACCTTGATGAGGGGCTTTGTGTGGCTCTTTAAAGCTACAGCTTACTCTGTCTTTGAATGCTGTCTCGGCTTAGAGTCTGTTAGTACCTTCTAGCCAGTGTTACGGGAAGTGTTATGAAAAGAATACTCTTTGAAAAAAGGTATGCTGTAGATGCCTCATTTCTGAGTGCAAAATGGCTGCTTATGTTGAAAATAAGTTGGTAGATAGTCTTTAGTGCATTTAATTAAAAGTACCATACTAAAGGAAATTGTAGCAATTATATATTATTAACCTAAGTGGTGCCAAGGCTTTGAAGTTGTTTGCTATGGCCCATTATTTTCCTTGATTGCATGCCATCTGAGATTAAGCTGGGCTGTTCAGTTATGTAGGCATTTAGAAGAAGAGCAACATAGTAAACCCAAGTACAAAATTAGGATCTTTGGAGTCCTATCCTATACATCCAAGCTATTGCTAAGTGAATCCAATCTTTTGCCGCTGTAGTTATTTAGACTGTGATTATTCTGCTTTCCCGGCCCAGTCCCCAATCAGACATTGTTCAGTTTATTGGAAAATACGTATTGTATATGTCAGCTCAAAACAGGGTGTCATTTTGGGGCTTAAACAGAGGAGGCTTTTATTTTAAGCTGAATTGAATGAATAAGGAAATTGAAGATCTGAAAAGAATGGTGCTGGGCCCTTTATCATAAGAAAATAAGGCTTTGCAAATATTGGGCTTTGAAGTCATTATATGTATGGTAGGCAGCAGGGTAGCTGGTGAGAAAGAGGGGATCTCTGGCTAAGAAGAGATCAGAACGTACTTTTCTGTATTAATACCTCTGCAATGTGGCAAAGGATTTCAGTAAAAAGAATAAAATATGGTTATAGATCTGATTTTATCACTTTAGGCTGTGTACTCAGCTACACTTATTAAATAGAAAAGGTTTACTGGGTGCCCATGACAGAATTTGACAGCTAAAAATGACTAAGAATCAATGGGCCAACACCCTCATTCTATAGAAGAGAAAACAAACTCTTGTCTATCAAGTCCCTTGCCAACTGACCTTGGACAAATCCCCATGTTAGTCTGCTACGTTTAATTTTTATTGGCTTTGAAAATTTCAATGTATTTTAATATAGAACTTTTACTGTAGCTGCACTGGATATTTTTAGTCCTTTGTGCACCAGGAAACAAAAGGCTTAATTTGTTTACTGAAAGAAATGTTTATTGAACACTTACAGTGTTCAAAGCACTCTTGCTTTTTAAGGTATAGCTTGTTAGCATAATGTAAAAGTTAGAGGTTCAAACCAAGATTAGAGCCTTTCTCTGGCTCCTTCTGATCATATACTTATCTGATATGGGAGGTATTAAGCCTCCATGAAAATATATTTCATGGTACACACACACAGTAGTAAGTGTGGTTAAAAAGATTTATGGAACTTTAAGCCCTGTGTTATCCAGCACAGTAATGTAAGAGAAATTCTGTTTTTCTCCTCTGTTCTACACTCCACTCACTATACTTCCGGTCACCAAATGTGTGGAGATTTTTCCTACACCAAGCAATTCTCAGATGCCAGCTAGGTGTCCTACAATTTAACTTGATTCTGGCACTACCTGGAGATAACCTCAGATCCTGCAAGTGAAGAGCTCAGACTGCCCTGTCCCACTTCAGATGCCAGTTCCAAGTCACCTGGGCTCGGACCAGCCAATGAGAAATTGGAGGTTCCATTGAACTTCCTCTTCAGGTTTAACCATTTGCCACGATGACAGAATTTGGGAAACTGTTTACCTATTAGATGACTTGTTTATTGTAAAAGGATACAACTTAGGAACAGCCAGGCGGAGGAGATGCAGAGGGCGAGATAAGGGGAATGGAGTGTGACATTTACAGGCCCATTCCAGGTGAGCCTTCAGCACCTTCATGCGTTCCCCAACCTGGAAGCTCTCCAAATCCCAACCTTTTGGGTTCTTTGGAGGCTTTATTATCAAATACATAGGTACAATTGATTAAATTGTCAGTCCTTTTTTTTTTTTTTTGAGTTCATCCCATACCATTATTTAACTTATAAACAGCATTTAATTTGTCCTTTAAAAGTTAACTTAACAATTGGCTTTTCTCAAGTACTTCTCTCATATCCAAAAGAGGGGAAGAATTTAGCCCTTGTTTTAAAACAAACATAAGGAGAGGGGATGACCTTAACTCCTAATAACATTCCGCTGTTAGGTCATTGTATAAAATGTCCAAGTTGGTGGTTCTTCCAGATGCCAATGATTGATTCAGCCTCCATTTCTCTCCTCCCCTAGAGGTGAGGAGGGGAGTGGGATTGCAACTTCCAACCCTCTTATCACAGGGTTCAGTTCAGTTCAGTCACTCAGTCATGTCTAACTCTTTGCGACCACGTGGACTGCAGCATGCCAAGCTTCCCTGTCCATCACCAACTCCCAGAGCTTCCTCAAACTCACGTCCATCTAGTCAGTGATGCCATCCAACCATCTCATCTGTCATCCCCTTCTCCTCCTGCCTTCAATCTTGCCCAGCATCAGGGTCTTTTCCAATCAATCTCTTCTTCCCATCAGGTGGCCAAAGTACTGGAGCTTCAGCAGCAGTCCTTCCAATGAATATTCAGGACTGATCTCCTTTAGGATGGACTGGTTGGATCTCCTTGCAGTCCAAGAGACTCTCAAGGGTCTTCTCCAACACCACAGTTCAAAAGCACCAATTCTTTGGCACTCAGCTTTCTTTATGCTCCATCTGTCTCATCCATACATGACTCTGGAAAAACCATCACAGCGTTGGTTCCCTTGCTACCAGTCCCCACCATGGGAGCATTCCGAGTCACCTCATTAACATAAACTTAGGTGTGGATGAAAGGGCTTATGAATAACAAGAGACATTCCTTTCATTTTATTGCTCTTATCACTTAAAAAATTCCTAGAGTTTTAGGATCTCTGTGTCAGGAATCATGGACAAGGACCAAAATGTATTATTTAAGTATGCCAAATATACTTAAGTAAGCCAAAATATATTATTATAAATCACAATGTCACAAGTAGCTACTTGTCAGTATTTAAATTTAAACATATAGGAGTCTTGGGAGTCTCCTATTTACAGCTGGTCAGTCAGAAGCTCAGTGATAACCTGGATTTGCAATTGGTATCTGATGCTGGGCAGTCTTGTAGGACCCAGCCCTTACTTAACCTGTAGGATCTGATGCTATCTTTAGATAATTGACTATTAAAATTTAAATAGAAATTATTTAAAAATAAGTATACTTAAAAATTCAGTTTCTCAGTCACACAAGCACATTTGGATAGGAATTGAACAGCACAGATATAGAATATTCCCATCATCATGGAAAGGTCTGTTTGATGATGCTTTTCTATCCCTTTCCATGCCAAAATCATTTACTATTAATACAAATCTAGATCTAGAATCCAGAAGGCTGAACTTGCACCCCACATTCACCATTCACCCTGTTACTTAAGCTGTAAAGTCTCAAAAAGGCACTTGAATCTGAATAGAGCTCTGGTTTCATTTTGTTTAAAATGAGGTTACATATCCTACTTCGTCTGTGAACTGTTTCACGTTATACCTTATCACACATTGTACTAAGAGTTCATGTAAAGTTAAAAGTTGTTAACTTGTTCACGTGGTGGTTCAGTCTCTAAATCACGTTCGACTCTTTGCCACCCCTTGGACTGCAGCACGCCAGGCCTGCCTGTCCTTCGCTATCTCCTGGAGTTTGCTCACACTCACATCCGTTGAGTCCGTGATGCCATCCAATCATCTCGTGCTCTGTTGCCCCCTTATCCTGCCTTCAGTCTTTCCCAGCATCTCCAGTGAGTAGGCTCCTCACATCATGTGGCCAAATTATTGGAGCTTCAGCTTCAGTCCTTCCAGTGAATATTCAGTGTCCCTGGGTTACCACTGACAGTTACTTACAGTTGAATGTGTTGCCTCTTTGCTTGCTTCATGGGGAATTCAGGGTATGTGTGGTGTCTTGGATTCATCTGCTCTGTGGGTGAATTCTGACCCTGCTATAGCAGGTGACTGTATCCTTGATTCCAGGGTCTTTCACAGTAGGCCCTAACCCTTTTGGCACTAGGGACCAGTTTCGAGGAAGACAGTTTTTTCCATGGACCAGAGGTAGGGGATGGTTTTGAAACGATTCAAAAGCATTACATTTATTCTGCAGTTTATTTCTAATCTAATGCCACTGCTGCTATGATGGAAGGCCCCTGTCCGCAGCCTGGAGGTTGGGGACCCCTGATCTATCTCAAGGCATTGCCTTCTGCTAGACCTCTTCCTCTGGTCTACTCTTCACCAGACCCAGTTTTTAAAATAAGGCTCAATGTTGTGTAATGGTTAAGACCAAGAGCTCCGGAAACATTTGTCCTGCTCAGCCAGCTCTGCCACATACTCTGTGTGACCTTGTGAAGTCTAACCTTGTTTTCCCATCAGTAAGTGGGGGGATGATAAAAGGACTCAGGCCACAGAGTTGCTGTGGGAGTTAAATGATATAGTACTAGGTTATTAACCCAGTGCCTGGAACTCAGTGCTCAATAATTTGTTCTCATTAATAATAGGATGATGACACTTGATAATTTAGTATAGAAAATATATTGCAAGAGATTCTGGTTGAATTATCTGGTGTGAGTACAAAGTCTAGATACAGGTCTTGAGCACTGGGGGAGAGAAGTTGTGATATTAGAAGTTTTAAAGTGTACAAGAGAAGAGCTTTCTCACTTTACCTGTAGTTGATGAACTGAAGGGAACAGGCTTCCGGCGCCTTCCTCACACTCCCCTTTCTTCTTCATGGAGTCTCCAAGGCAGATAAATGCCTGGGAGCAGCTGGCAGCTGTTGCCCATGGGTAAAGCAGGCTGTGAACTAGAAGAAACTGGAGGGAATGAAAAGGACTTCATCAAATTGAAGAATGTGTTGTCTAAAGGGTCTCAGTCCACTGCTAAGCCTCAGCCAGTATTGCCATGCAGGAATGGAGTATTGGTAAATCTAGATGTTTATATGAAGTCTCCAAGTTTCCACCACTGGCGAAGTTTTTTTTACAACTTTATACATAGTAGATGGGATATGTCCTTGGATAGAAATTGACCCAAGGACCACTAGTTTATGATCTTTTCGAAAAAACTTTCCTAATGTCTTCCCAAAAATGCTAAATCTGATGAGCTATTAAATTTGGAATTACACTTGAAAAGAAGATCTTGTAGTCAAATAACTTTGGTTAACCTTGGTTCTGGGACCAAAAAATGTTGAGAAAATACTTCACTCTGGATTTGATTCCCTAAACAGATTTGATGAGAGAACACTGTTCCGCATGTTTACCCTACAGACTATTGGGGGAATAAAGAAAGAACACAGTTTGGGTGGTGGTATTCTGGGGAATGGTGGTAAGGGTGGACTGAACTGGTGAACCTCCCTTTAGACAGTAGTTGTAAATAGAATCTTAACTAACAATGAAAAATAAATCATCACCATGTTACTAATGGAATCCTTGAATTGGGTTAGATTTTCTGTTTTTAAATAAAAGATGTTATCACCCTAAAGGCTATTACTAGAATATACATGCTATTTTGATGTGTTTTCTATAGGAATAAAATTGAGAAGATTATTTTTGTTTGGGAATTAGGCTAATATGCTCCATAATGATTTGTGCAGTCAAATTTGGGGAAGATGATAGGGTATGAACCAAGGCAACCGAAGGAATGCCTGGTAGAATCACATTTGGACACAGCAACTGTGCTCTCAACTTTCCTGCTACTACTGTATTTTAATGGCTTGGTTATTTGGAACAAAGGGATATTTTCATTCTCATCAAGGAAATCGGCATACTGTCTATGGATGGAGTGAACAAAGTTCATCTAAAAGGAATTCAGTGAGCTTTCTCCTTAGGCAGTATCTCTTGAACATGCTGTCAAGAATTCCTTGGATACCAACCTCATTTTACCTTACCTGCTATTTCAAATGTGTCTTAAAATAGCATGATTTTTCCATAGTCCTATTGAAATTGTGGTGTTCTCCACTTAGTAAAGTGTTTCTGCATTAAATTTCATTTAATTCCATTTTCATGTGTCTTTATTCTGAGCCTCAAATTCAATTTGGGAGTGGCAGTTAACTAATACAAATCTTTCTGGGGATTTCATTTTGGTTAGCATTTGAATTGGGGAGAGAGAAATTGATTTTTTTACTTTGATATTTTTCAAAGGTGTTTCTAGATATTAATACAGAAATCTGAGAAACAAGAGGGCATGGAATGCCCACTCACCTGAGGCTGAATATATTTCAGATACTGATAAAAAAGGTAGGTTTGGATGTCTGGGGTTGAGAGAGGATGTCTCTCCCTCAGCACAGCTGCTTCACTCTGATAAGAAAGCAGGGCTCAGTTTATGCTAACCTTGGATCTAACCAAAGTTGACCCTGCAGACTATTGGGGGAATAAAGGAAGAACTTCCTGTAAAATGCAGCTAATGTTGGCCTTCCAAAGGTCATAAAATGAAAAGCTGTGAGCATGACACATCCTTGTAGGGGGGACTCCAACAGGATTTCCTGTGCTGGAAAGGAAGCTTGGTGGAAACCTTTTAATTCATTCAGAAATGCAGAGACCAGCATGGCTGTTAAGAGCTTGGTTTCGCAGTTACAGGAGCTAATCTAATATAATACACTCAGCCCAGTACATTCCATTTCTAATTTATAAGAAAATTATTTGTACTGAACAGCATGATGTTATCTTGGATGGGAACTTTTTCCTTGAACATTTCGTGGATTCCTTTTTGATAATTCAAAACTGTAGTTCTGCCAAATGTAATGGACACTTCAATGGGTACTTTAGTCTCTGTTTTAATATGGGAAATTTCCTCTAATTAAAATTTGAATCATGTTGAGTTTTAAACCAGATGTGTTGCTAAAACTTTTAAAAGAGGTACATTACGTGAATATTATATAATTATAGAATTGAAGTAGACACCAAGAAACATCATTCAATCAGTGTCGCTTGAAAGAATAGTGTATATATCAAGACTCAGAGCAATAGTTATGACCTGGTAAATGTATATTGATACTGTTTTAGTTAACTTTCTTATAATCTTCATATTTACCATTGTTAGATATTATTTTTTAAGAGGAAAACATCTAAGTAAGTTTAAATACTAAGGAAGCCTCCCCACTTGACTCACTTGCTTCAGATTAGACCAGTTTAGTTAGAGGAAATTTTCTATATGTATTTCATTTCTTTCCTCATTGACCGTACATCAGTGGTAAAGTTTCAT
Source organism: Redunca redunca (assembly GCA_006410935.1). Lineage (NCBI taxonomy): Eukaryota > Metazoa > Chordata > Mammalia > Artiodactyla > Bovidae > Redunca > Redunca redunca. Next base: position 47,929 of record SJYQ01094324.1, read on the forward strand.
TATTGTTTTTACTAACTTATTTACTTATTTGGTTGTGCTGGGATCTTTTAGTTGCATCATGTAGGCTCTAGTTCCCTCAACAGGGATTGAACCCAGGCCCTCTGCATTGGGAGCAGAGTCTTAGCCACTGAACTACCAGGAAAGTCCCTGCCAACTTCTTTAGAACCAGCTATGTATAATGTATGGGGCTTCCATGGTGGCTCAGATGATAAAGAATCTGCTTGCAGTGCAGGAGGCCCAGGTTTGATCCCTGCTTTGGGAAGATCCCCTGGAGAAGGGAATGGCAACCTGCTCCAGGATTCTTGCCTGGAGAATTTCCTATGGAGAATCTCCATAGGAAGAATTTCCTAGAGGAGCTTGACAGGCTACAGTCCGTGAGGTTGCAGTCGGACACGACTGAGTGACTAACACTTAACCCAAACTTCCTCAAGAATGAAGTTCACCTTTTCAAAAATAGGACCAGGTTTGCTACATGATAGGAAAAATCACCAGTCATGTTTTTATTGTTGTGTGTACGTGATTTTTAGTCATCTCTATTCAGTGCTATAGGTATCTAAATAATTGTTGCTATGAAGTGTCTCCTTATATAATACATTTAAACCATCTTTATTCCAATCTATTAGACTTTAGGAAGAACTCAAATGTGAGGCATTGAACTCAGTGCTGGGGGATGCTAGTGTTAAAGGACTTTCTAGAGTCTCAATAGAATTCTTAACAGGGCTGGTTTATTTTGAGTATTGAGAGACAGGTTGGGGGAAAAAATGTAATAAATGATAGTCTAAAGTGATTTACCAAAGGATTCTTGGTTACCTCCAGTGGACTGTTCTCCTTGTTTGGTAAATAGGCAATGCCGATGGGAACAGATCTCTCTGGTTTTTAACCTCCATTTGACCATTTTAAAATAACTAAAAACCAAATTAAAAGCATGAGTAATTATTTAGAATTTTGCACCATTGAGCTTAAATAAGAAATCATGCGTAGTAAACGAGGAGGCTTAAAGGTAACAGGAGTGCAAGGTGGAGGTGATAAACACGTCTACATGGTGGTGCTTATACTGTGAACTCTCAGGCAGATGCATGTACCTTTTTGTTGTTGTTAGAGGCAGTCATGAGCGGCTGGGTTAGGCTGTTGCTAAGAGTCTGTTGTTCAGTCCCTTATTTGCCAGGCCTTTTTAGAAAACTTACTACGTGCCAGTTACTTTCCTAGGTGCTAAGGAACACAATGAAAGCCCTTGTCCGGGAGAAATCTCATAGTTCTTCTTCAGAAGCACAATTCCTAACATGGTTTGTTCTTTCTTCTCCACACTAAGCAATGAGGAACCCTAGGGCAAAAAATTCCAATAGTGGGTCCACATTCTTAAAGAAAAAATGAACCATTCATAGCTTAGGCTCTGTAAATTTATTCTCCCCAGTTCTCCACAATGTCCACTCTTCTGTTGAGTTACCTGACCTGGTCTCGTCTCCCTGTCTTTCTGTCTTTATGACAGCTTGCCCCTTTTCCCCCTCTGACTGTATTGTACCTGTGCTTTAAGACTGAGCCAAATCTTCATTTGTCTGTACAAGGCTGTTTTTCCCCAGACTGTCCACAGTTGGCATCTCACAGTTTAGGACTCAATGCATGTTGGTTTGCACAGTGGAGTTTTGGTCACACATCCTCAACTTCATTGTCTGGGTTTTGCTGGGAGCTGTTCCTAAACAACACATTTCTAGCTGCTTTAGGAGAAAGCTGGAATTGAAATTCTGAGGAGGGGCAAGAGAAAGCCTGAGATTAAAAATTAACTGTATTATCATCAAGGAAAGTAATCCATACACTGCTGCTCCTAGGCCGCTTCAGTCGTGTCCGAATCTGTGCGACCCCATAGACGGCAGCCCAAAGGCTCCACCGTCCCTGGGATTCTCCAGGCAAGAACACTGGAGTGGGTTGCCATTTCCTTCTCCAATGTGTGAAAGTGAAAAGTGAAAGTGAAGTCATTCAGTCGTGTCCGACTAGTAGCGACCCCATAGACTGCAGCTTCCCAGGCTCCTCCATCCCCGTGAGATTTTCTAGGCAAGAGTACTGGAGTGGCTTGCCATTGCCTTCTCCTAATCCATATGAGGGATAACCAATTCTCAATTAGAATTTTAAATTAGAACTATTTAAACCTGGTAACTTGCTTGAATTTATTTTCATAGCACCCGTATGCCGTAAGTTATGTAACATTATTCTCTGTAAACATTTGAATTGGGGATTGGTGGTTCACTAGATACAGTTGCCAGGCTGCCTTGTTTGGCCTTCATGGTGTTTGAAAAAAGGAAATCTTACAGAAATTCAGATTTCTAGTTTGTCTGAAATAACCTCTCCCACCCTAGTGAACTCTAGGGGAAACTAGATAAATGAGGTTATTTTCATAGTCATGGCAAGATAACAAACAACACAAAGAGCAGCCATGTATTGGGTGTTTACTCTGAGCCAGGCACTGTTCCCAGGACAGTATGAACTCACAGTGTCTCTAGTAAGTTGATACTATTATTATCTCCATTTTACAGATGAGGAAACTGAGGCACAGAGGTTAAATAACCTTTTCCAGGGTCCTACAGCTTGCAAAAAGCAGCTGGGACCCAAACCTACGCAGGCTGATTACAGATGTGTGCTTTACTGCCTCTTCCAAGGACTGAAGGCACCTGCTAAAAGGTCTGCCCTAAATCATTCCCTTAGTTTGGTTGTAAAATAACAAAGATGGTTATAATGTGTGAAAGAGGAACAGCAGTTTATTTTTCTATTTCCTTAGGTTTCTTGTTTAACTTGATTCTAAACTTTGAAACAGAATGGCAGCTGCATGAAGGGACCTGCTCGAATCTGATTGCTTAAAATTAGTTTGCATGTTAGTTATCATTTTTATTATTGATTACTGTATTTGTCACATTTGCTCAATTCCAGGGGTTATGGCAACCTCATTCTTCCTAAAACCAAACTGATCTTTCTCTGTGGATTCTGTCCCTACCCCTCATTTGGTCACTCTATCACAACCTGTATTATTTTAGTCTCAACATCCTAATTAGATGATAAACATTTTAAGGATAGCATAGTCCTTTATTTCTTACATACACATAGTATGTGTATGTAACACGACCTTTAGGTCAGTACTTTTTACAGCGTAGGTTTTTAATAAGTACTATGTATCTGAGAGGGTATAAAAGTATATGTATATGAAGATATAAAATATGTATATGTATAAACTTTTTATTCCAGAATTTTTCAAGCATGCTTAAAAGTTGAGAGGATTGTGATAAATCCTCCTGCACCCATATCCAGCTTCAACAACTCATAATGTATTTTTTTTTAAATATTTATTTATTTGGCTACACCTGGTCTTCCATCTTCTGTTGTGGCATAGAGGATGTTTAGTTGCAGCATGCAAATTCTTACTTGTGGCATGTGGGAGCTGGTTCTGACCAGGGATTGAACATGGGCCCCTACACTGGCCCATGTTCCCTACACTAGCCACTAGTCCCTTAATATGTTTTTTTATGTAAATTGTGAAATATGCCTAATGAATGTTCTGCTACTATATATGTTTTATATATATAGATACACATATAAAAGAAATAACAAAGAAAAAGTGAACCCCATGTTGTAATCACCCAACTTAAGAAATAAATATTATTATTACCCTTAAAGCCCCTGGAATGCATTCTTTTTTCCCTCCCCACCAGAGATAACTCCTATACTGAATTTTGTATTAATCATTTGTGGCTGAAATTGCCTTGGTTATTTGTGCATCAACACCTGTGCTTCCTTCTCTTTTAGTAATACAACTTCCCATGTTTTAGCTGGGTATATGCCTTCCCAGTACTCTTGCCTAGAAAATTCCACAGATGGAGGAGCCTGGTGGGCTACAGCCCATGGGGTCACAAAGAGTCGGACACGACTGAGTGACTTCACTTTGCTTCACACCTTCTAAAGGCTGCTTCCCATGTCCCCTTTCAGTTACTTATGTCTTAGGACTAAGTTCTGACCACTGTGGTGTGAACAGAAATGATCTGTTCAGCTTCTGTGTTGTCTCAGACTGTGTTTTTTCTCCCTACCTTCCCTGCCCCACCCTTTTTATTGGTTGGAATGTAGACTTGATGGCAGGAATTGAAGCAGCATCTTAGAGACCTTGAGACAGAATCCAGGTGTTGAGAACAGAAAGCAAAACGGTGAAAGAAGTAGGTTTTGTTCTTCCCAACCCAGGGTGGGCTGTGCACCACACTTCCCTGTTCATTTGACTTAGAATAGGCCCTGGGGAATTTTCCTTATGTAGTTTTAACAAGGATTTTACAAGCTAGTACAGCCACATATTCAAAATCCATACATAAGTAGTAAACTATAGAGTGGAAAAATTTCTTTCACTCCTGCCACCCTCCCTCCAAAGCAAACAGCACCATTGTCTTTACATCCTTCCAGGAAAATCTGTGTACTACTATGTATTTTAAATATGATTCGATTATAAAAATTTGGAAATAGCTACAGTTCCTAACTAAGCAAGAAGTGTCTGAGGACCCCTGCTTTGGACCGTGGTTCTGGGTTTTACCTTAAGTGACAAGCTAATACTGTTAGTATCTTACTTAAGGGATGTGAAACAGTTCTGAAACATGCCATGTTTAATTAAAAAACAAAATGTTATTTGACTTCCCTGATAGTCCGGTGGTTAAGGATCTGCCTCGCAATGCAGGGGACATGAGTTTGATCCCTAGTCAGGGAATTAAGATTCCACATATTTCAGGGCAACCAAGCAGGCGTCCCATAACTAAAGAGTCCACACACTGCAATGAAAGATCATTTATGCTGCAACTAAGACCTGAGGCAGCCAAATTAAAAAAAAAAAAAAACAAGATTATGACTGTTTATTAAAGTCTGAGCATGGTAGCTGCATGTGTGCAGGGTAAGCGCTTTGATTTCCCTAAGAGCTGAGTCGAGGGACGTCGCTGGTGGTCCAGTGGCTAAGACATCATGCTCCCAGTGCAGGGGGCCTGGAGAATAAAAAGAGTTGAGTCGATGATGAGAGCTGAGCAAGCAGGAGTCCCAACACAGTAACAGTGGGTGGTTCAACCATCTTGGTGTTGGTCGTTCAGTTGTGTCCAACTCTTTGTGACCCCATGGACTGTAGCCCGCCAGACTCCTCTGTCCCTGGCAAGAATACTGGAGGGGGTAGCCATTTCCTTCTCCAGAGGATCTTCCTGACCCAGGGATCTAACCTGGGTCTCCTGCATTGCCCAGGCAGATTCTTTACCATCAGAGACACTACGGAAGCCATCTTGGTAAAGCACCAACTTTAAAAAAAAAAAAAGGAAAGTGCTTGCACCAAAACTCACGTGCCTGACATACTGGGGAGCCTAAAATCTAAACTCAAAACGTCAAACCCCAGTCTGGCACAGAGAACTATATCCAATATCTTGCAATACCCTTTAATGGAAAAGAACTTTAAAAGAATATATATAAAACTGAATCACTTGGCTGTATACCTAAAACATTGTAAATAAACTATATTTTAATTGGAAAAGAAAGAGGGGGACTCTAAAACCCCAGCTTCCGTTTATACACATCTGTAAACTAAAAAGCTTAGTAAGTCTGCTTCCTAATTCATAGAACAAAGGAGTCATACATGGCAAAGCAGGGAAAGGGGACTTATTTATATATAAGCAGGCTGCAGACAGAATCGAGAAATAACAGCAGACAGGATGACAACACAGGAAGGACTTAAGCCACAGCAGCCTGAGGCCACTCAGTGGAGGGACAGACACGCCCACATACCTCCTTGAGTCCTTTTGCCCTGTTGGAGCTGGAGGCAGAAAAGCACAACACTTTGTGTTTATGGAGATAAGCCTGAGTCATCAAATCAAGACAGGGTGTCCAGCACACTGAGTTTCAAAAGGTTAGATAATTGAATCAGACCCATGAAGGAACGATAACCTACAGCTTTGAAACTAAACAATAGACAACCAGGAGGGCTGCCAGCTGCAGCTATGGCAAAATTAATAACTGCACACACACACACACACACACACACACACAACCAAGGACTGCCAGCTGCAGCTATGGCAAAATTAATAACCGCGCGCACACACACACACACAAAAAACCAAGGAAAACAACAAACTGGAGAAACTAGTTTTACTGTTTATATCAGACAAAAGGGGTTAATATAACCTGGAGAGGGAGTCCAAAGTTTTTATTAAAAGAGAGATGACAGTTCATGTAGCTAGTAGGGTAAAGGAAGAGAAAAATTTGTGCAAAGGTGTAGAATTGTAGGTTACTTTTCAAAACATGTTTTTATGTTCTTTTCAAAATAATAAGGACATATGAGGATAACTGAAAACAGAAAAGGCATAGAACTTGAAGGCATTCTAGAAAGATTGTCATCAAAATGAGTGAGTAGAAGACATTTCTGTTTTGCTTACTTGTGTATGTGAGAAAAAGGGTAAAAATATTTAGGTTCTGCAGGAAACTTTGTCAAGAATATCTTATTCCCTTGGAGCAGATTTTCTTAATAATAACCTAGGGATCTGTGAGAGCATTCTCAAAAGTCCCTGAATTCTATGGAACTTTTAATTTAAATACTTTAAACATCTTCTTGTGATCCTCAAAAGACATATTTTGGATTATATTATGATCACCTCCTTTCAGGTTCTTACCTCACATTTTTTTTTTTTAGAAACTAGCTTTATTCAGGTATAATTCACATTCCATAAAACTCACTTGCTGTAGGCGTGTGTTTCAGTGATTTTAGTAAATTTATAGTTACACAACCATCACTGCAGTGTAGGTTTAAAATGTTCCCATTACCCCAGAAAGTTATTCCCTCAGGTTTTGTGCTATGAATTTCTCTCCCCACTGCTACTCTGAGATAATCTAATGTACTATCTCTGTCTCTGTAAATTTGCCCTTTTTCTAGACACTTCATATAAATGGCATCAAATAATACATAGTATCTGTGTCTGGTTTCTTTCACTTAGCACGATGTTCTTGAGGCTCATCACTTTGTAGCACATGTCAGTGGTTCCCTTTCCCTCGCTGAGTAGTATTCCATTGTCTGACTCTTTGTGACCCCATGGACTATATAGTCCATGAAATTCTCCAGGCCAGAATACTGGAGTGCGTAGCCTTTCCCTTTTCCAAGGGATCGTCCCAACCCAGGGACCAAACCCAGATCTCCCGCGTTGCAGGCGGATCCTTTACCAGCCGAGCCACAAGGGGAGCCCTGTGTAGAATCCACTGATGGTTTATTCATTCACCCTGCCATGGGCATTGGATTGTTTCCAGTTGCATTCACTTATGTTTACAATTAAACTGGTACCAAATAACCATCATGAAGCTAAAACTCAACGATATAGGGTTTCTACATTTGAGAATTTTAGATATTTTTAGGACTCTGGTATTCAAAGGGTCCCTCTATTATTCAAATTTGAGAAGCACTGTTTCGATTCATCAGATCTATGAGCCCTGTCCTAGTGATAGACTTCTTCCTCTTTTAAAGTGTTAGATTTACAGTACTTATGTTTCTCTATATGGTTTGCTTAACTGCATGGTGAACACTGATGTCACTGAAATAGCCTTGATCTCTGCTTCCTGAAGCAGTAGTAGTTGTGTAGGTGCTGAGTCATATTCGACTCCTTTGTGATCCCATACACTGTAACCCACCAGGCTCCTCTGTCCATAAGGTTCTCCAGGCAAGAAGGCTGGAGTGGGTTGCCATTTCCGTCTCCATGGGATCTTCCAACCCAGGGATCAAACCCTCGTCTCTTGCACTGGCAGGTGGATTCTTTACCACTGAGCCACCAGCGACATTCTTCCTAAAGTTTGAACTAAAATTTGTTAGAGTAGCTTATGAATAATATTAGGTGGATCCTTACAGGAATATTTGTTCTGTGTCAGGAATTCTTCAAGGGAAATTAGGTTATATCCTGTCCTTTGCCTCAGTAAATCTCATGGTCCTTGTACTTATCCTCTGACCTTCCCTGAATATCAAAAAAAACTGATCTCTTCCTGACAGAAACTGATTTGGGATAGCTTAAGAAAGGGGACATATATTGGAATTAATTCTAATAATGAAAGACAGAACCGAAGGAGAGCTGAATATTCAGGATCCAGGGTAGCTCTTGGGACCAAAGTTATAAGAATTCAGGTAGAGAGCTGAGATTCAAATAATGGAACTCCAAAGGCCGTCAGTCCCTGTGTGACTCTTCTCAAAATCAAATTCTCAGGAGGCTGGGCTGCCTGTTTATTCTTGAGGGATGTAGCATGGGGCAATGCCACAAGAGACCCACCCTTAGGAAACATCAAGCCCCACAGAGTACTTCTCTTTTTCTTGGGGCACTTTACCTTATATCTTGTGTATTTTGGTAAGGTTCTCTACTTAAGCTAGTTTGATTATCCAACTTCCCCTTTTTACAGCTTTGTTGAGATGTGTTCCTGATTCCATAATATTTACATAGGTAAAGAGATTCAGTGGTTTTTAGTATATTATTGTGCAACTGTCGTCACAATCTAAGTTTAGAACATTTTTCATTACCCCAGAAAGAAGCTCCTAACCCATTAGCAGTCACCCTGATTCCTCCTCTCCTCCCTGTCACTCTGTCTCCACCCCAGGCACAGGCAAGCATTAATCCTTTTTCTGTTCTTATGGATTAGTCTACACTGGAATTTCACATAAATAGAATTATACAAATGTGGCCTTTTGTGACTAGCTTCATTCACTCAGCATATGTTTACAAGGTTCGTCCAAGTTGTAGCATGTATCAGTCCTTCATTTCCTTTTGTACCTGAATAATATCCACTGTATACCAGTTTTGTTTATCCACTCATCATCAGTGGATGTACATTTGGGTAGGTTTTTTTTTTTTTTTTACTTTATTTTCTCACTCTTATGAATGATACGGCTGTAAATGTTTGTATATAAGATTTTGTATGGATATCTATTTTCAGCTGTCTTGGACATATATCTAGGAGTGGAATTGCTAAGTCATACAGTAACTCTTTATGTTTAGCATTTTGAGGAATTGGCAAATTGTTTTCCAAAGTGGCTGCTCTGTTTTATGTTCCCAACAGCAGTATATGAGGGTGTTCATTTTCTTCACATCCTCAAAACACTTGTTATTGTCTGGCGTTTGTATTTTAGCCATCCAAGTGAGTGTGAAGTGGTATCTCATTGTAATTTTGATTTGCATCTCTGATGGCTAATGATGTTGAGCATCTTTTAATGTGCTTAATGGCTTTGTATATCTTCATTGGAGAGATGTTCATTCAAATTCTTTGCCCATTTTTCAGATTGAGCTATTTGTCTTTATTGTTGAGTTGTAAGAGTGCTTTATATATTCTGGATACAAATCCTTGTAAAAAATGCATCTTAACAAATATGTGCTCCCTTTCAGTGTTTCTGTCTTTTCATTTTTTTCTTGGTACTCTATGAGACAAAAGTTTTAAATTTTCATGAAGTCCAACTTACCTGTTTTTTTCATCTATCACCTGTGGTTTTGGTGCCATATTTGGCATTGCTTTAACCCAGGATCATAAATATTTACTTATATATTTTCTTCTAGGAGTTTTAGGGCTTTAGCTCTTACATTTAGGCCTATGATCTGTGTTATGTTAATTTCTGCAGAAGGTGTGAGGTCCAAATGTATCCTTTTGCATGTGGATATCCAATTGCCCAGCACTATTTGTTAAAAAAAAAAAGTCTATTTTTCCCATTAAGTTTTTTAAAATTTTTATTTTTCCTTTTTTGGCTGCTCTGGGTCTTCATTGGGCTTTCTCCAGTTGTAGTAAGCAGGAGAAACTCTCTAGTTGTGATATACAGGCGTCTCATTGCGGTGGTTTCTCTTGTGGAGCATAAGCTCTAGGGTGTGTGGGTTTCAGCAGTCGTGGCACACACCAGCATGTTTGCCAGGCAGCATGAGCGATCTTCCCGGACCAGGGATCAAACCGGAGGCCCCTGCGTTGTAAGGCAGATTCTTAACCACTGGACCACAGGGGAAGCCCTCCCACTAACTTTTTTTTTTCATTCCTGTTAAAAATTAGTTAACTGTAAATGTATGGATTTACCTCTTGATTCTCAGATCTGTTCCGTTGATATATATGTATATACTTATGCCAGTGTGTGAGTGTGCGTGCGTGCATATGCTCAGTAATGTCAGACTCTTTGCACCCCACAGGCTGTAGCCCATCAGGCTCCTCTGTTCATGGGATTTCTCAGGCAAGAATACTGGAGTGGGTTGCCATTTCCTACTCTAGCAATCCTCCTTACCCACGGATCAAACCTCTGTCTCTTGTATCTCCTGCATTGGCAAGTGGATTCTGTTTTTTTACCCCCAGTGGTCATCCCATTTTTTTCTTTTTTTAAAAAATTTATTTAATTGGAGGCTAATTATTTTACAGTATAGTAGTGGTTTTTGCCATACATTGACATGAATCAGCCATGGGTGTACATGTGTTCCCTATCCTGAACCCCTCTCCCACCTCCCTCCCCACCCCATCCCTCAGGGTCATCCCAGTGCACCAGCCCTGAGCACCCTGTCTCATGTATCGAACCTGGACTGGCAGTCTGTTTCACATATGATAATATACATGTTTCAATGCTATGCTCTCAAATCATCCCACCCTCGCCTTCTCCCACAGAGTCCAACAGTCTGTTCTTTACATCTGTGTCTCTTTTGCTGTCTCACATATAGGGTCATCATTACCATCTTTCTAAATTCCATATATACGCATTAGTATACTGTATTGGTGTTTTTCTTTCTGAATTACTTCACTCTGTGTAATAGGCTCCAGTTTCATCCACCTCATTAGAACTGGTTCAAATGCATTCTTTTTATTGGCTGAGTAATAGTCCATTGTGTATATGTACCATAGCTTTCTTATCCATTTGTCTGCTGATGGACATCTAGGTTGCATCCATGTCCTGGCTATTATAAACAGTGCTGTGATGAACATTGGGGTACATGTGTCTCTTTCAATTCTGATTTCCTTGGTGTGTATGCCCAGCAGTGGGATTGCTGGGTCATATAGCAGTTCTATTTCCAATTTTTTTAAGGAGTCTCCACACTGTTCTCCATAGTGGCTATACTAGTTTGCATTCCCACCAACAGTGTAAGAGGGTTCCCTTTTCTCCACACCCTCTCCAGCATTTATTGTTTGTAGATTTTTGGATAGCAGCCATTCTGACCTGCGTGAGATGGTACCTCATTGTGGTTTTGATTTGCATTTCTCTGATAATGAGTGATGTTGAGCATCTTTTCACGTGTTTGTTAGCTATCTGTATGTCTTCTTTGGACAAATGTCTATTTAGTTCTTTGGCCCATGTTTTGATTGGGTCGTTTACTTTTCTGAAATTGAGCTGCAGGAGCTGCTTGTATATTTTTGACATTAATTCTTTGTCAGTTACTTCGTTTGCTATTATTTTCTCCCGTTCTGAAGGCTGTCTTTTCACCTTGCTTATAGTTTCCTTTATTGTGCAAAAGCTTTTAAGTTTAATTGGGTCCCATTTGTTTATTTTTGCTTTTATTTCCATTACTCTGGGAGATGGCTCATAGAGGATCCTGCTGTGATTTATGTCAGAGAGAGTTTTGCCTATGTTTTCCTCTAGGAGTTTTATAGTTTCTGGTCTTAGGTTTAGACCTTTGATCCATTTTGAGTTTATATTTTTGTATGGTGTTAGAAAGTGTTCTAGTTTCATTCTTTTACAAGTGGTTGACCAGTTTCCCCAGCACCAGGGCAAGTGGATTCTTTACCTTTGTAGTTTTGTGGTAATTTTTGAAGCACGAGTCCTCTAACTTTGTTCAAGTTTTCTTGTTGTTGTTATACTGGTTGTTTCCTTTTTTTATATAAATTGTAGGACTGTCAGTTTTTGCCAAAAAGCAAACTAGCTGAGACTTTAATAGGGGATATGTTGAATTTATAGGTAAACTTGGAGATTTTTGCCTTGTTAATAGTATTAAGTCTTTGGATCTGTGAACATGAGATATTATCCCATGTATATCTTCAATAACTCAAAAATGTTTTATAGTTTTCACTGTATAAGTGGTGTACTTGTTTTGCTAAAGCTTTGCCTAAATATTTTATTCTTTTTGCTCCACATTGTAAATGGGATTGTTAATTTTCTTTCAAGATTGTTCATTAGTACTATATGAAAATAAAATGGATTCTAGTCCATGACCTTTATCCTGTCATACTGCTGAAGTTGCTCTACTTCTCCTCTTCACTCCATAGCTTTACAGTAGTAACGATGCCAATCCAAGAGCATTTATAAAGCCAATGAAATTGATTGAACAGCTATGAAATTTACGAGGGTATACGTTGATTTGAGTCTTGTCCTCTAGGATCTTATCACTGCAGACATGGTCCTCCATTTGCAGCCCACTTCATTTCCTGCCACATCACTTACTCTATCTCCTGACCTTCATCTTGTCTTTTTACTTTATGGTCCAATAGGTGGCTCAATGGTAAAATATCCACCTGCCAATGCAGGAGACTCAAGAGACATGGGTTCTGTCCCTGGGTTGAGACGATCTCCTGGAGGAGGAAATGGCAGCCCATTCCAGCATTCTTGCCTGGAAACTCCCATGGACAGAGGACCCTTAGGGCTGTAGTCCCTGGGGTTGCAAAGAGTTTGACACGACTGGGCACACATACACCAACAGACATACTCTGTACTCTAACATCTCTTTTCAATTGTAAATTTTTCCCTTTTCCTGTAACAAATTCCTTTTATATCCTTCTTTCAAATCTCAGATATTTTTGACTCTCTCTGATTTCCCTAGGCAAATATAGACACTCCTATGTTGCTACCATCTTTTGTACTTGGTGTTCTTCCCATTTACTGTTTGCTTAAAATCACTTATAAGGGTGTGTGTGAGAGTTATCCAGAGAAACGGAACCAACTGTATGTAGTTCATTTATCTGTGATCCAAAATCTGTAAAGCAGGCTGACAGGCTGGAAACACAGGCTGGAATTGATGCTGCAGGGTTGAGGCCGAAGTCCTCCTTCTCTCTGAGAGACTTTCGTTTTTGCACTTTGAGAACTTTCAAGCGATTGAGTCTGAACCACATTAAAGCCAACTGAATATACTGATGGTAACTGGTTGTATTGATGTTGCTCAAAAGACCTTCTGGGCAACACCTGGATTAGTGTCTGATTAAATTACTAGCTGTCATTAACCTACCCAAGTTGACACATAAAATTAATCAGAGTATAACATCTCTATAGGAAAGTGTTTGTGTCTTCTGTTTATCTTTTACTTAGTCAAGTGCAATGCTAATAATCAGTAGATGCTTTAAAAATGCTGGATTGGATGATTGAATGACATGAACAGTGTTAAGTCCAAAATCCAATTTGAAGAATGGCTAGTTGTAATCTTGGTAAGATTACTGCTGCTTAATGGGTGTCTTGTATTGTCAGATATGAGCAGGAAGTTGTCTTCAATCTCTGGCGGCCGAGTTATTTATACTAAATATGTCTGTGCCTTCTGTTTGAGTTCTTTGCCATCTCATCATTGTCAGTATATAAACTACTGTTTTATTTTCTTTATTTGACTGTCCTTCTGACTCTGCTTGATAAAATAAGTTTAGCATTCAGGAGGAACACAGTGTAGCACAATTCCTTTCCCATCCTTCTCTGCCCCATCTTTAACTTGCAAGCACTGGGGTGCTGCTGCTCTCTTTATAGATACAATAATATTGGGTATTCTGAAACATATTGAAATGGTGGTTTGTTGTTATTAAGGAAAAAAAAAAAGACCCATAGAACCTGAGAGCAGTGTTTTAGTAACAGCCATAAGTAATTTTTCAGGCACGAATACTAGAGTGGATTGCCATTTCCTTCTCCAGGAGATCTTTCCGACCTAGGGATTGAACCGCATCTCTTGAGTCTCTTGTTTTAGGCAGGTGGATTCTTTGCCCCCAATGGCTATAGGACATGGAGGCAAAGCAGAATTATGAGGTTAAAACATAGTGAAAGCAGATGTAGGGTAGAGAGGTTATGGGTTATAGATTCCAGAATAATATTTTCTCTTGAGCTTTAAAGTCTCTCTGCAAGTGATGTTAAAGCTAAAATAATATTTGGTTTTAAGAGACAGCGCTTTCACTAACTTCCTGTAAGTCAGCCTTTTGGCAGGTGGAAGTAGTAGAGAGGTCAGCCCATCCTGGTCTTAAAGGGCCTCCTCCAGTGTGAAAGAGGTCTTCCATTTGTCCTGAGCTACCAGGTGAAGATGTGGAAGTGTTTGGAGCACAGAGGAGAAAGGAATAGTTCTCAAAAACAATACACTTGTCAATCAATTTGAAATGTAAGGGGAAAAAAGTTTAATAACTGTATCTAAGAAACTGAAAGCCTACTGAATGACTGCACAAGCACCCTTAGCATCCTTCAGGAGGTCCCCAGAACACTTGGGCCTCTAGATTCTTTCGTGTTTCTGCTGATGTGCATGCAACATCTAAGACAGCCTTGGTTCTATCTCTGGAGTTTGTGCTGATACAGGAGGCGGGGACCTCTGCACCCCTCCATGCAGTGGTGGTGTTTTGTCTAGACGGCTGTGCCTTAGGCTGATCTCCCTGAAAAGACTCCACTTGATTTGGCTGCTACTAACTCTACAGCTTCTAAATTAAGATAAACTTACATTCCTGACCCAAAATTGCTGCATCCCCTTGCTAAGCCTCTGTGTGAAGAGGCACCACAGTGCTGATTCCATTGTCTCCAGTTGTTGTCAGACTCTCCATGAACTCTGGACAGCCATCTCAGGCGTTAAAATATTTAAGCATCGCCCTCACTGCTTTACATTGCTAAGAGGTGCTAAATGTCTTAAATAAAGCCTGCCTAAACAGTCTGGTCTCATTCCGGTTTCCTCTCACAGAGGAAGTGTCTTTCAATAACCCCAAACTACTGGCTTCTAATTTTAGGGATAACTAAGGTAGGATCAGGACAGAAAATAAGCTCTTCTCTATTGATTTTTCCTTAGTCATTTTACCCTAGAGGCCTATAATTAGCTCTATTTTCTCCACCTGTAATACATGTTTAGGTGTACAGTGATGTTGGGGAAATAGTGGGTGATGTACAGGGTTAGAATTTAGGGAACCTGCTTCAGCCTACTTTTGGAAGCTGGTATGACTGACGCTGCTGGAGCTGGAAGAAGAGGGATATTATCTACCCATCCATTTCCGTTTATTTGTAATAATGTTAATAACTCAACAACACTCATTGGTCACCCACAGTCCGTCAGGCACTCTCGTGTGTGCTTTTCTGGTGTGAGCTCGTCCGGTCCTCACAGGAGGATAACCCTGTGGAGCAGGACCGTCATATCCCTCTTTCACAGTTGAAACTGCAAGGAGAGACGGTGAAACAAAAACAAAAGGAAGCAAAAAACCTGTAGGAGGACTAAAACCTCTGCCTCTCACCTCTGAGAGCGCTCTAGGCCTGGCATGATGGGAATTTTTCTCCAGGAGTCTCCAATTTCAGACACTATGACAAGGGTTTATTAGCTGCATACTAGCTCTAAAGAAAGAGGTCATATAAATACAGAGTGATCTTAAATAAAGCCCACTCAGAGGGATTAACTTCACTTGTGACTGTCTCTAGCGTTGTTATTGTTTTGTGGCTGTGCTTTAAACACTTTGGAGGAGAATCAACTGCTTTCTTTTCTCAGTCTTCAGTATGAAATTAGACCAGATGGGGGAAGGGCAGTCATAAAGCTGATCTTCAGTTTATAAGATCCTTCTTGACTGGGCTTTCCCTTCCCTCGTTACTCAATTATATAGACATTCTTGCTTTTCCTTTCTCTCTGTGTTTCTCTTTCTACCTGGAATGCCATTTTTTTCCTCCCCTCACTGCATTTTACTGGCAAATCCTACTCCATTTTTCTAAGACCCAATTGAAGGGTCACATCTTCTATAAAATTTTTTGTTAGATTAGCTGTATCCTCTCCCCATAAACTGATCACCATCACTTCTTTCTATATGATAGCAACTTATTTACTCTTCAGTTCAGTTCAGTTGCTCATGTCCGACTCTTTGTGACCGTGACCCCATGGGCTGCAGCACGCCAGGCTTCCCTGTCCATCACCAGCTCCTAGAATTTGCTCAAACTCAGGTCCATATGTACTCTTAGGACCTGTAATATTTCATTGCAGTGCTTGTCCATGCACTGAAATGTGTCACTGCTCCTTCATGGAACAAGCACAAAAATTAAAAGTTAGCATTTAGAATTTTTATTTTATTTTTCTAGTTTTTTGTTGTTTGTTTTTATAGAATTGTCAGTCTGTGACAGATTCAAGTAAAAAGAAAAAATGGTCTTTCACCATGACAGTTTGAGAATTAGTAGTTGTCATTTTTTTCCTTACCTGTCCCCTGTGCTAGAAGGTTCATTTTTATATAAACAGCATTTTGTGTCAACAGTAATGTATTTGGCACCTGAAGCAATGAAAGTGCAATTCTCATAAAATGATTTTTCATACAAGACACTTGTTCCTTTTTAAAGACTGGATTATACTGTTTTCTGCCTGTCATTGTACTTATATCACAGTGTAATTATCTGTTTATGGTTCTTTGTTTTCCACCACATCCTTAAAGATAATTAAGACCAAGTCTTAATCACTTCTGTGTCCCCAGTGCCAGCCGTAGTGTTCAGTGAGTAAATGTTCAAAAAGCATTCCTGATTGAATGATCTAATGAGTTCTAGTTCTTTGTTTTCAGTGACCTCACTTGATTCATAAACTCACAGGCTCTGCAGATTCCTCATGATTTAACCTGTATCTTAAGAAAATTGTCTAAAACAGATTCAGAGGAATTAATTTCTAGTGTTTAACCATGTGTAAAATCTACTTCTATAATATTGTTAAAAATTACTAGCCTAAATTTAAGTAGCACTATTTTTTTCTCGCATGAAATGAGATTTACATTTAAAACTTGTGCTAATAAAAGGCCTCTGTGTCACACTGCCACTGATTCACATGATTGTAATCCTGCTGCTCAGACGTCTCCTCCTTTGAATTTTTGTCCTTGTCCTTGAGTTGCAAAGTATAATTCTCCAGGTTTCAAGGGACTTCCCTGGTGATCCAGTGGTTAACATTTCACCTTCCAATGCAGAGGGTGTAGGTTCAATCCCTGGCCAGGGAGCTAAGAGCCCACTTGCCCAGTGGCTAAAAAACCAAAACATAAAACAGAAACAATATTGTAACAAATTCAATAAAGACTTTGAAAACTGTCCACATTAAAAAAAAAATTCTATAGGTTCCTGCTGAGAAACCATTCCCTTTGATCCATTTACACATGTGTATGTGCGTGCATGTGTATTTCTCTGTAGATGTGTCCCCCTCTGTGCAGGTTTACCTAATTAGGATTTTGGAAAGCCCCTGAAGTGTCTATTGTATAACTTACATTGCAAGTCTAGATTTCAGCAAAGCAGCTAACCTTGCTTGGAGAATGCGGAGATTGTTTTTAGATGTTGTATTTTAGCTTTCTCCAGTTATCAGAATACTTAGTGCAATACTTAGGTTTTGTTTCAGTTTAGTCAGCATTCCAAGTTCTTTTTCCTTTTATATATATGTAAGAAGCAGCCATCATGAAATCCTTTAGTTATTTGAAATATGAATAATGTGTGTATAATCAAATAAAAGTGTATTTACATTAACTTTAGTTGAAGGGGGAAATAGAAAACTGGCATCCACTCTAAAATGAATCTTGAGATATTCCAAGCCAGAGCTTGTTAAGTAAGTAACATGAGATGAATCGGCAGGTTGGGTATTTTTACTAACGGTGTTCAGTTTCTTCCAGTGCAGATCAGTATTTCTGAGAAAAGAGGAGATAGGGACTGCCATATGCTTAATTTATTTTCAGGGAATCAAGAAACATAAAAATATAAGTGGCATTCCTAATGGACTGCCAGATATTATAATCCAAATCAAAGACATTTCCAGAGGAACCGAAAGAATGGGGGTATTCTGTTTGTGTGGAATATTGTACGATTAAAAAAAATGATGAGCAGATTGCATTCATGAAGAAATAAACTATGTGTGAAGGAAAAACAGCTAATAAAGAGGCAATGAGAGAGAGAATAAAAGCAGCCTTCCACATTTTGAAGATTTTTTGCCGGGGACACTGAGTGATCATAGCAACCATCTCCAAGGAGACCTGTGGAAATGTGAAAAACGCTGAGGTCACACAAGCGAGCAGAGAAATTCCATATTGATGAACAACTTCTTGATGTATCTTTTTCTCTTCACCTTCCATGCCTCCAGCCTTTTAAACAGCATTTATCAGAAGGATAAAGGAAAACCAAATGTGATTTGCCCTGCAGAGAAAAAGTAACTCTCAGAAACTCTATTCGGATCGTTCAGAGCAGCTTTTCATTAAGCTTCAAAAGCTTTTCAAAAACTTGGATATTAATGAAGTGAGAAGTCCCGAGGATTAAATGCAAGTCTTGGTCATAGGTGGTCGCGATGGTTATTGTTTCATTGAATAAAATGCAAGTTTCAATTCTAGGGCTGGAAACAAAGCTCCCAGAAAGGGGTCTCTTCTAAGTCCTTCATTACTAATCAGGCAGCTCCCCACATGTGCAGGGACTCCTCCGTCTTCTAATCCTTCCATCCCACTGGTCCTGCAAGGGCGTTGTGTAGATGTGTGTGCTGTTCACTGGGAGCAATGGTTTCCTTAGTTCATTCAGTCAGTAAACATTTACCACTTGTCTGCAGCAGCCCAACTGGCCCTCTAATAGAAACTCGGAAAGCAGACGTCACCTATGGTCTCAAGATGCTAGAAATTTAAAGGGAAGATGATCAAAATAAAATAAAAATGATACCAGTAATTGCAGTTATAGGAAACATGTACTGAGTGTTATTAGCAGCGAGTGATGAGAGGAAGTTGACAGGGAGACGTTTGAGTTCGGAAAAAATTTCAAGAACAGGCTTGTGTGTGTTGAAAGCCAAGAAGGGGAGGGTAAGGTACCAGGATGATGTAAAGGTCATGGGATGTGACATGGGTCTGGGAATTGTGTGCAAGTCCATACACTTGATGAGAAGTAAGGTGTGGAATGGGACAAAAATTAAGTATGCTCTCTTTCACCCTGTTTCTCATTTATTAATATTTCGTTAATTCTGCAGAAATAGCATTTGATGTTGGAGCGGGGGCACCCCCATTGATCAAAACCAGGAGACCAGGTCATTAGAAGCTGCTGACTCTTACTGCTGAGGACCATTTGGGATCTCTGCTCTGGGTTCACTTTCTGGTCTCACTTAATGAATTTAGCTAGATTACAAGCTTTATACCTATGCTATGGAGTAGTTATGTAAAAATATATGTAAAACCCTTCAGATAAATGAACAAATATGTGCAGAACTCTTTGGGTAAATGCTGTCTGATCCCCAGAGAAAGTGCTGGATAATTGTTATTTTTATGAGTAATTTTTTAAATTTTTAAATTTACTTATTTGCGTCAGTCTTCAGTTTTGGCAAGCAAGATCTTCGTTGCATCGTGCAGGATCTTTCATTGCAGCACAGGGGCTCTCTAGTTGCAGCTCACGAGCTCCGAGCACGCAGACTCAATAGTTGCAGCACACGGGGTTAGTGGCTCCATGGCGTGCGGGGTCTTAGCTCCTCGCTCAGAGAGGGAACCCACATCCCCTGCATTGCAAGGTGGATTCTTAACCACTGGACTGCCAGGGAAGTCCCTATGAGTCATTATTATTTATATGCAGTTCTCCCAGTCCACTGGAACCCCTGGAGTGTGCTCTAGATCTGTAGCCGGAACTGGGCTGGAGCAGATTTCCCAGAAGGACGCTCTCCACAAGGGTTTGGTTCTTCTAAGGAGAACGATGACCTTGGTCCTCGGCTCAAATCCAGATGGAAAATGTGGGTCTCTTCACTGAAAGTTTCGTGTGTGTGTGCCAGAGAGCTGTGAACCAATAGCCCTGTGGAATTTGGACTTTTGGAGGGAGCAGTGTTGAGGTAGTTCTTGCATGGGTTTCACAGCAATGGAAGCCCTGGGTTCTTTCAGTTCAGTTCAGTCGCTCAGTCATGTTGGACTCTGCGACCCCATGGAGGCATGCCAGGCCTCCCTGTCCATCATCACCTCCTGGAGTTTACTCAAACTAGTGTTCATTGAGTTGGTGATGCCATCCAACCATCTCATCCTCTGTCATCCCCTTCTTCTCTCACCTTCAATCTTTCCCAGCATCAGGGTCTTTTCAAATGAGTCAGTTCTTCACATCAGGTGGCCAAAGTATTGGAGTTTCAGCTTCAACAGTCCTTCCAATGAACCCCCAGGACTGATTTCCTATAGGATGGACTGGCTGGATCTCCTTGCAGTCCAAGGGACTCTCAAGAGTCTTCTCCAACACCACAGGTCAAAAGCATCAATTCTTTGGCGCTCAGCTTTCTTTATACTCCCAACTCTCACATCCATATATAACTACTGGAAAAACCATAGCCTTGACTAGACGGATCTTTGTTGGCAAAGTAATGTTTCTGCTTTTTAATATGCTGTCTAGGTTGGTCATAACTTTCCTTCCAAGGAGTAAGCGTCTTTTAATTTCATGGCTGCGGTCACCATCTGCAGTGATTTTGGAGCCCCCAAAGATACAGTGAGCCACTGTTTCCCTGCTTCCCCATCTATTTGCCATGCAGTGATGGGACCAGATGACGTGATCTTTGTTTTCTGAATGCTGAACTTTAAGCCAACTTTTTCACTCTCCTCTTTCATTTTCATCAAGAGGCTCTTTAGTTCCTCGTCACTTTCTGCCATAAGGGTGGTGTCATGTGCATATCTGAGGTTACTGATATTTCTCCCAGTGATGTTGATTCCAGCTTGTGGTTCCTCCTGCCCAGCGTTTCTCAAGATGTACTCTGCATATAAAAACCCATATAAAATCTGGGTTCTTTACTACTATAAAATAGGATATCATTAAGGCTGTCAAAGCCAGATTTTACTTTTTGTGCTTTAGCTTGGTTTTAAAAAGACGTGTTACAGCAGATAGCCCAAGAACAGTGAATTACTGTCTGAATGTCATCAACTTCAGAACCTCCTCATGCCTGAAATTGAAAACAGTTTCCAATATTCCTACTTTCTGGCATTCCTGTACCTAACCAATTTCCCAAGCTAGTTGTGGAGAATGGGCCAGATGAGGTGTCTGAGTTGATCGCAGAGGAACCCTCAGTAAACAGTGGGTGCTATTTTTCCTCTTCACATCTGGCTCATCTCCTGAGCTGGTGGCTAGGGCAGATGCAAGATTATATTGTGCTGCCCTCACTGGAGGTTTGGTGGTTGTAAGATTTCCCTGGCACATCTCTTTAGTTTGACCAAACACAGAAATAACTAGAGGATTCCAAATTGGTCCATAGTGTAAAATGGGGTGGGGAGGAAATTGGTCATAGAAAAATTGCCTGAAGAATTCAAATTGCTTTGCAACCACCAAGAGGGACATATGGGGGAGTTACATTGTTACTGTTTAATAGTAATAGTTTTCTGCTGGACAAAGTGCTCAATTCTTGCTTGAGTCATCAGAACCATCCCCACTATAGGTTCTATAGGTGAGGATACTGAAACCCAGTAAAGCAGCCCATTCAAGGTCACTCAGCTAAAACTAAGTAGAGCTTGGATTTTAGCCTAGTGGTGTCTGACTGCCGAGTCCATGCCTTAAATCTTTTATGCCTATTGCTCTGTGTGTGCTATCTAGGCCATTTGTTCATCCATTTGCCATTTCTTTCTTAAATATTTATAGTGTGTGCCAAGTTCCCTTCTAGGTCTTGGTGATCTTGTGATGGGCAAGAACATCCAAGATTCCACAGTTATGAAACGTGCATTCTAGTGGGAGAGGCTTAAAATAAGCAAGAAAATGAATGTGGGTGGTATGTATGTATATAGACATGTATACCTTTGAGAATGATGTGTGCTATGAAGGCAAATAAAATCCAGAAAAGAGGTGCCGTTTTACATGGTGAGGAAAAAAAGAAACAAAGAAGTTGCCTAAAACAGTAATTTTGCCCCTTTGTTTCAGTTATTACTTTGTATTTTAATTTAAACTGCCTGACATTCAATATATACCTGCTAACATGTTTGTAAGTTACAAAGCACAGCAACATAACACCTGTGACCCTACCTTCTAATCTGAGAACTGTTACCAATTCTGTTCATCTTCCTGTGCTCGGTCCTAACCCATCTACCTGCCTGTCTTTTGAAGTGCCCACTTCTTAAATTTTAAAACAAGTTTTTCTTGCCTTTAAAAAAGGCTTATCACTTACAGTTATATCCATTAGTACCATAGTATTTGATTTTGCTTCTTCTTTTTGCTTTATCATTGTTCCACACTCCATGTAGCGGCCGTTCATTCATTTTAACAGCTGAATTATGGTTGTTGGGTAAATGTGCAAAACCAATTGATTCATTGCCTGGTGGATGGACATTTGGATTGTTTCCAACCTTTCGCTCTTTGCACAGTGCAGCTAAACATCCTTGTGTGTGCCTCTTAATGCACATGTATAGGAGTTTCTCCATGACATTCCTATGCCAATCAGCATTCAGCTTCACATGATAATACCAGATTGTTTTCCAAAGGTGTGACAATAGTTTGCATTCCCACCCAGAAGTGATTGAGTTGATCCTCTTGGTTTTATAAGACATCTTAATTTGGGGGCAGTCTGTTGGGTAGAAGATAATATTCCATTGTGATCTTTATTGACATTTCCTTAATAAGCAAGGAGGTTGAGCCTTTAAGAGGGTAATTTTTGAGCAGAAACCTGAAGGGAGTGAAGGACCAATCTGTGCAAAACTGTAGTGGAACTTTCCAAGACAGTGTTCCAGAGGCAGAGACTATTTTGGAGTGTCCATGGAGCAACAAGAGAGGTTCTGATGAGATAAGGAAGGCAGGGGCTATGACTCCCATGGCCTGAAAACCCACGAGTATGCACAGGACTTTAGAATACTTATACTAAGAGTTATGGGAAGGCATAGGAGGGCAGTTAGGGGATAAACACAACCTGATTGATGCTTTTGAAAGATCCCTTTGGCTTCCATGTGAATAGATTCCGGGGAGGTGATGAGAACAGAGGCATAGAGATGTGATGGCTAACAAACACATGAAAAGATGCTCAACCTCACTCATTATCAGAGAAATGCAAATCAAGACCACAATGAGGTACCACTTCACACCAGTCAGAATGGCTGTGATCCAGAAGTCTGCAAGCAATAAATGCTGGAGAGGGTGTGGAGAAAAGGGAACCCTCCTACACTGTTGGTGGGAATGCAAACTAGTACAGCCACTATGGAGAACAGTGTGGAGATTCCTTAAAAAATTGCAAATAGAATTGCCTTATGACCCAGCAATCCCACTGCTGGGCATACACACCGAGGAAACCAGAATAGAAAGAGACACATGTACCCCAATGTTCATCGCAGCACTGTTTATAATAGCCAGAACATGGAAACAACCTAGATGTCCATCAGCAGATGAATGGATAAGAAAGCTGTGGTACATATACACAATGGAGTATTACTCAGCCATTAAAAAGAATACATTTGAATCAGTTCTAAGGAGATGGATGGAACTGGAGCCGATTATACAGAGTGAAGCAAGCCAGAAAGAAAAACACCAATACAGTATACTAACGCATATATATGGAATTTAGAAAGATGGGGATGATGACCCTGTATGCGAGAAAACAAAAGAGACTCAGATCTATAGAGTGAACTTTTGGACTCTGGGGGAGAGAGAGAGGGAGAGGGTGGGATGAGATGGGAGAATGGCATTGAAACATGTAAAAAAATAAATAAAAAAAAAATTAAAAAAAAAAAAAAAAGAGGCATAGAGATGAATTAGAGGCTTCCAGAAGTTAAGAGATGGTCCTGGCTTCACCCGGGGTGTTGGTGGAGAAGATGGTGAGATGTTGAATTCAGGGCATATTTTGAAGTGAAGGCTGGGTGAGAACTGCTGAGGACTGCATGGAGGTGTTAGGAAGAGAGGAATTATGGATGATATCTTGATGTGAGATTGAGTAGCAGAGGATGTAAGTTCATTAACTGGAATGGGAAAGGCACTGAAGAGGAGCAGCACTGGCGTGAAAGTAACATGTAGTCGGAGAATAACTCTTGCACAGGTGGGCACCTGCTTGCTGTGTCATCTGTCGGTGTCTCAGCCGGGCCTCCGGTAACACATGGGCAGGTGCCGTGTCCTCCCGCACTCGGGCCTCCTCCCTGTCCCACTGAGTGGCGCTCCATCTAACTGGTTGGACAAGCTAGAAATTGGGAGTCACCTTTGACACCTCCCTCTGGTTTACCACCATGCCCACTCCATCCCCACAGCCTGCCAGCTTTACCTCTGAAATCTCTCTGGAGTCCGTTCACTTCTCTCCATCTCTATCACAACCACCCCAGTCGTGGTTACCAGCAGTTTTCTCCTTGAGTCTTGTTGCAGCCTCCTCAGTGCATTGGTTCTGGTCCTCCTCCAGTCCTCCATCCACTCTGCAACCAGCTGACTTGGAACCCTCAAGTTTAAAACTCTTCAAAATCTCTTTTAAAAATGCTGTAGTATGACCAAAGGACATGAATGAGCAGACTTGCTCATATCCCTAGTCCCATCTCTAACTTTCTCTCTCCACCCCATGCCCATGGGCATCTTTTAATTCCCTGAAGATGGAATTTAATTCCTGTTCCCTTCCCTTTCTGGGCCTTTGCACAGGCTATTCCTGAAATACTACCTACCTCCTCTTGCCCCACATAATGTCATTCAGATTTTTCAAATGATACTTCCTTAAAGAAGCTGTGTGTACTCCCCCTCCACTCATCCACACACAGACACACACACCCCTGGTAAAACAAACTTAGATTTCCCTATGATATGTTCTTAATATAATTCCTTGCTTTTCCTTCATAGCACTTATACAGTATTTATTTATATATTTGCATAGGTGTTAATATCTTTCTCTTTTTCCTGGAATGTAAACTCTTCGAGGCCCATAAAACTCTATTTTGTACACCATCTAGCATGTTGCCTGGTGTATAGAAAGCATTTAATGAATATCACTGAAGGAAGACGCCTTGCTCAGTATCTGAATTTATTTTTATTTTTTTTAATGAGGACCATTTTTCAGAGCTTCCCTGGTAGTTCAGATGGTAAAGAATCTGCCTGCAATGCAGGAGACCTGGGTTCAGTCCCTGGGTTGGGAAGATCCCCTGGAGAAGGGAATGGCTACCCACTCCAGCATTCTTGCCTTGAGAATTCCATGGACAGAGGAGCCTGGCTGCTTACGGATGGGATCACTAAGAGTCAGACCTGACTGAGTGGCTAACAGTTCACATTTTAAAAATCTTTATTGAATTTGTTTCAGAATTGCTTCTGTTTTATGCTTTGGTTTTGAGGCCTTGAGGCATGTGGGATCTTAGCTCCTCAACCAGGGATCAAACCCACACCCCCTGTGTTAGAAGGCGAAGTCTTAACCGTTGGACCACCTGGGAAATCCCTCTGATTCATCTGCTGTATTCATCAGACATTGCACCTCTGCTTTTTATAGGCCTTTCTAAAAGGAATAACATTCTTGGTTATGATAGACTCTTTCATACTTGCTTGGGAATATCTTAGCTTTGTTTTAGACTTCTTTAGCAAGTTGCAGCCTTTCATTTTTTAGTGCCTTTTTTAGTGCCTTTCATTCACTGTGTACTATAGATGAAATAAAAAAATTGATATTCTAATCTAAGAAATTTGATCTCTAATCTAATTTAGAATAAAGAATTTGTGGGAGAATTTTAACTGATAATATTCTGTTCATCATCCTGGAGCAAATGCCCAGGAAATAAAAGAGGATAGTAGTATCAGTAAGTATTAAACAATAGTAGTAACAATAAATAGTAAACAGTAAGTATTTCAGTAGCATTATGGGTTACAAAGTGTTTTTGCATTAGAGAATGCCAAGAAGTGAATGAAGTTTCTCTTTGCATAACATGTTACTTCACCACGAAAATCTTTCAAATACTCTCCATTATCTACACAATTAAAGTCTGAGTTCTTTATCAGAGTGGACTAGGCCTCTAGGATCCTACCCAACCTACTTTTCCAGGATCAGCTATCACCACTTCTCAAGTTATCCTTCACCTTCCAGCAACATCAGACCCTTCTCTGTGCTCCTGAAATACTCTGGACGTGTTTTGCATGGCAGACTCTGTTTACTTGTCTCTCTAATGCACCACAAGTTCTTGGAGGGAAGAAACACCACAAGTTCTTGGAAGAAAGAAATCACTTCTTTTTTATACTCAGCCCCAGTAGTACAGTGCTTGATGAATGAATGAACAGCCTTGTAGTCAATCACAGGAGTAGATCTGTGTAATGACTAAAAGGGGGCATGTACTCTAAGATTAGCCATCTGATTGATACATCACTGAAGACTTCCTGCATCATCTAGAACTTCCTCTGTATTCTAATCTGTCTGTGTCTACTCCAGGGCTTCCCCGATGACTCAACAGGTGAAGAATCCACCTGCAATGCAGGATACCTGGGTTTGATCCCTGGGTCGGGAAGATCCCCTAGAGAAGGAAATGGCAACCCACTCCAAAATTCTTGCCTGGAGAGTCCCATGAACAGAGGAGCCTAGCAGGCTACAGTCCATGGTGTTGCAGAGTCCAACATAACTGAGCAATTGAGCACAGTATCTGCTCCTCTCATTGATGTCATTGAGGTTAACCTTTGGTCTGGGTTGTAGGACTAGATAGACTTCAGTGAGTTACTGTTTAGAAAGCAGATCACCTAGGGTAACCCACAGGGTAACAGGTGATCAGTATTAGAGCATTTGATGACATCTGCTCCAGGGCCTTGGTCTGCACTGCATTTGCTGTTACCCTTCTTGAAGACTCACCTACTCGAGTCTGAAGTTCATAAATTCATAAACTAAAATGCTAATCTATCCACTCAGAGGTAAACACTTAACTTTTTCTAATACTCTATCAGTCTTTCACTTGTGCCAATAGGTATCATTTTCCTAAGATGAATCAAACAGTGCCACTTTCTTGGTAACATACTTTATTCTCTTTATATATAATATAGGCAGATAGATAGAGGTATATTTGTATATCTTATTCATGTTACTATGTACTCTCCCATACTTACAACATCACATTATAAAGGCTTCTAAAGATTTTTCCATAGTTCTGTATTTTAATTTGGTATTTTTAAATATAAGGAATGTTTAAGGAAATAGTTCTCTCTTCATATTTTTATCCAGTTGTATCAAAGAAATTTCACATGAGTTTATATAGGAAAAAAAATTTGAGATTATAGCTTCTTTTGTACATAATTAAAATGGTATTTAATAGCTGGCCTCATTCTGTCTCTCTAATCAAAATTATCTACCTCCAAATACCAATCTTTATTGCATAATATAATCAAGATAATTTCCTCCCTTATTAGACTAAGTAAGACAGTTTGATAATAGTCTCCTTTGAGTTTTTTCGTTTTATGCAAGTATACAAGATGGCTGTCAAAATTTTGTTCATTTCAGCAGGAAGTCACTTAAGAAAAGACTACAATATATACCATTGACTCTTAAGGAACTGAACTAATTGGTGACTTGAATACTCATTTATACAACTTTAATATGTTGCCCCCAAAAAGACGTGAGCTCTATAACAGTATGAGCTCCTTTGTCTTGAGATTTTTTTGTTGCCATGTTAATGTTACTTCTGAGGTTCTTCAGTTGATTAGATTCTTCTGATTAAGCCTCAGAGAAAGTGGGTGTCATCTTTCTTTTGGTCTGAGTTATAGATGACTTGGGTTTCTATTGAATATAAGACACTGCCAACCCCAACTTTGTACTGCACTTAATCAAGAGTTAGGCAGATTACAAATAGATGCTCTGTATAACTTTTCATGATTATGCTGTGTTCCCTGCCTCCATATTTTAGTAGATCCTCTAAGTTAGGTGTCACATGAACAGTTTTTTTTTTTTTGGGAGACGCAATAGCTGATGTATTATATGATTTTCAGAAGGAATATTTAGTCATTCTGATAACCAAAGATTACAGGACTGAGCGGATTCCTGCCTTGAGGAACCTTTTATCACTTAAATGACTAGGAGCTTTCTTGACTTTATTTTTTGGATGGTGCCACCCCTTATTGAGGAGGAAGCACTCTGGAGAAGTCCCAGGAGGATCATCCTCTTGAGGGTCATTTGGTTGTTTTGTAGCTTGCTCCTTGAGAGCCAGCTTATCAAATGTACAAAGGTCTTTAAGAGATCTCTCACCTTTAGGCACAATCCTTCCAAGTGCCTGGCACATAGTACTGGGGTGATAAATCTTTGCTAAATGAGTGATTGAAATAAGGAATGATTTATTTTAGAACTTTTGTTTAAAAAATGAGTTAAGAACTTGAGCCAAGCCATGCCATCTGGCTGAAGGCTATTTATAGCTCTTAAATAGTATCAGTTTGACATGGTATAGGAGGGGTGACTGTCACCGCACTTGATGCTATCCTGTGTGTCCATAATGCTTACAGGAACAGATGATTTGAAGTAGGTGTGATTCTTGCCTGGATCTTGATTTAGCCACAGAAGCTCTTGCATGATTAAACGGCCCGCTTTCCCTAGCATAGAATCAAAGATAGACTGTTTTAGATGCATATCATACCAGCATTCATATTCAAGGTGCATCTGTTGACGACACCATTCTTTATTATGAACTTTATTATCAACTGTTAGTATCAATGACTAGGGTTTCCCTGGTGGCTTAGCAGTGAAGAATCTGCCTGCCAGTGCAGGAGATGTGGGTTCGAAACCCCGCATCAGAAAGCTCCCCTGGAGAAGGAAATGGCAGTGCACTCCAGTATTCTTGTCTGGGAAATCCCATGGACAGAGGAGCCTGATGATCTACAGTGCATGAGAGCACAAAAGAGTCAGACACAACGTAGCGACTAAACAACAGCAAATCAATGACTTCATCTCTCACCAAGGCAGTTGAATGCTAGGCCTTTGTGTTTTTATTTCATGGTCATTTGGAAAAATAAGTGAGATGTATAGCATCTACATTTTGATGAGCTTTAAGTTAAATTAGAGGAAGAAAAATTGCAGATATTTGCATACATTAAAAAGCTTCATTATTAAAATTATGCCACTTAGGATATCCCTGCAGTGCTGAAATTAAAATGTATAAGTGACATCACCATGTCACTCTGTCCTAGAATTCAAATTTTCCAAGGAAGTGTTACAGCAAAAGAAAAACTGAGCAAAGTGCTAACATTTACTGAGAATTTATGTTACTGGCTTTTCACAGTCACAAGCATGTTAGTTTCCAAAGCAGAGAAATCCAAGCAAGGGAGAAAAGAGAATGGAGGAAAGTGAAGGGGGAAGGAAAGGGGTAAAAATAATTTTTGTATGAAGCACAAGATGCACTGGTAAGATGGCGCCTTGTAGCAAGTGAAAAATCGGTTTGGACGGAGGAGGGCCACAGCTGGGCCTAAGTTTCCAAAGGATATCTCTTTGATTCTCTCCTCTAAATCCAATTTTATTTCATATTCTAAAAAGCATTGGATAAAGTATGTTTACAGTCCTTGGATATTGTCTTGGATATTACAGTCCAGTGGTTTAAGGACTGTAATTCTCTTTTCTTCACGTCGTCACTGATGTCGACTTTTTTGATGTTCAAAAATCCTTCTAATTTAATTTCTTAGCAATTTATGTAGATTTGGGGGGTAAAAATAATAGTAATAATGGCTAAGGGTTGCTGAGCTGATGCTTTGTGTTGGGCACTGGGCCATTTGATATCATTCAGACTTCATACCTTCCCTGGGAGGGGGATGTGAGTAGAGTTATCCCAGTTTTACACATGAGAAGAGTGAGGCTCAGAGCAAGATTAAACTCTATGGTCCAGGTCACCCAGGTTGCAAGTGGTCCAGCTGGGGTTTAGACCAACTTTGTCCACCTCCTGAGGCTGAGCTCTGCTTTCTTTGGGGGTAAAGCTTATGTCTGTTTATTTACAGAGTCTCACATCATGGTTTTCATCTGATTTAAATAAAAGAGATGTCAAAATTGAAGTTATTCCATTTGTCATATTGCATTTGAATGAGCCTAAACTTCTCGTCTAAAACTTGATCCTGTTTCCCAGGCATCTCTACAGGGATATTTTTTCCAATACCTCAGACTGTTCCTCTCAACACACCCTATTCTCCCTGCCCCAAATATGTAGTAAAGAGGTATCAATAACTAAATATGTACATATTTCATTTCTGTCTCTCAGTTATTATTTTCTTCTGGAATTCTTGAATAGATTCTGCTCTTAGGCTCAGGGGACTTTGGATGGTCATCCATTTTTAGTCTAAAGAATTCTAGAATTTGGTCTTTGTAAGGAGCTGCACACCCCTTCCGAAATGCAGGGTCCATGAGAGCAGATGCTGTCTGGCAGATTATCACTATACCCTGATGCCTAGTGTGGTCCCTGGCTGGCCCAGATTAGGGACTTGGTAAATATTCATAGGCAGACTAATTGCTACCCTTATACTGTTGGCCCACCAGCAGGCTGGCCATCCAGCGTATATAGACTGCATCCTCGTATTTACATAGGATACTGCAAATTCTGTGTGCCTGACCCCACTATATTGTAACTCAACCAGAGTGACCCAGTAGTCCTCTTGATATAATTTTCATTTATGCCCTTCATACTTCTTATTTGTTCTTTGGTTTATATTCCATTCTCAGTCCAGAATGAGAGTCTCTCTGCTCTCCCCATCCATTCCTAGAAGTCTAAAACCTTACTATCTAGCAAAACTTGTATAACACATTATCTCCTCCATGAACTCAGACCCAGTGTTTTCAGACGGAGGTAATGCTTTGAATTGTGTCTCCCAAACACAAGAATGTTGGGAACACCATAATTTGCTTTGTATTTCTTAGAGAACCGGAGGATCCTTGATCAGCTGGGTTTAGCATGACTATTCAGTTTACTGATTTCCTTACTGTTAATTTATTACTGGACTTCCCAGAGCCGGTGAGGATGTAATATTCTGGGGTTCACTGTGAATCTTCCAGTGCGTGTATGCTGTGTGTGTAGTGGGCTGTCTCCCCTCTTTGCCTTGATGTCCAAGAAACAAGTGTTTTCAAGTGCCTGCCTGTAAACATGCTCCTATAGGATGAATACCTGTGGTGGTGTTTAGGTTCTATTTTTCTTTTCCTTTCTTTCTGGTCAAACAGTGAATCATTGTCAAATTCCAAACTTCCCCTTCTTCTGGATGACTATACTGTGAAAACTGCAGCCTGCTTTTCATGTGAGGCCCTCTGGGATATTCATTGCTGATGGGAGTATGCAATGGTACAACCACTTTGGAAAATAGTTTAACATTTTCTGATATAGTTAAATGTTTATCTACCATATGTTTGAGCAATCTCATTCCAATACATTTAACCAGGAGAAAACAACAGATTCTCAGACTGGATCAAGGGTATTCATAGCAGCCTTATTCATAATAGCCAAGAAATATAAACAGTGAATATAAAATGTTCATGAACTAGGTGACTGGTATATAAACAAATTTTAGTGTATTCATTCTACCAGGACCTTCTGAGACAGAACTACTCATAATGCAACAAGGATGAATCTCAAAACCATGAAAGTGTTTGAAATCTTGTTTGGGGTGGTAGTTACATGGGTGTATACAGTTGTCAAAACTCACTGAACTGAATCCCTTCAGGTCTGTGCATTTTACTGTAGCTGAATTATCTCTGGGAGAATCAGGCCAGCACAGCAGTAAAGAGCCTGGGGTTAGGAGCCAGATGACATGGATGCAAATCCTGGTTCCACCATTGTCGTCGCTTCTGTGATCTTTGATGAATTGCCTCAGTGTCTGCTTCAGTTTCCTCGCCTATCAAATGTGACCAAAATTTGGATCTACTCTATAAAATTGTAATGAGAATCAAATGAGTTAGATTGTTTGCCATTGATCTTTAAGTCTTTGTTAAATGAAACTTAAAAATTATATACTCTGACCTTCATGACAGTACCCCCTTACAATCTAATCCCTAGCTGCACATGAGAATCACCTGGGAAGATTTCCAAAAATAAAATACCTGGGCGTTGTTCCCAAGGATTCTGCTATAATTGGTCTAGGGTGGGTCTGGGCATTGTAGAGTTTCTTCCTTCCTGCCCTCCCCTCCTCAGGTGAATCATTGTCAAATTCCAAACTTCCCCTTCTTCTGGATGACTGCACTATGAAAATTGCTCTTGCTTTTCCTAAAGGACACTAAGTGAAAACCATAGCATCCATTATTTTCTTTTTTTTTTTTAAACTGTATCTTGGGACTTCCCTGGTGGTCCAGTGGCTAAGACTCCACAGTCCCAATGCTAGGGGCCTGGGTTTGATCAGCTAAGAATTTGCATGCCACAATGAAGTTCGAAGGTCTTGCGTGTCGCAGCTAAGACCTGGAGCAGCCAAAAAACAACAGCAGCAGCAAAAAAACAAAAGCCATATCTTGAGGAATGCTATATGTTATAGTAATAGTCCCAATTTTCAACAGCTTTGGCACAGTGTAACAGGTGGACTTATTTGCTTCATTTCCAATAGCATTGGACACCTTTCCAGAGACAGTTAAAAAGATCAATTTAATAATAAACTTCCATAATAATTATTGACCAGTTCATTACATGTCTATGGAGAAATGAGAGAAAATCCTATCATTGAAGCGGGGTGGGAGGTCCTGAAACTCCTCCTCTTTTTATTCAAGTCATTTTTTTCTTTTTCAGAGTGCAGTGCTTGAGGGGAAAGAACAATCCTCCGATTGAGATGACAAGGCATGGGCTCTTCAGAGCATCCAAAATGCAAATTATGAGGCCCTCGCCCTTCTGTTCAGAGCTTTGTAAATGTTAGATGTCACTTTTCTCTCTTTTTAGTTGTGAATGCAGGTAGGACTGAAAGGATAAGAGTCTCTAGTTAACATGAGGAAATAGGTTACTAACTTGTTAGTGTCGCTGAAGAAAGAAATCAAAGTACCTTGCTTTTGTTGGAAGTGACTGAACAAATGGTTTGGGATTGCATTCATGGAAGAAATGATTACAGTCCTTGAGATAAGAAGGGAAAAATTCAGGAAGTGTCAAGTGTATCACCAATGAAAAAGCCACATATGGCACTAGGCTAATAGACAAGCATTTTCAGGTATTGTAATGCTATTTTGAAGATGAATATAACCAGCTGAGTTTTTGCATAAGTGTCTAATTTGTTCTCTTTATGAAATGCTTTTTGTTTATACTTGCATGCTTCTTACTGATAATCAGTTGCCAGTGGACTGGTTTATGATTCTAAATTAATCCCACTGCATTTACATAGGCAGTGTATTTTCACCCTCCCCCACCTTTTGTTTTTAAGTAAAAAAGAACCCTAGTCCTATAGAGGAGCTTCTTTCATGGTTCAGCGGTAAAGAATCCACCTGCCAATGCAGAAGACACAGGTTCAATCCCTGGGTCGGGAAGATCCTTTGGAGAAGGGAATGACAACCTACTCTAGTATTCTTGCCTGAGAAATCTCATGGACAGAGGAGCCTGTGGGCTGCAGATCGTGGGGTCACAAAGAGTTGGACACGACTAAAGCGACTTAACACAACGCAGTGCCCTTTTCAGGGCTATAGAGAATACCTTCTAGGAAGAAGGAATAGTATAAGCAAATGAATGAGGGCTGGAAAACAAGGCTCTGATCAGAAGATATAGCTTGATTGGAAGTTAGAGTATACATTGATAGAGTGTACACACACACACACACACACACACACGAGGGTTAAGTTAGAAAATAAGAGGCCAGGCTATTGAATGCCTTGAATGTTGTCAATCCAAAGAGTCTGGATAAATATCTATCTGTCCATATGAGATTTAAATGAAGGCACTGGGACATGTACAAGCAAATGTTAAGAAAAATTCTTAAATTGTGAGTTTAAAAATAGTCAACTGTGTCAGATCAGACACATGCTCTATTCTAAGTATATGTAGTTGTGAGATCTCTCTTTGGAGCCTTTAAATTTTTTTCTAGATTTGTCAAAAGCCCATACAAAGATTAACATAATGCAGATAAGAATATTTTCATATTCATATCTTATGCAAATTGAAATTTCAAGTTTTTGCTGGTACTTAAGGTGGTCACCAAGAAACATTTATCACGAATCCTTTTAATGAAACAAAACAAAGTTCTTTTAATGAATCTTTTAGATTGTGTTCCAACGTCCTTGAAATATGCTCATATGGACCCAACATTGAATTTTAATAGTGTAGTAGCCAGCAAAAGACCCAAGCAAGTTGATAGTGTTTAAGATTGGACTTTTATTGTGCTTTTTTGGGTGTGCAAGGGAAAACAGTCTGCATTCTTGGCCCCCGTTCACCTCCCTGGGTCCTTTTGCATTTTCTCATCCATTCTGATGTGAACCTGGTAGAAGTGGAAAATCACCTAGCAGCCAACTATGTGCCTTTGTTATTGCTAGAAAGAAGCGTGCTTACTTGTGGACAGTAGTTTTGCTTTTCTTGGGAGACCATATTTTGGAAGAGGGGCTCATTCATTGGCACCCAAAGAATGCATAAGTAAAGGGACTACACAGATACTGACACATACCTACATTATAAGTGTTAGAGAAGGGAAAGGGGTGTGGAAAAGGAGACCATTTTCCATTCAGTACATTGGAGACATATCCACATCTATGAACTCGGATCTGTAACTGAGGTCAAAAGCGTGCAGAAACAAAAAGGTAGTTAACTAGTACTAGTGGTTTAGTTGCTAAGTCTTGTCCAACCTTTGCAGCCCCATGGACTATAGCTTGCAAGGCTCCTCTGTCCATGGGATTTCCCAGATAAGAACACTGGAATGGGTAGCCATTTCCTTCTTCAGGGGACCTTCCTGATGCAGGGGTTGAACCCACACCTCCTGTACTGCAGGTGGATTCTTTACACTGTTGAGCCACCAGGGAAGCAACTAGTACTGAGAATATCCTATCTAGTCAGTGCTGTTGACTGCTATCGATGGATTGAGTAAAGAAGACAACATTCTGCCATACTTTAGGTTCTCTATATAAGACTCTGGAAAGAGCCATCTTTTTCTTCCATGCCTTGTTAAAAAGGATGCAAAGTACACTAAAAATAAGCCATTTAGAATAAAAAGCTTGAATAGTTAGAGCTTGAATCTAATGTGAGAAAACTCATGGAGCTTATAAAACTTTAATAACCAGGTTTGGAGAGGGAGTCTTGCCATTTTAAGTGAATCAGTGGTAATTTCGTGGAAGGTCTTAATGTTACCAAGGATAAAATGGAAATCAGTGGTGTCACAACAATGTTAAGAAAAAGGACAAGCCACGTACTGTAAATATAAGTAATGCTGGTGTATGTGGGAAGGCACCCAAGAAAAAAACCATCACTGTCACTTTAAATAACCTTTTTATGCAAAAGTAAAGCTTAGGGTAGAGAAGTTGTGTCCTAACCTCTTAGAAATATTGTCTTTCTGCCCTAGGATACAACCCTCATGAGGGTAGAAATTTTAACCTGAAAAGATGGGAAGGAGACTTTTTCTACTTCTGTCAGTTAATTTTTGCTTTCATGGAAGTTCTGTGCTTGCCAAGGCATATAAACTCTCTCAGAGTCCAGCTATTGTGCTGCTCAGCTGTCATCCCTGTCAACTCTCTGCCCATGACTTTTTTTTTTTTTTTTTTTAAGTATTTATGTGGCTGCTGCACTTGGGATCTTCCATCTTCACTGTGGTATGCAGAATCTTTAGTTGCTGCGTGTGGGATCTAGTTCCCTGACCAAGGGTCAAACCCAAGTCTCCTGCATTGGGAGTGCGAAGTCTTAGCCACTGGACCAGCAGGGAAGTCCCATCTGCCCATGACTCTTGAATCAGTCAACCCACACCTCTTGACTGATCTCGGCCCCTGCATTGCCAGCTGCTTTTGAGTCCATTCCAATGGGTGGGCTTCCCAAGGACATTCCATCTCCTCTGAGCAGCTTCTCCCATCTTTCTGCTGCCTCCGTTCTACCCCATTATGAGAAAGCCCAGCAGCTCTCCCACCATGTTCATGAAGTCCTTGGAATACAAATGGGCCCACTAGAGGCCTTCCTTCTTCTGAACTCATAGACCTCTTTACTCTCCCATTTTCTGTAGCTCTTGACACACCTCGTAACAATTTATATTCTTGTCTGTTCCCATGCATTATGATGGAAACTTTTGTTGCCCTCTGGTGCTTTATAATCTGTGGCTCTTCCAAGATCTGAGCACAGACTGCTCCCTGTCTTCAGTTAGTATCTGTAGGCTGACAAATTCTTTGGATACCTTGAAGATACTAACAGCAGTAAGTTAACTGACAAGGATCAAAGGGAACTTGAGGGATCATCTTGGCCACTGCAGGTCCCTTT
Source organism: Redunca redunca (assembly GCA_006410935.1). Lineage (NCBI taxonomy): Eukaryota > Metazoa > Chordata > Mammalia > Artiodactyla > Bovidae > Redunca > Redunca redunca. The sequence continues at coordinate 84,259 of SJYQ01094324.1, forward strand.
CCTCCTGGACTTACAGGTTGTTCCACTTATCTCCATACATTTCCTGAGGAGGTCCTACACCACCCCCAAGCATTTTTAATTTATCCACCTCGCCTCCACTTTTCCCCAGTAACTATTTTCATCTCAATCCCTTGTGTTTGAGTTCAGACTTGTCGGCTTGCTCTAGTTTAATTAGTGAAGATGTAGAATAGAAAGGCAAAGAGAAGATGGTAAGATCAGATGCTTTGTCATGGAAATGGTTATTTGGGACAAAAACACTTAAAATTCCTGTAAATCCTTTTCGGCAGTGTCCTTGGCTCTCCACCGTCCTGTGAGCACCATGAGAGCAGGATATGCCTTTGTTTTGTCGCACCACTCAATCACCAGTGCCTGGCACATGGCCTGGGCCCACAGGAGATATTCAGTAAATAAATACTTCTTAAATAGAAACAGGACCATAAACTCCTGTGGAGGGCTTGAGCAATGGAAGTTTTATCATATGGGTCTTTTGCCACATAGAATTGTGCCTCAATTTTTAAAAATCCTTTGACAAAATTAGAGACCAAAAAGCAGATAAATTAGTAGATTATTTTTATAATATTTATATATTTATGCTATGTTTCCTTCAAATAGCCTCTTACTCCAATGCTTTGAAAAATATGATTTATGTATAGAAACACTGCTTTACACAAAAGTGTTAGTGATCTTTTGAAGTGAATTATCTGAAAATCATGCTTCCTAAAAGTATATGTATGCTGCTACTTTGGTGTCGTATCTTTAAGTGAAAAGTGAAAGTCACTCAGTCATGTCCAACTCTTTGAGACCCCATGGACTATACAGTCCATGGAATTCTCCAGGCCCAGAATACTAGAGTGGGTAGCCTTTCCCTTCTCCAGGGGATCTTCCCAACCCAGGGATTGAACCCAGGTTTCCCGCATTGCAGGTGGATTCTTTATAGCTGAGCTACAAGGGAAGCAGCTTAATTGTGAGTATAAAGGAAATGGCTAGACGTCGGAGAAATGACCCGATATTTTCTGGTCTAAAGACATTTACTCGCAGAAGACAGTATATCTTATTGCTAGATATTTATTGCCAGAGATCTTATTGCCAGAAAGTTTGAAGTGAAGTCGCTCAGTCGTGTCCGACTCTTTACGACCCCGTAGACTGCAGCCTGCCAGGCTCCTCTGTCCATGGGATTTTCCAGGCAATAGTACTGGAGTGGAATGCCATTTCCTTCTCCAGGGGATCTTGCCAAACCAGGGCTCGAACCCGGGTCTCCCACATTGTAGACAGATACTTTACCATCTGAGCCAGAAAGTTTAATAAGCTACTTACGTATCTTGATGGAAAAAAGAGCATCTGAAAAATTAGTGTACACGTTTTGGAATGTCTTATTAAATCATCCTTCTTAATCCTCCAAAGAAAAAGAACAGCTTATTCAAACTTTTTTGTATGATCTGTAGAATCTGAATCAGTGACTGTCTTTTAAGATCCTATAACTATATGGAGGATGGAAAGAAACACAGAGAACCACGGCCCTCAGTAAGTTTAAATTTTAGTAGGGAAGCCAGAAATGGTTATACCAAAAAAAAAAAAGACATTTAAACACATCCCACTAGGAAGAAGAGTGGGAAAAAAATTCTGAAATATTCATAATGATTCTCTCCCTTGATGAGACTGGGAGTATTTTTTATTTGTATATTTCTGAATTTTCTTTTGTGAACATATATTACTGGTTATCGTTTTTAAAAATTATTTTAAAAAGAAATTGTGCAACAACATGCAGTGATTGAAATGAGAGATATGGATAGAAGGGGTGAGGAGAGAACTTCCTCGAGCTTGTGTAGCAGGTACATGGAAGAGTTGGGCCTGAGCTGGTCTTAAGAGTAGGTAATACCGTAATAATCATGATATCTTGAACTTTTGTGCTACTTTTAGATCAGACTGGTTGCTTCCTCAGTTGACAGTCTCTCTTTCTTTGTTGAAAGAGTCCCAATTTTTTCACTTGTGATGGCTTTTTTCTAGTTGTCAGGGATTGGTTGGTTCAAAATTGGTCATGTGGCCCAGTTTTGGCCAATGAGATGGTGAAGGGAGGTGTGCTCAGGTGCTTCTGGGAAAGTTTCTTCAGACACTGAAAAAGATGATCCATTATTGCCTGTAGACATTACCTAGTGTGATATGATACCTGGAGCTGCTGCATGAGAAGAACCTCTTTGCATCCACAAGAGAAACCAGATTCAGGACAGTGGAATACAGAAGGATGCTGCTGCTACTGCTGCTAAGTCGCTTCAGTCGTGTCTGACTCTGTGTGACCCCATAGACAGCAGCCCAGTAGGTTCCTCTGTCCCTGAGATTCTCCAGGCAAGAATACTGGAGTGGGTTGCCATTTCCTTCTCCAATGCATGAAAGTGAAAAGTGAAAGTGAATTCGCTCAGACATGCCCAACTCTTAGAGACCCCATGGACTGCAGCCCACCAGGCTCCTCCACCCATGGGAGTTTCCAGGCAAGAGTACTGGAGTGAATAAGGAACCATGAAGCCTATTACTTAGTCACTGACCCTTGGGTGAACTAGTTTCTTTTTTACTTAGGTTTTATAACTTAAGTACTTTCTTCATTGTTTAAAGTCAATTTGAATTGGACTGAAAGCATCCTCACTGATATAGTTCTATAACTTATTATTAACCTGTTCACATCCAATATTGATATTTATCTGAACAACAACTATGTGAAGTGGGTAAGTCAGTGTATTAGGGTTTTTGACAGAAACAGAACCCACAGGGTGTGTGTGTGTGTGTGTGTGTGTGGTGTGTGTGTAGATATATAGAGAGAGACAAAGGTTGATAATAAGGAATTGGCTCATGTGATTGTGGATGCTTGGAGAGTACAAAATCAGAGGGGGTAGGAAATAGGCTGAGGAAATAGTTGAAGTTTGTGTCCTGAGGAGGTCTGTGGCAGAATTCCTTCTTGCTTGGAGGAGGTCAGTCTTTGTTCTGTTAGCCTTCAACTGATTGAACGAGGCCCACCAACACTATGGCATGTAATCTCCTTTACTCATAATCCATGGATACAAATGTTAATCTCATCCAAAAAACACTTCTAGCAAACATTCAAAATAGTATTTCATCAAATACTTGGGCACTATGGACAGTCAAGTTGACACATGGAATTAACCATTATTATTCCCATATGTTGATGATGAAACTAAAGAAGATACACCTTACCTAAGAGTTCAAATCCAAGTTTAGCAATTTAAAATCTTTCTACCTTCTTTATGCACTTTCAAATGGAAAAGCATCTTCATGTGAGTAAGAGATGTGCTTATAATCCACTAGTTATGGACTGAATGGCTGCTTTGCACCAAGCAGTGTTCTAGAAGCCACAAATTCAAAGTGAAGGAGGGGAAGGAAAACACAATCAGTAAAGAATGGGAATGTGCTCAGTATTTGGCTCATAAAGTCTCATATTGACTTTAGTGGGTGTTGCATGTTGGTGCTTAGTGATTCCTGGATCCAGAAGTTAAGTTGGTATTAGGCTGCTTTATTGACTATGCCAAAGCCTTTGACTGTGTGGATCACAATAAACTGTGGAAAATTCTGAGAGAGATGGGAATACCAGACCACCTGACCTGCCTCTTGAGAAATCTGTATGCAGGTCAGGAAGCAACAGTTAGAACTGGACATGGAACAACAGACTGGTTCCAAATAGGAAAAGGAGGATGTCAAGGCTGTATACTGTCACCCTGCTTATTTAACTTCTCTGCAGAGTACATCATGAGAAACGCTGGACTGGAAGAAACAGAAGCTGGAATCAAGAGTGCCAGGAGAAATATCAATAACCTCAGATATGCAGATGACATCACCCTGATGGCAGAAAGTGAAGAGGAACTAAAAAGCCTCTTGATGAAAGTGAAAGAGGAGAGTGAAAAAGTTGGCTTAAAGCTCAACATTCAGAAAATGATCATGGCATCTGGTTCCATCACTTCATGGCAAATAGATGGGGAAACGGTGGAAATAGTGTCAGACTTTATTTTTGGGGGCTCCAAAATTACTGCAGATGGTGACTGCAGCCATGAAATTAAAAGACGCTTACTCCTCGGAAGAAAAGTTGTGACCAACCTAGATAGCATATTCAAAAGCAGAGACATTACTTCGCCGACTAAGCCGTCTAGTCAAGGCTATGGTATTTCCAGTGGTCATGTATGTATGTGAGAGTTGGACTGTGAGGAAGGCTGAGCACCGAAGAATTGATGCGTTTGAAGTGTGGTGTTGGACAAGACTCTTGAGAATCCCTTGGACTGCAAGGAGATCCAAGCAGTCCGTTCTGAAGGAGATCAACCCTGGGATTTCTTTGGAAGGAATGATGCTAAAGCTGAAGCTCCAGTACTTTGGCCACCTCATGCGAAGAGTTGACTCATTGGAAAAGACTTTGATGCTGGGAGGGATTGGGGGCAGGAGGAGAAGGGGACAACCGAGGATAAGATGGCTAGATGGCATCACTGACTCGATGGACGTGAGTCTGAGGGAACTCCAGGAATTGGTGATGGACAGGGAGGCCTAGCGTGCTGCGATTCATGGGATCACAAAGAGTCGGACACGACTGAGTGACTGAACTGATCTGAGGCTGTGGGGACCTAAGGATTGCAGGCCAAGGAGTAAATTTTCTTTAAGAATTTTTTTCTGCATTACTTAGAAAAACACCCAAAAGTAAATACATTGTAACGATACGAGTGATTGATAACCTCTTTTTTGTTTTAGAGGGAGGCAGTTGTGATTGGATGCAATAGATAAGAATTTTGACTTTATGCATATGATGTACTTTTTTAAACCTGTAAAACATTTATGTTAATTATTATGATAATCTAGTTTAATAAAGTTCTAGTTGATCATCTTTTTATAGTGAAAAACTTGATATTGATGATAGCAGAATCGTGTAGAACCAAAAAAGAGACAACTTTTTAAGGACTTTCTAGTAGTCCAGTAACTAGGACTCTGGGCTCCCAAAGCAGGGGGCCCGAGTTCAACCCCTGACTGGGGAAGTAGATCCCATATGCTATAACTAAGACCTGATGCAGACAAGTGAATAAATCAATAAAAATATTTTAAGTCCTTTTGGTGACAGTTTCTAAGTTGTTGCATACAATTTTATGTATAATTTGCCATAGAACTTGAAGAAAATCTAGAAACCATCAGGAATGCTCTTTTGGAATATAGGTAGTTTTAGAATTATCCATACTTTCAATTTATTAATATTTTATGAATTACTTAGTTCAAATCAAACTTATCTATGACATCTGGGCCCCATATAGTAAGATTAATTAAAGCAATGATACTGAATTTGGATAGTTTGATATCCTCTTCGAAGACTGACTTCCCTTAAGACCGAGAGAGGAAAATACTGGTTTCGATTTCTCTTTGTACAAGACCTTTAACATTGAACAATAGATAGGAACTTGTAGCTTCTTTTTTTCATTTTTCATAGGGTTTATTAGCAATTTATCCATTTACAAAGATTCTTGAAAATGGTTTGCTGTCTCCCCAATTTTGCATGACAAATTGCTTGATTAATCCTTAAATTCCCTCTATGATTGTATTTAAGCATCTTTTGGTTGCAAGTATAATAACAGTAATTCTTAATGAGAGATGTAATGTGCTATAGGAACAGCCAGGAGATTGTCTAGAACTGTTCTTCCTCACTAATAACTAGTAAAATGAGTACAAAGTGGAAAACCATACTCTTTCTCTTTTTCTCACCCCCACCAGCAGCCTTAGGTTCGCCTGGTATTAAATCCCCCTTCATAGTGTGTAGAAGCAGTACACTAGTTCCAGAGGCACCCTTGGCATGATTTAGCTTGGAATCTCCAATGCTCCCCACACAGCAGCAGGCTGCCCTGGATTACCAGGTCAGCCAAAAAGTAAGATGAGCATTTTGCACATTAGCACACAGCACCCACACATGTGAACTGGGCAATGTATAATAGTCTCCAGAAAGAGATGCCGGGCATGCTCTAATGAGATGAGTGCCCCAGGAGGACCAGAAACTAGCCATGTGGCCTGGAAAGTCAGCCTCCTCCTCCTTTTTTTAATGTATTTACTTAATTGGAGGATAATTACTTTACAATATTGTAATGGTTTTTGCCATACATCAGTGTGAATACGTATATATGTATTCATGTGTCCCCCGACCCTGAATCCCCTCCCACCTCCCAGGTTGTCCCAGGGCACCAGCTCTGGGTGCCCTGCTTCGTACATCGAACTTGGACTGGTCACCTGTTTTACACATGGTAATGTATATGTTTCAGTGCTGTTCTCTTACATCATTTCACCCTCACCTTCTCCCACTGAGTCCAAAAGTCTGTTCTTTACGTTTGCATCTCCTTTACTGTTGTGCACGTAGGATCTTTCTAAATTCTGTATACATGCGTTAATGTACAGTATTTGTCTTTCTCTTTCTGACTTACTTCAGTCTGTATGATAGGCTCCAGGTTCATCCACCTTATTAGAACTGACTCAGATGTGTTCCTTTCTATAGCTGAGTAATATTCCGTTGTGTATATGTACCACAACTTCCTTACGCATTCATCTGTGGATGGGCATCTAGGTTGCTTCCATGTCCTAGCTATTGTAAATAGTGCTGCAGTGAACATTGGGGCACATTTGTCTCTTTGAATTCTGGTTTCCTTGGGGTGTATGCCCAGCAGTGGGATTGCTGGGTTGTATGGCAATTCTCTTCCCAGTTTTTTAAGGCATCGCTCCACTGTTCTCCATAGTTCCTGGAAGACAGCCTTCTTAAAGGACCCAGAACAGTGGAGATGCGCAGGAGATGAGCGGTGGGAGCTGCAGGGCCTCGTGGAAGCCTGGCCTTTAATACGTGTTTACGTGTCTAAACCGCCAGGTGCCTCCTCTGCTGCTGAATTCTTACATTTTAGTCAGCTCGCATTTCACTTCTCCTCAAACCACATAAATAATGTAGGGCCCTTTTAGAGCCCGTGTAGGTGTGGAAGAACAAGTGCCACGCTCCTTCTTGGTGGAATCATCCAGGCTTGGAAGGATGTCTGGTTGTGTTCACCAGTCACTTGTTACTGATGAGCTATAGGGTGTTCTTAATCTTTGGTTACTTGTGTCCTGAAGCCTGAGAGAGACTCTCATATGCAGTCCCAAGCAATGGTGGAGAGAAGAATACTTGGTTACTTTCTCTCCTCTATCTTATTTTTCCTTCTCAGGTGATCTTGTCCAAATGAAAATGATGCCCCAGGTAACTGAATAGATGGAAGGTGGTATATTGTTCAGTCGCTCAATGTGTCCAACTCTTTGTGACCCTGTGGACTGCAACATGCCAGGCTTCCCTGTCCTTCAGTGTATATTATGATCTATTTGTGAACGTATGGAAGTGGAGCAAAACAGTATTTTTCAACACATTGGTATCTTCTGATACTATTTGTGAGATTCCTTTAGAAATGTATTTTATTTTCTTTACAGCCTGATGTCTTTAATTTGAGTGAAAATGTGCCTTAAAATACATCAAGTTTGCTAATGTACTTCTCAATTTAATCCAAGTAAAATGTGATAAACTTTAAATATATGCATATAAAAATAGGAGCTGAGTTTTCATTAAGTATACCAACAATTCTTACTCCAGAGAAATTACGTTTGATGATTGAACAATATGGGTTTAAACTGTGCAAGTTCAATTATACATGGATTTTTCCAATAATTTATACCACTGGTCCCCAACCTTTTTGGCACCAGGGACCTGTTTTGTGGAAGGCAGTATTTTCACGGACAGTGGTGGGGAGGAGATGTCTTCAAGATGATTCTCATAAGGAGAATGAAGCCTAGATCCCTTGAATGCGCAGTTCACAGTAGGATTCACTCTCCTATGAGAATCTAATGCTGCCACTGATCTGGCAGAAGACTGAGCTCAGGCAGTAATGCGAGTGATGGAGAGAGGCTATAAATGTAGCTTGGCTCACTTGCCTGCGCTCACCTCCAGCTGTGAGGCGTGGTTCCTAGACTGGGAACCCCTGGTTTAAACTGCACAATCTGAGGATTCAGAACTGCAGATATGGAGGAAGTGCAGGTGCAGGGGCCAACTGTAAGTTAAAGGTGGATTTTCCACTGCTGGGAAGGTTGATGGCCCTAACCCCTGCATTGTGAAAGGGTCATCCGTCTGTTTTAAGAGAATAAGTCCGAGAGTGCCTATTATAAGACTGATCTCAGATTCTTGATGAAGCCATGGAAAGTGGAAAAGTAATACTCAACCTTCCTCCCTATGAACACATGCTGTGATACACACCAGATTCCTTATATAAGATACTTATAATATGCTTTTTTTGTTGTTCTAGAACAAAAAGGGAGTTTGTAAGGACCTATAAAATACAAGAGAACAAAGGTATTTCATGGAAGGCCAGGAAGAAAGGAGGGAAAAAGGGAATTAGAAATGAGTTAAGAAAAATGTCCATACTGCCTAGAATGCTTGATGAATGAGCAGGCCCCAGGCTTCCCATGAAGGTTGGTTTCCTCCAGTGAACGGGGAAACCTGGTCTGTTAAACAATTCACAACAACTATGAAGTGAAAAACATGTTGTTTCTCAGGAGAAGAACATGATTCAGTGTTAAGATAGCATTTTTCTCCCAAGGGTGCTGGTAGTTAGAAGAGCGCTAATTATGGTAAACTGCCTGACAACATGACCCTGCAAAAAAGGTAGCTGAATGGCTCTCCACTTCTATTTCCTTTCAATAAAGTGGCAAGATTGAACTCTGCCAAGTCCCTGCAGCTCTCAACTCCAAAGAATGTGTTCTTTTTGAAAGTGAAGTGAAAGTGTTAGTCACTCAATAAAGTCCGACTCTTTTCAACCCCATGGAATACGGCCCACCAGGCTCCTCTATCCTTGGAATTCTCCAGGGAAGAATACTGGAGGGGATTGCCATTCTTTTCTCCAGGGAATCTTCCCAACCTAGCGATTGAAACCAGTTCTCCTGCATTGCAGGCAGATTCTTTACCCTCTGAGCCATCAGGGAAGCCCTGATGCTCTCTCTACTCCTGATCAGCTTTGTTTTAGAAAGCAAAACTTTCTTCTTCTTTCTCCCATGTCTTCCTACTGAACTTATCCTGTGCTTCAGTCCTCCTCTCCAGCTCTCTCCTTTTGCTGTTGCCCAGCCTGATAGTCTATCAAACTTGTCTTCTTGACAGCTGCTTATCTAGTTTCCCTACTGGAAATACAAACCCACAAAAACTGAGCAGAAGAGCTGTGACCACAGAATGTTATATGTCCAGGGAGGAACAGGGTGAGCCATATGTCAGTGTCTGGAATTGAGGTCAGCCAGGAAGCAGGAAGCGATGTTCATACTTCCTTCACTTGCAGGATGGTTGAGTGTTGCACTTGGAAGCTCCGCTTTTTGTTTAAAATAGAGGCCACAAGGAGCACCGTCTCTGGTAGTGCGCTGAATAGTTAATTGTTCTTGATTGTATTCTTCTGTGGTCCGCTGACCACTAACTACAGTATCAGCTTAAAAACAGTGTTTAGGGAAGTCGTTTGTGCCTCCGTGGTCTTCTGATGCATCCCAGTATTTTCATAGTTGGAGGCAATGTGCCTCAAAGAGTCACCATGAAGGCTCACAAGGGCACCTGCTTTAGACAGCATGTGGTGTCCCCAGCCAGTTATACAGTCAGTGTGTGGAGAGTGGGGATTCCTGACTGTTATCCTGGCCACAGTTGTGCTACTTGCCTGTGACCCAGTGAAGGGCAGTTTTCTGCTTCAGGGGGCTGGTTTGTTTCCCACTCTGGGTTTTCTCTGGAAACAGTCAGAACCTTCATGGCTTTCAGCATGGCAGTGAGGCTTCCATATCATTTAGAGTTTCTGGTCTGTAAATGAAAAGTTCATTGTAGTAAGTAAGATATTTGAGGTCAAGTTCATGCTTGATAACTACGCATCAAGTTACTCAGCTTTCTTTCCCTCAAACACCTTTTTTCCCCACTGTCTGCACTTGGGCATTTTGGCATGCTGCTGCTGCTGCTGCTAAGTCGCTTCAGTCGTGTCCAACTCTGTGCAGCCCCATAGACGGCAGCCCACTAGGCTCCTCTGTCCCTGGGATTCTTCAAGCAAGAACACTGGAGTGGGTTGCCATTTCCTTCTCCAATGCATGAAAGTGAAAAGTGAAGGTGAAGTCGCTCAGTTGTGTCTGACTCTTGGCGACCCCGTGGACTACAACCTACCAGGCTCCTCCGTCCATGGGATTTTCCAGGCAAGAGTACTGGAGTGGGTTGCCATTGCCTTCTCCATTTTAGCATATCTGCCCACATTAACTATTATCCTTTGTCCTCGCATTTGAATTAAAAAGGAGTGGAAGGTAGTTCTTATTGCCGTGCTAAAAATGAAGTAATTATTCTTTTTAAACTGGAGATATGGGTGAGAGGGTTGAAAAATATAAGGCAGATCCATTGACTGTCAGCTCCACTAGTAACTTATGTTACAACTTACTGCATATCTCTACTTAATACTAACTAGCTAAATAGATAAGGATGAAGCACATGATTGCTTCTAAAATTATGATTGGAATTTTACTTCAGAACTTTACTTATATTTCATTTAAAAAAAGAAAAAGAATTAGCGCCTATAAGTGGAAAGCCGTTTCTAGCATATTAGCCATTTCCTTGCATAATATCTTAAGTTTTGCTGAAAATAATTGACCAATAACTATTCTCCAGAGATGCCAGTGAGTCCAGATCTTGCTGAATGGAATGACCCGACTGCCTGTGATTTCTAAGCTTTTCTATCTGCTTTTCTTGGGAAACGTTTTACTGTGTTATCTTTCCATATTGGCACTTCTTGACTGTTTTCTCCATTAACTTACTGCTTCCATTACAAGTTTGTAAATCAGATCTCTGAGTGTGTTAGAAGTCCATAAAATAAGAATAAGCACATGTTCATAATAAGCCCATGGGAACTCCTTTGAATAAAGAATCTGCGATTCTGTGCATTTACAACCCACTCCATCAATTCTGCAAAATCTCTCTACTTATCAACTCCCTAACACACTCCAGTGAGAAAGGATTGAAATTAGGCTTGTTGAAAGATTTTTATAGGCCTCAATATAATGACCAAAGAGTTCTAAGAGTCCTCAAGACTGTCATTTACACTAAAGCAAGAACAACAAAAAGCCACCTTACTGTAGTTCTTTAATTAGAGAAGACATACTTGAGACTAACTATATACAATATGACTTACATATAGTCTTTCCAAACAAACTCATAACATACATATAAAGTATATCATTGTAAATTAAATGTTAATTGCTTTTTATTATAAGTAATCTCAAATTATTTGGAAGATTAGTAATAACAGTTGACTCTTAAATATCAGGGGCAGGGGTTTAAGAGCACTGGCCCTCTGTGCAGTTAAACATCCATGTATAATTTATAGCCCACCCTCTGTATCAGTATTCTTGCCTTGAGAACCCCCATGAACCGTATGAAAAAGCAAAAAGATAGGACACTGAAACATGAGCTCCCCAGGTCAGTAGGTGCCCAGTATGCTACTGGAGATTGGTGGGGAAATAACTCCAGAAAGAATGAAGAGATGGAGCCAAAGCAAAAACAACACCCAGCTATGGATGTGACTGGTGATGGAGGTAAAGTCCGATGCTGTAAAGAGCAATATTGCATAGGAACCTGGAATGTTAGGTCCATGAATCAAGGTAAATTGGAAGTGGTCAAACAGGAGATGGCAAGAGTTAACATCGACATGTTAGGAATCAGCGAACTAAGATGGACTGGAATGGGTGAATTTAACTCAGATGACCATTATATCTACTACTGTGGGCAGGAATCCCTTAGAAGAAATGGGGTAGCCATCATAATCAGCAAAAGAGTCCAAAATGCAGTACTTGGATGCAATCTTAAAAACGACAGAATGATCTCTCTTAGTTTCCAAGGCAAACCATTATTATCACAGTAATCCAAATCTATGCCCTGACCAGTAATGCTGAAGAAGTGGAAGTTGAACAGTTCTATGAAGATCTACAAGACCTTCTAGAACTAACACCTAAAAAAGATGTCCTTTTCATTATAGGGGACTGGAATGCAAAAGTAAGAAGAGATACCTGGAGTAACAGGCAAATTTGGCCTAGGAGTACAGAATGAAGCAGGGCAAAGGCTAATAGAGTTCTGCCAAGAGAATACACTGGTCATAGCAGACACCGTCTTCCAACAACACAACAGAAGACTCTACACATGGACATTACCAGGTGGACAATACTAAAATCAGATTGATTATATTATTTGCAGCCAAAGATGGAGAAGCTCTATACAGTCAACAAAAACAAGACTGGGAGCTGACTGTGGCTCAGATCATGAGCTCCTTATTACCAAATTCAGACTGAAATTGAAGAAAGTAGGGAAAACCACTAGACCACTCAGGTATGACCTAAATCAAATCCCTTATGACTATACAGTAGAAGTGACCAAAAGATTCAAAGGATTAGATCTGATAGATAGAGTGCCTGAAGAACTATGGATGGAGGTTTGTGACATTGTACAGGAGGCAATGATCAAGACCATCCCCAAGAAAAAGAAATGCAAAAAGGCAAAATGGTTGTCTGAAGTGGCCTTACAAATAGCTGAGAAAGGAAGAGAAGCTAAAGACAAAGGAGAAAAGAAAAGTTATACCCATTTGAATGTATAGTTCCAAAGAATAGCAAGAAGAGATAAGAAAGCCTTTCTCAGTGATCAATGCAGAAAAATAGAAGAAAACAATAGCATGGGAAAGACTAGCATTCGCTTCAAGAAAATTTAGAGATACCAAGGGAACATTTCATGCAAACATGGGCTCGATAGAGGACAGAAATGGTATGGACCTAACAGAAGCAGAAGATATTAAGAAGAGGTGGCAAGAATACACAGAAGATCTATACAAAAAAGATCTTCATGACCCAGATAGCCATGGTGGCGTGATCCCCCATCTAGAGCCAGACATCCTGGAATGCAAAGTCACATGGGCCTTAGGAAGCATCTCTACGAACAGAGCTGGTGGAGGTGATGGAATTCCAGTTGAGCTGTTTCAAATCCTAAAAGATGATGCTGTGAAAGTGCTGCACTCAATATGCCAGCAAATTTGGAAAACTCAGCAGTGGCCACAGGACTGGAAAAGGTCAGTTTTCATTCCAATCCCAAAGAAAGGCAATGCCAAAGAATGCTCAAACTACTGCACAATTGCACTCATCTCACACACTAGTAAAGTAATACTCAAAATTCTCCAAGCCAGACTTCAAAAGTATATGAACCGTGAACTTCCAGATGTTCAAGCTGGATTTAGAAAAGTCAGAGGAACCAGAGATCAAATTGCCAGCATCTGTTGGGTCATCAAAAAAGCAAGAGAGTTCCAGAGAAACATCTACTTCTGCTTTATTGATTACGCCAAAGCCATGGACTGTGTGGATCACAACAAACTGTGGAAAATTCTTCAAGAGATGGGAATACCAGACCACTTGACCTGCCTCCTGAGAAATCTGTATGCAGGTCAAGAAGCAGTAGTTAGAACTGGACATGGAACAACAGCCTGGTTCCAAATCGGGAAAGGAGTACATTAAGGCTGTATATTGTCACCCTGCTTACTTATATGCAGAGTACATCATGCAAAATGCCAGGCTGGATGAAGCACAAGCTGGAATCAAGATTGCAGGGAGAAATATCAGTAACCTCAGACATGCAGATGACACCACCCTTATGGCAGAAAGTGAAGAAGAACTAAAGAGCCTCTTGAGGAAAGTGAAAGAGGAGAGTGAAAAAGTTGGCTTAAATCTGAACATTCAGAAAACTAGGATCATGGCATTCGGTCCCATCACTTCATGGCAAATAGATGGGGAAACAGTGGAAACAGTGTCAGACTTTATTTTTGAGGGCTCCAAAATCATGCAGATGGTGACTGCAGCCATGAATTTAAAAGATGCTTGCTCCTTGGAAGAAAAGCTATGACCATCCTAGACAGCTTATTAAAAAGCAGAGACATTACTTTGCCAACAAAGGTCCATCTAGTGAAAGCTATGGTTTTTCCAGTAGTCATGTATGGATATGAGAGTTGGACTATAAAGAAAGCTGTGGCCTGAAGAATTGATACTTTTGATCTGTGGTGTTGGAGAAGACTCTTGAGAATCCTTAGACCAGTCTATTCTAAAGGAAATCAGTCCTGAATATTCATTGGATGCTGAAGCTGAAACTACAATACTTTGGCCACCTGATGCAACAAACTGGCTCATTTGAAAAGACCCTGATGCTGGGCAAGGATTGGGGGCAGGAGGAAAAGGGGCTGACAGAGGATGAGATGGTTGGATGGCATCACTGGCTCGATGGACATGAGTTTGAGTAAGCTTCGGGAGTTGGTGATGGACAGGGAAGCTGGTGTGCTGTAGTCCATGGGATCTCAAAGAGTTGGACATGAATGAGTGACTGAACTGAACCTTTGTATCAAGCAACTGTGGATCATACAATACTGTAGTATTTACTACTGGGGAAAAAAAAATCTATGTACAGGTACACCGTCAAAGTGCAAGCCAGTGTTTTTTCGGGGTCACTAGGTAAGGGGGAATTTTTTTCTGTTCATTTCTTCAGATTTCTGGCCAGGTGCTATAGTTCTTTTTCATTCCTAATTAAGCCATTGTGATTTTACCCATGAGGGTCAACTGGGCTACATCTTCAGAAGACCTTTTCCCACTTCATAGTGAGTGTCATAGTTACTCCCTAACTGCTTGAGCAAACATCTTAATGAACCATCATTACCATCACTGAAAGCTTGCCACTGAGCATTGTTCGTGCACTTTGCTTGTGGGCTTTCCTTCTGTAAGCCTATCCTCTCTCCCCTCCTCTGTTCTGCTCCACACTGCCTTCCATCTGTTCTTTCTCTTGGTGCCACCTCCCAGCATGCACCCTTTCCATTGTTCACCCATTTGTTTTGTTTTTAGCACAATGCCTGACATGTAAAAGTGCTCATTAGATAGCTGGACAGACAGATTTGTTTCTTAATGAATGAATACATCCAAAAATTATTTTAGCAAGCTTCCAATTAAAACATTAAAATAAGAAAAAAAGAAAAGGAGCCCTGCAAAGTAACTGGGAGATTATAGGTACCAGGAAATCTAGACTAAATCTAGTTACTGCAAATGAGTCCCAGATTTTTTAACTCTGTGCTTCCTGAATGTTTCAGGAAGGGAGGCACAGTGAATTGATCATCCCTCATCTGGTGGAAGGAAGCATGCCAGTGCTCCAGGAGGAGCAATTTTTTTTTTCCTGAAAACTTGTTTCTATATATATGGTTGTCCCTTCAACAAAGTAATTGACGGTGTCATAGTAATTTACAATAAGCTGCAGAAGTTTTTTTCTCGGTTTAAAAAAAATGAATTGAGTGTGGAATATGTGCAAGGTTCAGTGCTGGAACTAATCATACAAAGGTGAATAAGAAATACAGGGTCTCTGCCATCAAAGAAAAGTCTTTTATCATATCCCACAGAGTGAGTTAATAGTAATAATAATTAGCATTCATTGAACTGTGAGCTATGTGCCAGGATCATGAGTGTGTATATGTATTAGCATGTTAATTCTTATCCGATTCATACTGTTTCTCCATTTCACAGTGGAAGAAACTGAGGCAAAGGGAAGTTAAATAATTTCCCCAGGATTCTATAGCCTGTAAGTAATAAGAGCCAGGATTTAAACCCATGTAAGGCTGACTGGCTCCTGAGCCCACACTTTCAGCAGCTATTTTATAGTGCCTCTCGGGTATAAGAAAGAGAAGAGGAACAGATTTGTGGGGACTGGAGGTAGGTAGAGATGATTGGTTTGGAATATGTTGCATCTGCGTTGCCTGACAATATCAAAAATGTAGATGCCTGTGGGGTATACAGAGAGATCTAGGCCAACACTTAGGCAATTTTTTTTTAAGTGCTAGCAGCACATGGTTGGTATAAGAAGCCATAAGGAGAAAGTCTATGAAATGTATGAGATGAATACATTTTTTAAAATCTACTTTCAAAAACAAAGTTCCAGAATGTATATTATAGTTCGGTAAAGATATCACCACTGGAAGTTCCTGTAGTATAGATGAAGATCTGTAACCCTCTGGCAGTTGGATGTTGGTATACATGTTAGGTGTTAGAATTGAGCTCAGCTAATTTGGGGCTTGAGAGTCCCCTGGACTGCAAGGAGATCCAACCAGTCCATTCTGAAGGAGATCAGCCCTGGGATTTCTTTGGAAGGAATGATGCTGAAGCTGAAACTCTAGTACTTTGGCCACCTCATGTGAAGAGTTGACTCATTGGAAAAGAGTCTGATGCTGGGAGGGATTGGGGGCAGGAGGAGAAGGGGACGACAGAGGTGAGATGGCTGGATGGCATCACTGACTCGATGAAACGGGAATCTGAGTGAACTCCGGGAGATGGTGATGGACAGGGAGGCCTGGCATGCTACGATTCATGGGGTTGCAAAGAGTCAGACACAACTGAAGTGACTGAACTGAACTGAATTTGGGGCTTCCTAGGTGGCCCTAGGAAGTGGTAAAGAATCTGCTTGCCAGTGCGAGAAACGCAGGAGAGGCAGGTTTGATCCCTGGGTTGGGAAGATCCCCTGGAGAAGAAAGTGGCAATCCACTCCAGTATTCTTACTTGGGAAATCCCATGGACCTAGGAGCCTGACGGGCTACAGTCCATGGGGCACACAGAGTTGGACATGACTGAGCATACACGTGTATAAAGGAATAGATGAGTGGTAATAAGCATTTTTCTCATTTTATAGTAGTCAGTGATGTATTGGGGGCACACATCATCTTGGGTCTCCCAACTCTTTACAGGAAGGTGCTATTATTCCCATTTTACAGTTGAGGAAACCAAGTCTCAGAAAATTAAGTGATGTGCCAAGACTGCCAAGTAGGAAGTGGCGGAGTTGGGGTTTAAAGCCAGGGCCTTGTGTTTTCTGCCCTGTGCTTTTGCCCCTCCAGCACAGAGTGGAGTCACAGGAGCAGCCATGGGTGTGGAAGCTCTCCTGGGGAAGCAAGTGTGGCTCTTCTCATAAACATACAACCAGACTAAGCAGCTGAAGACTCTGGGTGCCTTTAGAAGTACATGGAAGGAATAGCCCATCTGAAAAGAGTTTGAGGACTAGTGTTACCAGCATCCCGTGAGACTCATGAAAGAACCCAAGAACAGCCATAGTTGTTGGGCAGGGCAGGAGCCCAGGTGCTTGCCGGGTGTGTGACAACAAAGTACCCCAGCTCCTTCTCCTGCCTCAGGCTGCTCCCCTCCTTCTCCTCCCCAGGCAGTGAGCGCTGCTTCCTAGGCAGGCTGCCTCTAACCTTCGCTGACTGTGCACTGACATGGATGACCACTGATCGGCTTCCCAGTTTCTCAGGCAGAAAGGATGACTTCCTGGCAGAGCCCTCAGGAAGTGCCCCCCCCCCCCGCCCCCCGCCAGCCCCAGGAAACTAAACAAACAGAGCCCTTCCTATTCCCCTATTTTGACATCCTCTTTCTGACCACCCCTTCCCCTCAAGACAGACAGCAGAAATTTGGATTCAGCACTTTTCCTTTAACTCTTTATTGCCGTTAATATTAACTGGGGATTCTTCTTGGAGGCCACAGGCTTCTCTCCCTCCCCGCTTCCTCGCTTATTATCTCTGGCATTCAGCGTGTGGGTGCATGCGCTCAGTTGCTCAGTCGTGTCCAACTCTTTGCGACCTCATGGACTGTAGCCCGCCAGGCTCCTCTGTCCATGGGATTCTCCAGGCAAGAAAACTGGAGTGGGTTGCCATTTCCTCCTCTAGGGGATCTTCCCGACCCAGGGATCGAACTGGTATCTCCTGCCAATGCAGGAGGACTCTTAACCACTAGCACTACCTGGGAAGCCCTCTGGTGTCCAGCTGAGTTCCTGGTAGCCGTCCTCCCCAGGACTCTTCCTGCCCCACGTCTCTGCTGACTCAGTGTATGGTCCCACCATCTGCGCAGTGCTGCTGCCCTCATCATGCCTCTAGGCATGTCTGATTGCTGAAGAACATTGTCACTGTAGTACATGTGTGTCCTGTTTTGTGCATTTCGTTTTTATCATCCGTCAATGATAAAGAGGATCATTCATATTCTCTGTTGAAAAGGGTGCGTTCTGGGAAAATTCTTTCACACTCGCCCGTCTGTCAGCTGTTCCTTTCACGCCACTTTGGGGAGCTGTCTGAGGTGTAGCTCCCTGGGAAACAGGTAGAGACTTGTGTGCAGGTAGTTTCTTGGGTGGTGCTTTGGGAATCGGCACATAATGATCCTATAAGGAATTCAAGACCTGGGATGGCTGTCCGGAGGGGTGGCCTCTTGGGCAGGGTGGCTCCCTTTAGCCAAGGACAGTGGACAGTGACTGGGGAGGGACTCAGCTGTGAGCATCCACAGCCAACACTCCTGGCAGCGGAGGGTGGGGGAGGTAGGGGGCGTGGAGGGTGAGAGCTTCAGCCAGTGGTAGAGATCTGGGCAGAATTACCGCAATCCTCTGCTGCTTTCGGGTCACTGCACCCTGATCTTCTCAAGTGCTGACGTCTTTTTTGTAGAAATTATCTTCGCAAAATGAGGAGTCTTTTCAACTAAAAATACCTATATTTTACCTTAAACTGCGTTATGAACTGGAAGTCTTTGTAAAGAACAATAGAAACAAGTCAACATAATAATGGGGGAAGATCTGGTTTCCATTTTCTCCTTTTTAACTAGCATTGTCACCATCCTAATTTTGGCCTTAACTACCTCTCTTGGGATTCATGGACTGGCTTCTCCCTCTACCACCTTCTTTTAAAAAAATTATTTTTGCAGTTTTCTTGAGATATAATTGACATACATTTATACATATTTAAAATGTACAGTTTTAGTTCTGACACATGCACACACCTAAGAAACCATTAAGAGAGTGAACATTTCCATCACTGCCAGCCCTAAATTTTATCATGCCCCTTTGTTTTGTTTTGTTCATATTTACTTATTTGACTGGCTGGATCTTAGTTGCAGCAGGCAAGGTCTTCAGTTGCAGCACATAGGACCTAGTTCCCTGACCAGGGATCAAACTCGGGCCCCCTGCATTGGGAGCACAGAGTCTTAGCCACTGGGCCACCAAGGAAGTGCCTGTCCTGCCCCTTTGTAATTCTCCCTTTGGTCTCTCTCATGGTTCTGCTGACTCTAAGCAACCACTGATCTGCTTGTCACTAGGTTTCTGTTCTGTAGTTTTATATAAATAGAATCATGTAGGGTTTTTTATTATTATTGCTTTTTTGAGTAAAGACTGGGTTCTTTCACTTGGCAGAATTATTTTGAGATTCATTTGTGTTATTATATCTATCAAGTATTTTTTATTGTTGAGTAGTATTCCATTGCATAGATATACCACAAGTTGTTTTTCCATTGACCAAGGGGTGTGTGTGTGTGTGTCATTCAGTCATGTCCAACTCTTTGCGAACCTATGGACTGTAGCCTGCCAGGCTCCTCTGACCATGGAATTCTCCAGGCAAGAATACTGGTGTGGGTAGCCATTTCTTCCTCCAGGGGATCTTCCCAACCCAGGGGTCAAACTGGGTCTCCTGCATTGCAGGCAGATTCTCTACCATCTGAGCCACTAAGGAAGCCTAGTTGATAGACATTTAAATTGTTTCTTCTTTAGACTACTACTTATAAAGGTGCTGTGAACATGTGTGTGCAAGTCATTATGTAAAATCCAGTGTCACTTGGGCACTTTAGGAGTGGAATGGCTGGATCACAGGGGAGGGCTATGTTTAACTTAAACTGCCAAACTGTTTTCCAGAGTGTTAGTACCATTTTACAATCTCACTAGCCATAGAAAATTTACATTTGTTCCATATCATCAACACTTAGTAGTATGAGTCTTTTAAATTTTTATCAGTCTGGTAAGTCTGTCATGATATCTCATTGTGGTTTCAACTGTCATTTCCTTAGCCCCAAGGTCACTACATTTATTTTCTCATATGTTTTCTTTTAAAAGTTATATATTTTCTAGCTTTTATACTTAGGTCTATGATACATTTGAGTTAATTTGATTTATGGTATTAGGTGAGGGTTTAATTTTTTAATATGTGGATTCCTTTTGTTCCAGCACTGTTTGTTGAAAAGATTTTTCTTTACCTATTGAACCTTTATAAAAAATGAATATGTATGTGTGGGTCTACTTCTGACTGTATTCTGTCTCATTGATCTTTACATTTAAACGCTGATACCACACTTCAGATTACTATAACTGTATGTTGTACTGAAATCAGGTAGTGTGAGTCCTTCAACTTTGGTTATTTCCTTTTTTCAAATTGTTTTGGCTATTCTAGTTCCTTTATTTTTCTCCATTAGTTTCAGAATCAGCTTATTGCCCTGGCCAGAACCTCCATTTCAGTGCTGACTAGAACAATGAGTGCAGCAAGAGGTCCTAACCTTAGGGAATACACTTGCAGTCTTTTTTTACCACTAAATGTAGTTTAAGCTGTAAATTTTTCATAGATGCTTCATCAGGATGAAGAAGTTTTCTTTTATTCCTAGTTTGCTAAGGGTTCTTTTCATTGGTTGGTTGGTTGGTTGGTTGGTTTAGTCACTAAGTCATGTCCTACTCTTGCGACCCCATGGACTGTAACCTGCCAGAGTCCTCTGCCCATGGCATTCTCCAGGCAAGAGTACTGGAGTGGGGCACCATTTCCTTCTCCATAAATGGATTTAAATTTTGTCAAACAATTTTTCCCCCTTCATCTATTAATTATCATATAGTTTTTCTGCCTTATTCTGTAGACATCACCGTGGCAATATAACACATCATTTCAACTGAAGATTCCACCTAATTTCTTTTGCCCTAAATCACATAATGAAATGGAATTTTTCTTAGTGTAAAGCCAGGAATAAGTAACAAAATGATTAAGACCTAGCTTCCGTTTTCTCCTTTGGTTACTGTTGTCACCGTCTTAATTTTGGCCTTAATAACATATAATTTGGATGAATAGACTAGCTTCTTGAACTTTTTCCTACCCAGTCTCTCTCCCTTTCTGTCTTGATCAGAGAAAAACCTTTCTAAAGAATACCTTTGGTCATGGGGTTAGTTGTTCTCATGTCAAACACCATCACTGGCTCCTTGTTACCCTCAGGATAAGGTTCATCTGCTCAGTAGCAGATGCATTTCCCACAATGCATCTCTAAGGAAAGCCCATTCCCACCTTTCGTGATCTGTCTGAATATGGTCATTTCCCATATCTGTGTCCTTATACCGTAGGACACTTATCACACTTTTTCCCTACATCTGTTTATATTTCATGTTTTCCGCGAGATTGTAGAAAGCTGAGGACACAACCTATGTTGCAGTTATTTTTGTATTTCCATAGCGCCTCCCTAACATAGCGCTTGTGATGAGCACTTCACATGTGTTTATTGAATGAATAGATGGTGACATTGAGTTTCCACAAATACATATTTAATACTAAATAATATATCTTTAATGCAAATGGAGAATATTTTCTTACTGCCACTTTCATAAATGCTCGTTAATTCTGTGATAGTCTTCCTTGGTAGTTCAGTGCTAAAGAATCCGCCTGCCAATGCACAAGACATGCGTTCAATCCCTGGGTCAGAAAGATCCCCTAGAGCAGGAAATGGCAACCCACTCTGGTATTCCTGCCTGGAAATCCCATGGACAGAGGAGCCTGGTGGACTAAGGTCCATGGGGTCTTAAAGAGTTTGACACGATTTAATGACTAAACAATAAGAACAATCCTATAATAGCTGGTGTGTCAATAGGTTTTGTTGTTGTTGTTTTGGTTTGGGGTTTTTTGCCATTGGTTTTTAGGAAACCTAGAGTCTTGGATCAGAGGTCTTTATTTTAAAGGATATAATATCTTCTAAAATGTGATGGATCCCATACGTAGAATTTTAGTTAGAAGCAGCTTTTCAGTTTGTTGAGTATTCATAGTTACTGACTATTTTACAATTTATTATCAGAGTAATCCAATTATTCTTTGGGGCAGACAAAAAGAAGAAAGGAACCCGAACCACAATACACAAAAAAAATTGCCTTCACTCTGATACTGATTGACCCTAATAGCTCTTGTTTTGAATTTCATAATTCTAGAAGAGTTAAACTTGAAAATGTATCTCTAAACAATGGAGCTTCTGTTTTCCATCAAAAGACAGTGATTGTGTTGAGCATTTTAACTGGTTATCAGACCTCAGGCTGCCGGTTTGAAGAGTGAACTTTGGCAATGGGAACTTGGCTCTCAACCGTGTTTTGCAGCTGGCTAGAATGTGAATAAACTTCTTATTGAAAGAGAGACATATCTTCTCAAAGAAGATGAATAAAGTCCTCAACCTCCTAATGTCCTCCTTGCTGTCTGCCTGCCCCAAGCCTCTACTTACCTTTTCTGAGAGCATCTTCTGAAACTCAGGAAAATAGCTCTTTTGTAAGATTCAACTTGAGAGATTGATTCTTTGTGAAATCTCCGCACCAAGGAGTGTGGTTTTCTTTCTGACTTCTCCTTCTTTAAGGACATGTGTGAATACTGCAAGCCTTTGTGCTTTCTGCAACTCAACTGTTTCTCTTTGACTTCTATTCGGTCCCATCTCTGGTTCTGCACACAGTACACGCATCCTCGGGGGGCCTGGCATCACTAGCTCACGACATGCCTGTGGTCTCTCCCACTGCAGTTCTTTGGGTCAGTATTCTCTGTTAGTTTCCAGAGGTTCACACCTGTCTGTATCCTCTCACTCCCACCCCATGCTCTCTTCGCCCTGGGGCTCACCGTCTTCACCACAGTCTTTGAGTTTAAATGAGGTAGTGAGAAAGGCTGTACAACCCTTAACATTCGGTAGAGGGCTTTTTTAACATTCTATCAGTGTAGCAGAGACATTTGAGGTGGTTTGGAAACCTTGTTTAGGATTTATTCTTTCAAGCACTGAACCATTCCTTAATGTTCGTTATATGGCCTCGTCTCTAACATGACCCGCCTGCCTGTCCTTCAGCCCCCATCCCTCCCTATTGTGTTACATGTCCCGCATCTGTGTTTTCTTACCCTTTTCTGCCTATTGCTGACATGGTATTTACCCTGTTGTCTGGGGATGTCTTTTAATTAAGGGACTTCCTAGAGGTCACAGAGGAACCATTCATCATTCTTATCTCAGGTATCTTATCCAAGTATCTGACACATGGTAGGTATTTAGTCCATGTTTGTCAGTGGACCAGTCCATACATTAAGAACTAGTTTAACTACTGACCTCACCTTATGTGTGTGGTTAATAATGTGTTCCAGCAGCCACAACAGTGAACCTTATCTGAAAAATATAATTATGATTATTAAATTCGTAGAGCATTCTTATGATGAAAAATTTTGGCAGATATTTGTAAGTGTTATACATCTTATTTACAAAAACTGATTAAACCTAAAAAGAAAGCTTCTTCCACAGTGGCTCTTCATTGTTATCCAAATTTTAATTTATTTTTTAACCTGACTTTCAAAATGTTTATGTTTATGGTATGAAGATGAACTTTTTTATATACACTTGAGTTCCACAGGCATGCTGTGTATTTTCTCATTTAAAGACTCTTGTTGGGAGAAGGGAGAGGAATCTGTGGGTTTTTGTTTTTTTTTAACTTATTAATAGTAACTGGTAAACATATGTGCTTATTTATAGAAATTTTAAAAACATTTTATCTCTCAGAGATATTCAGTAGATCCTACTTTTATTTTTCCTTTGGTAAGTTCTATGTGATTTGGCCAACTTTACTGCATGTAACTGGGAGTGGGAAGGGACAGCTAGTATCCTATAGCTCTTGGAGAGAATAGGCATATTTATCATATAGGACAAGTCACAATTATAGGGTCTGTGTCCTCTTGACTTTAAACACACACTCTTTTTTTCCTCTTATATACATACGCATACACACACACACACAATTCTGCTTTCTATTGTCCTTGCAAACCAAATGTTGTGAATTGGGATAAATAAATAAAATCCACACTACTGAGCCTGCCTTCTGATTTCTGGATGAGAAAAAAACACATAATACATTTGGAGCATCAAATGGAAGTAAGCCCCAGGTTGATCAATTTGTCTTATCTGTCTTTGGAGATAGAAATGTATTGATTAAGCCTTTACAGAGAGTTATTGGGGTATTAAGCTAAATTCCAGTGGTCATGTATGGATGTGAGAGTTGGACTGTGAAGAAGGCTGAGCACTGAAGAATTGATGCTTTTGAAGCGTGGTGTTTGTGAGAGTTGGACTGTGAAGAAGGCTGAGCACTGAAGAATTGATGCTTTTGAACTGTGGTGTTGGAGAAGACTCTTGACAGTCCCTTGGACTGCAAGGAGATCCAACCAGTCCATTCTGAGGGAGATCAGCCTTGGGATTTCTTTGGAAGGAATGATGCTAAAGCTGAAGCTCCAGTACTTTGGCCACCTCATGCGAAGAGTTGACTTATTGGAAAAGATTCTGATGCTGGGAGGGGTTGGGGGCAGGAGGAGAAGGGGACGACAGAGGATGAGATGGCTGGATGGCATCACTGACTCGATGGATGTGAATCTGAGTGAACTCCAGGAGATGGTGATGGACAGGGAGGCCTGGCGTGCTGCGATTCATGGGGTCGCAAAGAGTCGGACACGACTGAGCAACTGAACTGAACTGAAATTGTTTAACGTGGAGTAAGTGGAGAAGGAAAAGGAGATAAAGGTACCAATATTTTTAAAAACACTTGCATATTTATCTCATTTTTTTAAAACAACCTTTGCAGCAGATATTGTTCCCATTTTCCAGAAGAAAAACTCAGACACAAATAGGATAGGTAATTTGCCTGAAATCACGTGGTCAGTGGCAGGGGTGGGGTTCAAGCCAGCATCTCCCTGGGTGAAAACCTGTTCTTCCATTACACCAAATTGCCTAAGGTTTATGGTTGGCAGCTATTTATAGTGTGTTAAGATTATATCAGAAAGTACACAGAAAGGATGCCTTAATCAGTTAGTGATGTGTGCCCCAGGGCTTGAGGAGACTGAGGGTGAACCATAGGAAGATTTGACATTATATGTTATCTCTTTAAACTTACAGTCTCTCTGTCTTTGAGAAGGAGAAGATGCCTTATCACTTTGTAAAGATTGATTTGGTTTATACTCTTCCACATGAAGTTAAAGAGAACCTGTCCCTCAAAGACTTTCATCCTTTCTGCTACCATCCCAGCATTTATTTAACATGAACCTAGCTTTGTGTCGCCGTTTCCAGCAGTGGTGCTGCTGTTAACTACATGAATACATCTGGGGACTTTTTCACTGGTCTCCTTCTGAGCCCTAAGCTATGTCAGTGACCACTCTTTCCCATAAATGAATATGGGAGAAATTCTATTTTCTTCATTGTCAACCATTTTTGTTATATAAGACATTTCACTAATTCTATTCAGTATATTACAAACGTGTCTTCTTGCTAGCACAGACCATGACATATATCATGTCTGAATGATCTATAAAATTTTGCAAAAAAATTTTTCCTGTATTATTTTGTTGATAAAGGTGTGCTTTGAGAGTAGTTCCAAATTATATATCTCCCCCCACCCCCCGCCTTGGAAAAAAGGAGGTAGTGCTATATATTTCTATTAGGAAGAAGTCTTAGTAGGTCAACATATTAGTGTCACAGGAAATTTAACGTATTTGCTTGATGTTTATTTAATTACTTTTCCAGAAAAACTTTTCTTGGACCAGCAATTTTTTTGAGTTTTCTTCTTTGTTTTCTTTTGATGGAATTTGCCCTTATCTTTCTCATTAAAAAGAGAAAAACAATATTCACTGTTAGTAGAGACAATTTGTTGTCATGGAAAGATTTTTCAAACTACACAGATGTAGACTTGAACCCCAGCTCTGCTGCTTTCTAATTTGTGGGGACCTGAAGCAAGTCACTTACCCTCTTGAATCCTTAGGGTTTTTTAAACTCTAAAATGAGCATAAGAATCACCTTCAAGGGTGTTTAAAAGAGTAAATGAAAAAAAAAGTAAGTGAGGTGACCTATGCCCAAATATCAAGAGTATTAGTACTTTTTCCTCCTTCCCTTCCACTTTCTTTCTAAATATTTGACTCCTATGTACAGCTGTTTGTAAGGCTTAATAAATACCTACTAAATTGGACAAGTTAAAATATAACTTTGAGAAACACCACTGAAATATAAAATCAGATGGTAGAAAAGATAACTATCCCACTTTTTCTTTTTTTAATTTTTTTTAAAGAGGTACCTGAAACAGTTCTCTTTGAATTAAAATAATGAACTGCTCATGGACATTTCAGTTTGGCATAAGGAAAAAAAAAAAAAAAAAACTAAGAATAGTAGCAAATTCACTTTTTTTTTTTTTGGTAACTAATAGTTTGCTTGAGCCTATTTATTTAAAATCACTTGAAAATGTACAGTTCTGATTACAAATCACTGCCCTAAAAGAACTTTGTGTTCTCCATCTAAAGAAATCAGAGGCCTAGCCAAGATAGTGGGCCTCTTTAAAAAGACCCCAAGACGGGAACATGTACTTTAGAGTTTGTTATGGTTGAGCCACGGATTGTGTAATATGACTTTGACAAGTTGCTGATGTCGTTAGCCCCATTTGCATGACATAGGAATGATTCATATTCTTAGGCAACCTAGGTCTGTAAGGGATGGGAACCACTAAAAATGGTATGCTATTTCGCAAACAGGCGATATGTTTTGAAAATTTTGATAATAATGTTTAATTATAGACCAGGAGATTAACTAGACATCTCTTCGGAATACCAGAAAACTTTGGTTGTTGAAATTTTTTTTATAAATTGTTTCATGTGTTAGGACACATATTCCTACCCTTGTGGGGTTATAGTCCAGAGGAGGAAGTATAGAAAATAAATAGTTAAATAAGTAAACTGTATGGTGTGTCAGATGGTGATAAGTGCTGTGGAGAAAGGGGAGGGGATAAGGAGTTCCTTTGGGCAAGCTTGCTGGTGCATTTTGGGATACGAGGATCAGTTAAGATCCCACTGAGAAGGTAAAGTTTGAGCTGAGATGTCAATAAAGTGAGAAGCAAGCCTCTGGGAGATTGAGGAGCCTTCCAGGCGAGCAGGGAATGACCAGGTCAAAGGTTATAGAACATGCCTGGCCTTTCTGGAGTGTAGGGAACAGGGATGGAGAGTTCCAGAGAAGGAGCCGCAAGGAAGTGCTGCATTAGAATGGTGGATGAGGCGAATCTTGACTTGCACCCTGAATGGTGTGTATTTCCAAAGGAGAAGTGACATGATCTTATTTTCTGTTTGAAAAGATCACTTTACACTCTGTTTAAAATGAACTCTGTAGAGCAAAGACTAGAGAGGGGACCTTTTCCTATTTTCTAAATGCAATTATAGTGGAAACAGTCAATTGTTTCAGTGAAGGGTCCTTGTGAAACAGGTTAAGTGGATTTTTAAAAAATTGCAATACCTTGTGACCAGTCTGAACCCAGTGTTCACCAGGCATTTGTTCAAGTTGTTATGACATCCGAAGATATTCATGTAATGACAGATGGAGATTTGAATGTGGCTAGTTGAGTGTGGCTGACTGCAGGACTTCCTGGAAGGTTTCCTTTTGAATGAAATTTCACCAGTTTCTGAAATTCAGATTTATCATCTCTAAAAGTGAAGTGCTAAAAAATAAAATTGAAGGTATTTGTTTATTTGGTTTAGTCAGTGAAGATTCCACAATTTGTAGATTAAAAGAGCTTATTTTTTAAGTTTTTTTTTTAAATTGTGTTTTAAGCAGTATGTACATTATTCATGAACTGCAGTGGCAGACATTTACTGGATTATAGCTATGTGTGGGCCCTGTGCTGGATAGAGAAGATAAACAGATGATTGCAATATAGTTCTTGTCTTTGTGGAGCTTAGACTTCTCAAGAGAAGACACACACACTCATTTCAAGCCACAGTGGGTTCAGTGTGGGCCTCATGGAGATCCAAATGAAGGCTAATGGGGAAATCACACAGATGCCCTATCCAAACTGGGAAGATCTTAGGTGACAAATAAACATCTGCTCTAGTGTGACATTGGTAGATTTTCATGTAGCAAAGCATTAAGGTATTTTTCCCAATATAAAAAGCTATCAAGAAACACGATTCATTATGTAGATGTTAACAGCAGCAGTAAAGAATCCGACCACAGTGCAGGAGACAGAGGAGACCCGGGTTCAGTCCCTGGGTCAGGAAGATCCCCTGGAGAAAGAAATGGCTACCCAGTCCAGTATTCTTGACTGGAAAATCCCACGGACAGAGGAGCCCGGTGGGCTACAGTCCACGGGGTCGCAGAGAGTCTGACGCGACTTAGTGACTAAACAGCAGTCACCCTGGTCGTTAGCCATCATTCCCCATCCTGTTCCCCCCCCCCCAGCGCTACACAACCAGTAATCTACTTTCTGTCTGTATAGATTTGCCTGTTCTGGATGCTTCATATAAATGGAATCGTAAATATTTGACCTTTTGTGCCTTTTTTTTTTTTAACTTACCATGATGTTTTCAAAGTGCCTCCCTGGTGTAGCATATACCAGTCCTTCATTCCTTTTTATTTCTAAGTAGTATTTTACTGTTTGCATGCGCAACATTGTATGTATCCATTCCTCAGCTGGTGGACATTTGGGTTGTTTTCACTTTTCGGTTATTATAAATAATGCTGCTGTGAACACTGGAAGGCACGATATTTTGTCAGGTCACATTATCATCAGGATAATGAACCACAGGCTCTTACCACTGTTGGAACGAGAGGCCGGAGGGCCTCCCCATTACCCTACCTGGTTCAGCTAAGGAGCAGGACATCAGGCCACTTTACACTGGTGACTCCTCTGGGCTTTTTCCTTCTTGGTCAATTCACGTTCATCAGTTGGCTGCTCAGGCCTCAGGCAGGACACCACCTTGAACAGGAGCACAGTCCACAGCCTGAAACTCTGCCCGTGGTAGGGTATCTTCTGTATCTGACCTTGATCAAGGACAGCGAGCAGGAGCAGAGTCATGGGCATCACGCAGCCTGGCAGGGGTCCTTCACTTCACTGGGCTTTTCTGTCTGTGGCGTTCTCTTGGCGTGCACTTGTTCCTGCCCTGCCTTCACCGTCCCCCCACCCCACCCCCCACTTCATACTGAGAAAGAGAAACCATATGGGAACTGAGAGCGAGCATATGGGTGTGAGGTAAAACATCCAGGCAGAGAGAGACGGGGCTGCAGTACCCGTCTGCTTGTCTTTGTTACTCGTCTGCCGGCTTCTTAATGTGCTCTTTTTCGTCTCATCAATTTTCTTCTTGGAAGCTTGACTTGTTTTTTTGGCCTCTGCATGATTTAGTCTTGAATGAGACATGCGGTATTAAAAAATCCCCAGAAATGGTCTCTTGGTTGGCACTGCATCTCCATTCTCCATGGCTCAGTGGGCGCTAAGTCTTGGAAAAGGCCAAGTGCAGTGACTACTGCGAACCCCCAAGAGGACAAAGAGAGTGGCCATCAGAAGCTGCTCGCCACAGCAATGAGGGTACAGTTTTGGGGGTGCAGGAGGATGCAAAACAGTCTCTGAGTCCCTATTTGAGATCTTCTGAGCTTACCTTCTTTTCTGACCCCATATTTATGGTAGGCAGAGACAGGGGCTGAGTCTGCCCAAGTGTCACTGTGAAATGGTTCAGAACAAGCTTGGTAGGGATCGGATGAGTGGCAGCTGCAAGAAAACACCCTGGCACCCAGTACAGTCACTGTGGCCCTTGGGTTCGTTTTCAGAAACTTTGAAGAGCCCTGGAAAGTCTTCTGCTTGCCCGTCCTGCTCAGTGCCACCTCCCACCCCCGCGCTTCCCAGGCACACTTTGTTGTCTTGAGTGATCCCTCTGCTTACTCCTCATCACTCCCTTCTCACTCCCCAGAAGACTTCATCAGAAGGCTACATCCCACGCTTGCTCCTAATTGCGAAATTGTCTTATAAGATTTGCAGGCTGGTTTTCATAGTGACCATTAACTGTGATTGATCGTCCTTGTTGAATGACTTGACTTTGTGAGAAACTTCACTGAGTGTTTAATAAGGTAAAGTGGGGTCCAGAGGATATCATGAAAAAATATTGTTTGTGGTTAGTGAAGGTGAGCATTTAAATTCACTGTCCTTTGGTAATTATAGAGTTTGTAAATAGAAGGCTGATGGGGCAAATTCTGTTCCTTTGGCAGGCTGTATCTTAAGTTGGTTTTCTTTCTTTCCATAGCTGTTACCTTATTTTTAAAAACACAACTATGAATTTGAATTCAGTCCTAAAAAAGCATACACCACACCCTACTATAGGTTTCATCAACAGAACGCTGAGTTTAATAATTTCTAATATTTAAGCTCCATTATCCCCTTCCCAGTCTTTTTTGTCCCTGTGTGTCAGAGTAACAGTGTGTCTGTTCATCAGCTCATGAAACTGTCCCATTTAGCTAAAACATTTATTGAAGAAGGGGAACTGCTGTCTTCATCGTAAATGAAATGTCTTGCCCCAGGAAGGTAATGTAAATACATACACTTTAGGTGGACCATCCTCCAGTTTGTCACAGACAAGGTGGGATTTTTTTTCATGACCAGAAGGTGGAGATTGCTTTGCCACTTCAGTCAAAATGTGACCCTGGCAAGACCCAAAATTTAATGTGGAGCAGTCTGTTTAATTTCACTCATGCCAGAAAAACAAATACCATCTATCCTAATCCTATGGCTGCTTCCCCAAAACATGTTACTGCATATTTCCAGAGAAATAAGTTTCTGAAATTTCACTGGGAAAATAAGTTTCTTTTTATAATTTTATTTATTTGTTTTTGTCTGTGATAGGTCTCTGTGGCTGCACAAGCTTTTCTTTAGTTGTGGAGAGTGAGGGCTACTCATTGCAGGGGCTTCTCTTGCTGTGGAGCACAGGCTCGAGGACGCTCGGACTTCAGCATTTATGGTGTGCGGCCTCAATAGTTGGGGCTCCCGGGCTCCAGAGCACAGACTCAGTAGTGGTGGCACACAGGCTTAGTTGCTGTGTGGCATGTGAGATCTCCCTGGATCAGGGATTGAACCCGTGTCTCCTGCATTTTAGGCAGGTTCTTTACTACTGAGCCACCAGGGAATACCCGAGGAAGTAAGTTCTGATCACTGAAATCTACTTTTCAGGATATATAGTTTTTTCCTCAGGGACATAGCTAGTCCACAAATTAAGGGTACTTGTATGTTTAATTTTTCTCTAATGTATTGATGCTGGTTAACTTGCGGTGAGTTTTACTCTGTTCCTTAAAACACTAGTGAAGCCTGATGGATCATTTAAAGCTGGGATAGAAACTAAAAAATTCAGTTCAGCTGGCATTTATCCTGAAGCTTTAAACCCATGTCATTAGATTATCCGTAGTTATTTCATGAGGATTTACTGGTGTGCTTTCTTTCCAGATTTGAAATTTCTTCCTGTGTGAGTGTTTTGTTTGGTTGCTTACTAGACTTATTAGTAAGAAACAGTGTGTTTTTCTGATGATTGTTTCAAACAGGGCTATCAGTTAATAAAGAATAATTACCTTTATTGATTACCTAGGGGCTTCCCTGGTAGCTCAGCTTTTAAAGAATCTGCCCTCAATGCAGAAAACTCCAGTTCGATTCCTGGTTGGAGAAGATGCCCTGGAGAAAGGATAAGCTAACCCACACCAGTATTCTTGGGCTTCCCTGGTGGCTCAGACAGTAAAGAACCCACCTGCAACATGGGAGACCTGGTTTCCATCCCAGAGTTGGGAAGATACACTGGAGGAGCGCATGGGCAACCCACTCCAATATTCTTGCCCGAAGAATCCCATGGACAGAGGAGCTTGGCAGGCTACAGTCCATGGGGTCGCAAAGAGTTAGATATAACCAAGCGGCTAAGCACACACACACATTGATTACCTAAACTGTGTTGGACATGAAATAGGATAATATGCATCATTTTCTCTCCTTTTAAAGATGAAGAAAATAGTGTTCAGAGGGCTAAGTAGGTTCCTCAAAGGTAATATTGTGGTAAAGACAGATTTGGAACCCAGCTTTATGATATATCAAAGCCCACACACAGGCCTACTCACTCTCCAGTATTCAGATGATTCCACTAGGTTTATTTTCTGGCTTTGAAACTCCATACTACACCTTTTTAAAAACTCATGACCTGATGACTATGCCTTGGCATTAAGCTGAAATGACCAGAACCCCTCTGAAGTTCAAACTGACTCAATGTGCATCCACATCTTTGAACATCTGATGAAAATTCTTACATGATGCTTTTTTTAAACACTTCATATAATAGGAAATGCCTTCATATCTTGGTCTGTTAGTGGAATCACTTTAAAGCAACACTGATAAGACAGGAAAATGATACAAATATTCTAAATCCTCAACTGAAATTCCTAGAGGTTAGCATTAAAATTCTCTCACTTTGTCCTTCCCGCCAACCTCCCCTCGGGCCAGGATTTCCCTCTGGGGATTCTGGAGTGTTGTTCCTTAATACTTCTCATCCTCTTACTTTCTTCTCCTTGCCTACCATTCCTAACTGGCTCTAAGCTTCTCCTTCACCTATTCTCTTTCCTTCCAGTGTCTTCCTTGGCCTCCCTGCCCTGTCTGACACCTCTCCAGTCATTTTGCCACCAGAGTGATCTTTTTCATATGTCTCTCCTGATGAAAAGCCTTCTCTGGTTCTCTTTTGCTCTTTTAGTCTCCTAATCTCCTATAGCACTCAGTAATCCAGGTAGGCTGAATAATGGTCTTCCAAAAATATCCACATCACCAGAGCCCGTGAGTGTTCCCCAAAATGGTAAAAAGGAATCTTAGTGACTAAGTTAAGGATCTTGAAATGGGGAAGGTTATCCTGGATTCTCCAGATGGACTCACTGTGAGATCACCAGGTGAAATCACAAGAGGGAAGCCAGAGGGTTAACTGGAGAGAGCATGGCGATGTGACAGCAGAAGCAGAGATGGGAGCGAGTTTCCAGTGCAGATCCAGGGAATGCTAAGAATGTGGGCAGCCTCTAGAGGCTGAAGAGGCGTGGGATGGATACTCCTATAGAGCTTCTAGAAGGAGCTAGCCCTCCCAACACCTTGATGTTAGCTCCTAAAGACTGTTTTGGACTTCTGACCTCTAGAACAGTAGTAGAATAAATCCGTTCTCCTAGGCCATTGAATTTGTGGTAATTCGTTACAGCAGCAATAGGATATATATATAAATTCTTTGGTAACCATAAGTTTCTCTGTCTGTGAGTCTGTTTTCTAAATAAGTTCATGTGTACCTTTTTTTTGAGATTTCACATACAAGTAATATCATACAGTATTTGTCTTTTACTTAATATGTCAGACTTATTAGTATGATAAGTTCAGTATGATAATCTTAGTATGATAATCTCTGGGTCTATCCATGTTGCTACAAATGGCAGAATTTCATTCTTTTGATGACTAATATTCCAGTATTTTGTTTTGTGTGGAATATTGGAATTTCTATCCACTCATCTCTCAATGGATGTTTAGGTTGTTTCCATGTCATGGCTATTGTGAATAGTGCCTCTGTGAGCACTGGAGTGCATGTATCTTTTTGTTTTTTAGTATGGGGTACAGTTCTAATCACTGTCGTTAAGAACAGCAGGTCCCCTAGAAGTACAGTTCCTGCATTCTTTCATTCTTTCCCATTACTTCCCTTTGTATAGTCACACTGGGTGTCCATACTGGCCATGATTTTATTATCTGATTATTACTTAGATACTAATACTGTGTGTTTGTGTATATGAACACACACATACTTACAATCTGAGCTTTTTAAGTTCTAGTTAAAGAGGACCTTTACAGTAAAACACCGTGTATGTCTTAAACAGTTATCAACCTATTATAACTTTTCTCCTTGACCTATGCTTTGCTGACTGGGAGTAAGAAACTGGCTGAATCTCTAATCCTTGTTATACTCTTGAAAGTACTCTGTAGAACTTTACTGTCCCACATGGCAGCCACTAGCCATGTGTGGCTCATCAACCCTCAGAAGGTGGCTAATTCTTGTTGCAGTGTGCTGTAAGGTTAAAATACACACATGATTTTGAGGTTTAATACAAGAAATTTCGAAATATCTCATTATTAACTTTTATATGATTACATGTTGAAATTGCAATATATTGATATGTTGGGTTAAATACAATATATTTTAAAATTAACTTCATCTGTTACTTTTATTTTCTTCAGTGTAGCCACCAGCAAATTTAAAATCACATATGTGGCCTACATTTGTAGTTCATTTTCTGTTTTTACTTGCTTACTTTCTGAGAGTGCTTGTCTGCAGTTGAGCATATCATTTGGCTGTGATGCCTTGGGGAGAGAATAAGAATGTGGGGGAGGAATATATTCACTGATAACCACAGACCAGTTTCTAGCTCATATAATATTTAACTACACAGGAACCACTAGTTAAAAGGGAAGACTGTAGATGACGCTTTTCAGTAGATTAATGAGTTCTTTGAAATGTGACTGTTTTCTATTTTAGAATTTTATTGCATACTTGTCCTCTTTTCAGGATTTTCCCAGAACTGAAAATTTAAGATAGTGTCATCCCTTTTAGAGCAGGGGGTAATTTTTCAGGATCATTGGGGAGAGATTTTAATGAAAACCATCTTTAAAATAGTAGTATTTAGTATTTGAAAGAGTTATAAACCTTAAAAAATTTTTTTAATAATATTACCTGGTGTGCCTAAATATAATAGCGCTGGAAAAGATATACCAGTTTTGTTTTTTTTGTTGTTTTCTTTTTTTTACCAGTTTTGTTTTAATCAACAGATTTGTCAGAATAGCTTCAAGATTATTTTCTTGTTTTATTTGTTTTATAAAGAAAATCATATAATTAGAAACACCAAAAGTTGCCAAAGCAATAGCATATATTTTGGTATTATTTTTTTCCCCTGGGGGGCTGGTACAGGGGCTGTTGGAAGTGGGAAAAGAGGAAGTAAAAAATTCTGCTACCACAAAAATTAACACAACTTTGTAAATCAACTATACTTTGACAAAATAAAGAGAATGCTAGGAATCTCCTCTTCATATAATTAAAAGCATGGACTAGAGTCAGGTAGCCTAGATTCAGAACTCAGCTTTGCCTGCTGGCCAAGTGACCATGGGCAAGTTCTGAACCTCTTTTTGCCTCCGTTTACTCCTCTGTAAAACTGAGGTAATAGGACTTACCTGGTGGCAGAGTGGATTAGAATCCACCTGCCAGTGCAGGGGCACAGGTTTGATTCCTGGTCCAGGAAGATTCTACATGCCTTGGAGCAACTATGCCCATGCACCACAGCCACTGAAACCCAAGCACCTGGAGTCTGCGCCCTGTAACAGGAGAAGCCGCCACAATGAGAAGCCTGTGCACCAGAATGAAGGCTAGACCCTGCTTGCCACAACCAGAGGTAGCCTGCGCAATGCGAGGAGCCAGGGAGGCCCAATGCAGCCAAAAATAAGTAAATACATTTTAAAATTGTGGTAATAATAATACTTACTAGAATTGGTATGAGAATTAAATGAGTTAATTCATATAAAATAGATTAATGCTTGACATAATATTCACTCAACCATATTTCACTATATGGCTATGGGTAACTGCTCAGTCATGTCCGACTCTTTGCAACCCCATGGACTATAGCTCAACAGGCTCCTCTGTCCATGGGATTTCTCAGGCAAGAGTACTAGAGTGGGTTGCCATTGCCTTCTCCAAATATTTCACTATAGTAATACATTATTATTATTATTATTATTATAGTTGTCATTACTTTTATTAGATATCTTACATATGAATAGAAAATTAAATTTTCTAAGCCATTTGTCACTCATACCTTCATCCTTCTGGCAGTAGTGTGATTATTTTCTTGGCCTCCAAAATTGTAGCAGATGGTGCCTGCAGCCATGAAATTAGAAGACGATTGCTCCTTGGTAGAAAAGCTATGACAAACCTAGACAGCATATGAAAAAGCAGAGACATCACTTTACCAACAAAGGTCCATCTAGTCAAAGCTATGGTTTTTCCAGTAGTCATGTGTGGATATGAGAGTTGGACCATTAGGAAAGCTGAGTGCCAAAGAATTAATGCTTTTGAACTATGGTGTTAGAGGACTCTTGAGAGTCCCTTGGACAGCAAGGAGATCCAACCAGTCCATCCTAAAGGAACTCAGTCCTGAATATTCACTGGAAGGACTAATGCTGAAGCTGAAGCTCCAATACTGTGGCCACCTGATGCAAAGAGCCAATTCATTAGAAAATACCCTGATGCTGGGCAAGATTGAAGGCAGGAGGAGAAGGGGACGACAGAAGATGAGATGGTTGGATGGCATCACCGACTCAATGGACATGAGTTTGAGTGAACTCCAGGAGTTGGTGATGGACAGGGAGGCCTGGCATGCTGCAGTCCATGCGATCACAAAGAGTTGGACACAACTGAGTGACTGAACTGAAATGAAGATGGGTATTTTTTTATACCCTGTTTTCATGATAAAGTCACTTGACCCAGAAGAGGGTGAGGCACTTGCCCAAGGTCATGGAGGAATTTAGTGACAAAACTGGGATTCTCATCCAGGTCAATGGATTGATTACCAGTTTATCTTTCCCAATAGCCTGATAAGCAAGGCTTTTAAACCCCAGGGGAAGTTACAGTGTGATTATACACTGAGGCTCTGAAACTCCCTAGTTACATTATGAGTTTTCTCTTTGAAATAAACTCTAGGAACAACTCACCAGTGATTGCTTGCAGAGGGCTTGGGGGTGTTTTTATTTTAGGTAAAATCCCAACTCTAAATATTTCTCAGCAGAGGGTTGTCTCTGCGTTAAAATGGTGGTGTCCTCAACACACTTAACTTTTCAAGACTCAACCCTAAACATCTTTACAATGTAACTTTGTAA
Organism: Redunca redunca; assembly: GCA_006410935.1. NCBI lineage: Eukaryota > Metazoa > Chordata > Mammalia > Artiodactyla > Bovidae > Redunca > Redunca redunca. Next base: position 121,115 of record SJYQ01094324.1, read on the forward strand.
AATTTTGTAAAATGAGAACCATTATTATTTTCTCTGCTCCCCTAATAAGGATTTGGATCAACTGAGTTTATTTAGTTGTTTTCAGATATAGAATATGTAGTCTCCTTTAACTTTATACTATTACAAGGGGATAGGAGTCAAAGATGCATTGAAGCCTAGCCCTGCAGAATAAGGATATTGGAATATATTTTGCAGGACTATTGTACGGATTAGAAGTAATATAATAAAGAGGCCAGCCCTTTGGAGGGGACCAGTGATGGTTGTTAGAGATGCTATCAAATTTTTACCTGTGTACAGGTGGAATTGAACTGTTTTCTACACCAAAAAACATGTGTGAAGAAATCACTAGGGGTTGGAAAATCAAAATGAACATAACCTAGAGCTTTACATATGAGAAAATATTTGGAAGAGTATGCAACAAAGTGCTATAAACATTTATCTCTTGGGGATAGAAAATTAAGTAGGTTTTTAAAATTACATTTTCTAACATACTGCAATTTATGTGTCTGCTTTTGTTCTAATAAACAATTGTTTTTAAGTTAAAAGAATCATCTGTATAATTTAATGGAAAGAGGCATGGCAGTCACTCCAGTAGTCTTGCCTGGAGAATCCCATGGACAGAGGAGCCTGGAGGGCTTTAGTCCATAGGGTTGCAGAGAGTCAAACATGACTGAAGCAGCTTAGAACACAGCACGTCTATTTTTAAAAAGCACGAAAGTAATTTTACCATATTAACAGGTGTATTCACAAGATGGCTAATTTCCCTCCTTCTTTCTACTTTTATAATCTTGTAAAATGAATATGTTTTACATAAATGATGGAGAAAATAAAAGTGGATTTTTAATAGGCATGATCACCACCCCCTAAGTGAAGTATGTTAAAACTCACAAAAATATGTATTTTTGAGAAACGTATGAAGATGTTTTGTGACCAACAGTTGTAATAATAATATCAATAATCATAGGTACCATTTGTGGAGAGTTTTCTTTGGGAAGCTCTTTTTTCCCATGCATTAGCTACTTTAATCTTCATCACAACCCTATGAAATTGGATTTAATTGAGAAATAAGATTATGTAAATTACCTAAGATAAGGACTCAGAATTGAACTTGCCTTTCAAAGGAAAAACAAATCATAGTAGCATGATCATAGTAACAGAGGAAATTTTCACTTATGCTCAGTGGGAGAAATAAAACTTTCTGCCAAATTTATGACCAAGTTTGTATTGGGCCAGCTCTTCTCAAGCAGCTAACTGTCATGTGAAGTTTACCACATACTAAATTTTTTTTCTTGATTTTCTCTTAATTGGACAATTTGAGATTTTAGAGAAGTGGGTAGAATGTTGACTGACTGTCTTTTACTTGATTTAAGCTTAAGGGAGAGCATTGCAGAACAAGGTTACAGATATTAATGAAAGGAAAGGTTTGTTAAGTGAAAAAAGGGAGTGATACTGAAATCTGGATTTGTACAGAGAGTCAAGAACAGAGGTTATGGGTGAGTAAATCTGCTCCTATTGTAGTAGGTAACGAATCTGGCAGTAGTCTTCCTTTTAGCCTTTGGTTTCCAGAGTGATTAGAAAAAGATGGTTTTTGAAAGAAGTTTCATGTGAGTATTCACAACCATTTCCCCATAACTGTTAAACCTTTCTTTTCCTTTAAGTATTGATTTCTCTTGAGTTGTCTTACACACTGAACTTTTTAATTGGTTGACTTTGCCTTGTCTCTTAAGTGAGCTTACTCATACACAGTATCTGTGGAAGTTTGATATTTAATTTGAAAAGTATTTCTGTGAGTTCTTTGCAGAGGGGGTAGGGTGCCCCAGTTTATTCATCTTTATGTAAAAGCAACTAGCATGAGTCATATTGTTGACATTTGATATGTTTTTTGTTGAACCGGCGGAGGGGGTTCTTGTTTCAGTTTAAGGAGACTTCTCTAAGGGTTGGAGTTGGCCAACAGTAGCACAGAGTGTTCTTGGGAAAGAGATAGTAAATTCTGGGCAGGCTTGGATTCGGGGGGAGTTTGATCACTAGACTCAGTGATTTCTAAGCTTATTGTACATTTGAGATTCTGTGATTCTTCTTTTTGTCTAACACATGTCCAAAGAGGAGAGAAACAAAATATAAATGGGAATCACATATTGTCCAATGGAGCCATTGATAGCAGTGATGGTCAATGGGGTTTGTACCAGTACTGGGAGCAATTGTGCTTTTCTCTGATTCCCAGAGTCAGCATGGACAGTTCTCATATTGAGAAACTGTTCCAATAAGATTAGACTTCAGACCATCGTCCAGATTTAGGCTGAGCCCCAGGAGAGAATTTTCTCAATTCCGAGAAAATGAGTATGAGAGTTTTAGAAGAAATCCCACTTCACATCCAGGTTACAAAAAGCCAGGAAAAAATATTATCCACTAAATATGCCACCTTAAATGATTTTGATTGGTTTTCCACATATCATTTACATTGTTGCCTCACTCATGAGGGCCCAAAAGTTATCATTAATCTGAATCTTGTTTCTCTTCAATTTCTGACAACTGGAGAAGGTATTCATTTCATCTACAAAGCTTAGAATTTCTGTCAGTGATCACAAAATGGTATTCCAGAGGCAAAATCTGGCACAAGGATGGATTTTCAATGGTTTGGACAGAGTTTTGTTTTGTTTTAATTAATTGCTGATGTTTTAAAATTTGGTGATTTACCCCCAAATCGGATTTCTGGCTTCTCTCTAAAAAGGTCAGATTTGGCATATAACTGCATCAGGCATGCTATACAGCAGTCATTACCTGGAGTTTGGTGGCTGGATGAGGTATGTATTCCTGCTTAAGCAATCCTTCTCGTTCCTTGGTATTACATACCCAGCTTGATTCACTCGTTTATGGGACTTGTCTGGCCTCTGAAGGTGGTAAGCTTGTGACCCTCCCTCTGTAAGTAATGCTCATGCACAGGTCTGAAGACTGTAAGTAGCTATTATTTCAGCCTCAGGGAGGGACTGCAGAGTAATCTGAAGTGTTTCCTTGGGTTTGGGCAGAGTGCCCTGCCTCTGGGAGGATCCCGGCCAGCCAACCCTGTAACCAGAGGGAAGAAGGAATAATATATTCATCCTGTACTGAACTGCTGGCGTTTAGGAGAGCCACAGGCTAGGCGACGGGGCCTGAAGTGCCCTGCAGACTGGGGCTTGTCTAAGCTCAGGGCAACTTGGCACCTGTGCCGGAGACGGATTCAGTGGAGTGGCAGACGGCTCTGTGCCATGCATTCAGACAGCTTTCTGAATGCCGGCAGCCACGAGAACATCAGCTGTGCCTGTGAGTAGTGTGGGTTCTCGCCAGAAACATCTAAACTTCAAAGGAAAATAAAATTGTACTGTGGGTCGATGCGGAAAGCTGATGGTCTTACTGAATCGGGCTCATGTTTCCAGAGAAGGAAGATGGTGCAAAGAATTCTGAGGGACTCTACCAGCTTTTCAGGGTTTTCCATTAAATGTTATGTTCATCTGATCATTCAGTAAACACATGTAAAATGCTTATCACCAGACGCTTTATCAGGGAGTCACAATGGGACTACAGAATAAAATGCAACATAGCTTGTATCATCTTCAGCTCTCTGCAGTGAAAGAAAGTGAAGTCACTCAGTCGTGACTCTTTTCAACCCCATGGAGCCCTCCAGGCTCCTCCATCCATGGGATTTTTCAGGTAAGAATACTGGAGTGGGGTGCCATTTCCTTCTCTCTGATATCAGCTCTCTATAGCCTTGAGGCCAAATTTAGGATGGTGACAGTGATAACAAGGGGCTTCCCAGGTGGCACAGTGGCAAAGAATCCACCTGCCAAAGCAAGAGACTCAAGAGATGCAGATTCCATCCCTGGGTCAGGAAATCCCTCTGGAGAAGGAAATGGCAACCCACTCCATTATTCCTGCCTGGAAAATTCCATGGAGAGGAGCCTGGTGAGAGCTACAGCCCAGGGGTCACAGAGAGTCGGACACGACTGAGCAACTAAGCGCACACACATTCATAACCAGCTGTGATTTCACTTGAGTTTCTAAAAGGCTTAAGGGGTATGTTTTGGGGTGGGAGGGGATCTTACAAATCTGAGGCAACATATACTTTGGTTCTCATATGGAAAGAACTTTGCTTTGTTTGACCTTGAAATTGTGTTCTTAGGCTGGCCCATGACAGAATTCTGATACCTGGCATTATTAAAAGCAAATGTACTGTTCAAAAATCTGAGAGGCTGAAGACAGGCTTGAGGAGACCAAAGCCCTCTCCAAGTTCCTTTGGTGCCCAAGTCTGATTTGTGAATCCGACGGCCTTTGGCACTTGTTTCATTTTCTTCACCTGCTCCCTTGCCTCCCTCACCTACCTTGCTCCTTTCTCTTTTTTTAACATTTATTAATATGAACCACTTTTAAAGTCCTTATCAAATTGTTACAATATTGCTTTTATGTTTTATTTTGGTTTTTGGCCTTAAGGCATGTGGGCTCCTAGCTCCCTGACCAGGGATCAAACCCACACCACCAGCATTGTAAGGCAAAGTCGTCCAGGGCGGTCCCCTTTGCTCCTCTCTTAGCTCTCTTCTGTGCTTGATTCTTTTCTCTTTTGTTTTCTCAGGAAGCTGTTTCCCCTTAACCTTCTCCTACTCCCACCTGCTTTCTTTCCCTCATCCCATCAGCCCTTCTGTTTTCACCTTTTAGTACTTCCACTTCTTTCCGAAACCCTGGGGAAACTTAACAGAGGCGGGATACACAGTGTGAGCAAGGATCTGGGAAGGAAGTTTCAATCAAAAGCAACATGTAGATTGTAGATGCGTGATGAGGTGGAAGGTAGGCAGAAACTAGCTGTTCCTGGGTGTTGAAGGGCAGGATTACTGTTTTTCAATAATGCGCTCAGAGCTGTTCGTGCATCCGATCTTATTGTGACTATTTCAATAATTTGAATAAAGTTTGTGAAATATTAAAAAAAAAAAAAATGAATCTCTTCCAGGTTAGAGCAGCTAAGAAAGAGTGGATGTGGCAGAGGCAGTAAAGCTAATATTGTGTTTGAAATCCTGTAAAGAGCTTATAATAGGGCTTCCTGGTGGCTCTGCTAGTAAAGAACCCGCCTGTCAATGCACGAGACACAGGTTTGATGCCTGGGTTGGGAAGATCCCCTGGAGAAGGAAATGGCAACCTGCTCCAGTATTCTTGTCTGGAAAATTCCATGGACAAAGGAGCCTGGTGAGCTACAGTCCATGGGATCGCAAAGAGTCAGACACGACTGAGCACACACGTGCGGCCAAGTGCTTACAGAGAGATGTAAGATGAGAAAATGCTAGCATTTTGACCTTTTTAAACTGCTGCTTTGTAAAGATTCAATGATACAGTATCCTTTACAAGGTATTCTTTTCAAAGTAAATTGCAAGACAGTGGACCACAAAGTATGTAAGAAAGGTAAACTATAGGTGTTTTAAATAATTTGCCATTTTAAACTACTTGCTCTAGGCTGCACTGATTTTGGCTGCAGTGAGTCTTCATTGCTGCGTGCAGGTTACTTGCTGGTTGCGGTGTGCGGGCTTCTCGTGGTGGTGGCTTCTCTGGTTGCAGAGCGCAGGCTCTAGGGCACATGGGCTTCAGCAGTTGTGACAAGTGGGCTCAGTACTTGTGGTGAACAGGCATAGTTGCCCCAAGGCATCTTCCTGGACCACACATCTAATCTGTATCCCCTGCATTGGGCCTTCTTAACCACAGGAGCACCAGGGAAGTCCATTTTAAACTACTTTAATTCAGAATTAGATATAAGTCTAGTTATAGTGAAATGAAAGGCAATCTCATCACCTTATGGTACTTATAAATCCTTCCATTCCATATCCTCCGTATTCTACTAAATGCAGCTGATACTACCTTCTCTTATCTAAATTAGTATTAAACACTTTAAAAAAGCTTGTCAAATATTTGGCAGAAAATGTTTTCTGATAATCAGTTATAGAATATATTTCTATAGCTATCCTTTCTAAATGTGATTAATATGCATTTTTTTCTTTTTATAAATTATACAGTTGACTTATAATATTAGTTTAGATGTACAACAGTGATTTGATATTTTTATGCATTACCAAAATATCACCACAGTAGATAAGTCTGGTACCCATCTGTCACCATACAAAGGTATTATAATATTATTGACATGTTCCCTGTGCTGTACATTACATTCCCAGGTGGGAGGGGAGGATATGCACTTGTTTTTAACTTGTTAAATAAATAAATTGAAGCATTCTCAATGATGAGAGCTGAGTAAAGATAACACTCCATATCATTATAGAATATTTACTTTTAAATCCCCTAATAATTGGTCCAGCCCCTTTCTACCTTATGACCCTGAAGTATGTAACAAACTGCCATTCTGGTAAACTCCCGGAACTCTCCAGATAGTCATACCCTGGGGCCTTTGCACAGGCTACTCCTTTTACCCATAATACCCTTCTCACACACATCCTCAACTGACATCCTTCTGCTTAGCTACTGTACTGGCTCCGGTGTCATATCAGAGCCTTCCCTGATTCACCTGGGAAGAACTTACTGTTCATTCCTCTGTCCTCTGAGCACTCTCTTCATGCTTCCGTTGTAGGATTTACAACACTGCCGTAGCTTCCCAGGTGACACAGTGATAAAGAATCCACCTGCCAATGCAGGAGATAGAAGAGATATGGGTTCAGTCTCTGGGTTGGGAAGATCCCCTGGAGAAATACATGGCAACCCACTCCAGTTTTCCTGCCTGGAGAATCCCATGGGCAGAGGAGCCTGGCAGGCTACAGTCCATAGGGTAACAGTATATGCTAAGTCGCTTCAGTCGTGTTTGACTCTCTGCAACTCCATGGATTATAGCCCACCAAGCTCCTCTGTCCATGTGATTTTCCAGGCAAGAATACTGGAGTGGGTTGCCATGCCCTCCTCCAGGGGATCTTGCTGACCCAGGGATTGAACCCGCATCTCTTATGTCTCCTGCATTGGCAGATGGGTTCTTTACCACTAACACACACACACTAAAAAAAATAATAATAATAAAAAATAAAAAACAAGTTATTTTTACATGTCTGTAGACCAGGAGCTACCTTGGGAGGCCCTGAGGGCAAAAAGCAACGGGTTTATCTTTCTTTCTTCAGGGCACAGTACCTGAAAGTTACTCAGTGTTTGTCAGATGAGAAGCCTAAGCATTTTTGTAATCCTTTGCTGGTTGAGCAGACAATGAGAGAATGTTTTTGAATCAGTTTCTGCAGATAATGTGGGTAAAGGTTGAATGCTTGTACAGGACCAAAAATAACTTTTACTATAGAGTTTGGCTTTTATAAGAGGATAAAATAGAAGAATATTATGATTATACATAATATTTTCTCTCAAATTGGACATTTGATATTTTGAAGGATGAAATGAGGATTTTTGTTTATTTGGCTGTGCCTCTCAGCTTAAGGGTCTTAGTTCCCTGACCAGGGATCAAACCTGTACTCCCTGCAATGGAAACAGAGTCCTAACCCTGGACCACCAAGGACATCCCAAGAAGGGAATGATTAGTTCTGCCATTTTAACAAGCTGATTGATGTTCAGTATTTGCTTAGGCCTAAAAAACCTTAAAAGATATGCTCATATATAAAATATATGCTGTGTGCTCCGTCAGTAAGTCATGTCCAACTCTTCGCAACCCTGTGAACTATATATAACCCATCAGGCTCCTCTGTCCATGGGATTTTCCAGGCAAGAACACTGGTGTGGGTTGCCATGTCCTCCTCCAGGAGATCTCCCCTCCCCAGGGATTGAACCCACATCTACTGCATTGGTGGGTGGATTCTTTACCACTGAGCCACTTGGGAAGCCCAAGTGTCGGGTGTCAGGAGTGTGTGTATATACATATAGCGATATGATTTTTTTTTAATGCCATCTCTTTAAGAATTTTGTAGCCTAGGGTTGAAAGATATTTATTCTGTGATCCAGAATTGTGACTTCCAGCTGTGAAATGAATGTTAAGGAAGCACAAGTAACTCGGCTACTTTCTGGTTTCCTTGTGTCAGCTCCTGAATCAGAGTTCAGGTAGTTCACTTGGAGCCAGAGGTTATTGACTATGAAGTTGCCAATAGCAATCCCATCAAAGTCTGTAATAGAAGTCTAAGGAAACTTAAATGAACACCTAGATGATGGTGTTCTCTTACCGTGGAAGTAGACACATAAAAGATATCTTTAATTGAGAGATGTTTATGATTTTCAGTAGGTTTAACTGGAGTTTTTTCTACTATTGACTGAGTAGAGCATTGTTTATGGAGAAAGCCTTGTAGAGCTGGATACCAGCAGGACCACATGGAGCAAAGAATGAAGAGGTATAGTGGCATGGGTGGTGGGTTGCAGAGAGAGGAAACAGGAAACCCATTTTATGAATCAGCAAAATTTGAGTCCTATGTCCAGATGTGCAGAATAAAGCATTTTAGTAACGGGCTATCTTTACAGAAGCAAACATTCATCAGAGATAGTTATTGAGAATCTATTTATGTGCTGTATGGAAATTTAGAGACATGATATTGGTAATCAGATTAATAATCTGTATAGTTCAAAACTCTACAATAATTGGAACATAATAGCAGTAACAATAATGATTTAAAACAAAAGTAATTTACTTAATACATAGCTTCCCATAAAACCAGGACATTTAGAAGTACTAGAGAATTAGCGTTAGCCGCTTAGCTAGTTTTTGTAAAATGTTAGGTTTTTAAATATCAATGATAGAAATGAAATTTTTATTGCTTTTCTAAATGATGCTAGACACTTTGCACTTAAACTTTTATTTGATGCATTAATAGTTATATACAGCATCTGTATACATTCTACTAAATTATCACTAAGGCTTGGCCTGGATCACTTAGACTTGCTTTGTGTAATTGTACATTGTGTGTAACTGTTGAATGCTATAAATTTGCATCATGAACTTTGGAGTTAGACAAGCCTGAATGGGAATCTAAGCTCTAGTACTTATTCATTGTATGACTTTGGACAAAATACTTAGTCTTTTGCTTTGATTTCCTCATGTATGGAATGGAAGCATTACATAATAGGATTGCTGTGAGAATTAAATGAGCTAAACTACATCAAGTACTTATCACAGGATCTGGAACATAGTAAGAATTCAGTAAATAGTCTCCTGTTCAATGTAAATGGTAAATTGCTTGGGAAGTTAACCTGTGTTCTAGTAGATGCTTTACAATTGTAATTACTGCTTGGGAAATAGCCTTAATTTTAAAAAGCCTCAATTTGCAATTAATTCTGTACAAAAGATTTAAACTAGTTAAAAGTTTTTCATTCTTCAAACTTATTTAGAGAAAAACATATGTGGAACATGTTTATGCCATGAGACTTCCTATTGAATTATTTCAGCAAAGAAAGTCACCATTTAGAGAATGCCTTGAACTTTTGTCAGTGACACAGCCATTCCAAAATGTAAATCTTTGGACTCTACAGATCAATGATTTCCATACATTGTCTTTTTCTGGTAATAAAAATCAATCTAGTATGATTTTAAATGTTCTTGCTTAATTATGGGGAAGTTAATGAAGTTCTGCCTCTTGTGCATTCTAAATAAAAGTGCTAAATTGAATCATTCAGATCTGTACTTCCTTAAACTGGCCTTTCCAACAATGTAGTTAAACTGCAATAATTGATCACCTGAATTTATTGGCTTTCATCCTAGCTAGCTCTCATCTGAAGAAAAAAAAAAAGTGCAAATTTGGTTTCTATACTGGACATTAAAATGTTATCTGGGCCAGAATATAATATTTGGCTGTCAAAATTTATGAAAACTTTTGTAGTGAGCTTATTCTAAGATAATACTGAGGTAAATGTCATTTCAAATGAAGATATTATTATGAAAACTTAGAAAAACAAACACAGTCTGTAAGTGTAGGAAACACTGTGATACTGACTTTACTTTCATAGCCATGCAGTGAGGATTAACTGCGCTGAGAGGACACCTTATTTTGTTTCTAAAGGATTCATCATAACTCTACTCCCCACCCCTGCCCTCCCGATATTCAAATTATCTCTTGGTGTGCTAGGAGGAAGCCTTGCTTTGAGCTTAGAATGGAAGCAACCCGATTTCATATATGTCTGGGCTCTTTTATTTTGCCTAAGTAGTTGGTGATTTCATAAGTCAGAAGTAGAAAAAGACTTTGTTGTTCTTGGTCAGTTGTTCAGCTGTGCTCGACTCTTGGCAGCCCCATGGACTGCAGCCCGCCAGGCTTCCCTGTCCTTTTTTACCATCTCCTGGAGCTTGCTCAAACTCATGACCGTTGACTCAGTGATGCCACCCAACCACCTCATCCTCTGTCATCCCTTTCTCCACCTGCCTTCCATCTTTCCTAGCATCAGGGTCTTTTCCCAATGCTAGAAGTAGACTTTAGGGAGTTATATATTTCATGAAGAAGTAACCTGAAAGATTCTATTTGGTCCAACCACCCTAACTAAGCTTCCTTCTTCAGAACGTTACTCTTCTGGGCCAAGGTATCAAGAATTATTATTTTTAGCTTATTTATTTAAGGAACTACTTTTTCATTCTGCCAGATTTGTAGAGCCTTCCATATGTTATATATCCTTTAAAGTCAGCGTGGGGCCAACCACTGAAGCTGTCACTACTGACTCCAGTTGCCTGTAGTCTTTTCTGAAAGTCCTTTAGTGTGAGTAATTGACACCATCAAATCTAGAACTTATATTTTTTTTCTTTTCTCGGTCCACATTACATGATAATTGGCCATTACAGTCTTTGACATGATGAAGTCTTTGTATATCTCATCTTATTGAAGCCTTCCATTGCCTTTGGGAGGGGAATATAGCGGTTATGATTAGTGATCATTTTGCAGTTGAGGAAACATAAGTTCCACAGAGATGATTACTATTCCAAGGTCATATTTCTGTAACTGGAACCAGTGTCCTGATACTCTGTATTCTGGCCCATATTTGCCTTGTGTATAAATCTTAGCTTCCAATCAAGTCAGCCAACTCTTCAAAGACCTTTTCTGATTCCACTTATAGAACTTTTCAGACTCCACTTAACAGAAACTTCATCACTAGAGAATCATCCTATAGATGAGCTACATTTCCGATTTTAAATGTTCTTTAAGTCACGTTAAAAAAAAAAGAACAGGTGACATTAATTTTAATATCTTTTTATAACTGAGTATGTCTAAAATGTTTAATTCTAGCATTAATATAAAAATATTAATGAGATGCGTTTATGTTCTTTTTTCCCCACACACTAGGATTTTGAAATCCCCTGTGTGTCTTACACTTGCACATCTCAGTTTGGACCAGCTACGTTTCAAGTGCTCAGTGTGACACATGACTGCATTGGACAGCACAGCTCTAAAGCTTTTTCTCCAGTGTGGTTGACAATCAGCCTCTCCTCTCTGATAACAGATGACAGGGAAATACTCATTACTTCCACACCAGATGACAGAAATGGGTGATTCATAACTAATTAAAATAATAAGCTTAGGCCCAGAAAAATATGGATACCATTCATTCTTGTGAGGGTTTTTGTCTGTGGTGGTGGTTTGTTTTGCCCAATAATTCATAATTCAAATGAAGACCCCGATTCAATCCCTGGGTCAGGAAGATGCTCTGGAAGAGGGCATGGCAGCCCACTCCAGTATTCTTGCCTAGAGAATCTGATTGACAGAGGAGCCTGGTAGGCTGCAGTGATACAGAATTTTTGGTTTCCGGGGAGCACTAATGGTAAAGAACCCATCTGCCGATGCAGGAGACGTAAGAGACGCAGATTCAGTCCCTGGGTTGGGAAGATCCCTTGGAGGAGGGCATGGCAACCTACTACAGTGTTCTTGCCTGAGAATCCCATGGATGCAGGAGCCTGGCAGGCCACAGTCCACGGGGTCACAAAGAATGGAACACGACTAAGCAGCTGAGCACATGCACGCAAACACACCCACGTAGCTTACAAAGGAAACTATTTCATAACTAGTTTAAAATATTTCAATGCTGCTGTTGCTGCTAAGTTGCTTCAGTTGTGTCTGACTCTCTGCAACCCCATAGACGGCAGCGCACCAGGCTCCCCCATCCCTGGGATCCTCCAGGCAAGAACACTGGATTGGGTTGCCATTTCCTTCTCCAATGCATGAAAGTAAAAAGTGAGAGTGAAGTTGCTCAGTCGTATCTGACCCTTAGCGACCCCATGGACTGCAGCCTTCCAGGCTCCTCCACCCATGGGATTTTCCAGGCAAGAGTACTGGAGTGGGGTGCCATTGCCTTCTCTGAAATATTTCAATAGTATGAAAATATTTTATATTTATCAGATATTTAGCCTTTCTGACAGAATGTGGTCCACTGGAGAAGGGAATGGCAAACCACTTCAGTATTCTTGCTTTGAGAACCCCATGAACAGTATGAAAAGGCAAAATGATAGGATACTGAAAGAGGAACTCCCCAGGTCAGTAGGTGCCGAATATGCTACTGGAGATCAGTGGAGAAATAACTCTAGAAACAGTGAAAGGATGGAGCCAAAGCAAAAACAGTACCCACCTGTGGATGTGACTGGTGTTAGAAGCAAGGTCCGATGGTGTAAAGAGCAATATTGCATAGGAACCTGGAAAGTCAGGTCCATGAATCAAGGCAAATTGGAAGTGGTCAAACGAGATGGCAAGAGTAAACGTCGACGTTCTAGGAATCAGCAAACTAAAATGGACTGGAATGGGTGAATTTAATTCAGATGACCATTATATCTACTACTGTGGGCAGGAATCCCTCAGAAGAAATGGAGTAGCCATCATGGTCAACAAGAGAGTCCGAAATGCAATACTTGGATGCAATCTCAAAAACAACAGAATGACCTCTGTTCATCTCCAAGGCAAACCATTCAATATCACAGTAATCCAAGTCTGTGCCCCAACCGGTAATGCTGAAGAAGCTGAAGTTGAACAGTTTTATGAAGACCTACAAGACCTCTTAGAACTAACACCCAAAAAAGATGTCCTTTTCATTATAGGGGACTGGAATGCAAAAGTAGGAAGTCAAGAAACACCTGGAGTAACAGGCAAATTTGGCCTTGGAATGCAGAATGAAGCAGGGCAAAGACTAATAGAGTTTTGCCAAGAAAATGCACTGGTCATAGCAAACACCTTCTTTCAACAACACAAGAGAAGATTCTACACAGGGACATCACCAGATGGTCAACACCAAAATCAGATTGATTATATTCTTTGCAGCCAAAGATGGAGAAGCTCTATACAGTCAACAAAAACAAGACCAGGAGCTGACTGTGGCTCAGATCATGAACT
>SJYQ01094324.1:134708-201286 GCA_006410935.1 Redunca redunca
AAGAATTGATGCGTTTGAAGTGTGGTGTTGGAGAAGACTCTTGAGAGTCCCTTGGACTGCAAGGAGATCCAACCAGTCCGTTCTGAATGAGATCAGCCCTGGGATTTCTTTGGAAGGAATGATGCTAAAGCTGAAGCTCCAGTACTTTGGCCACCTCATGCAAAGAGTTGACTCATTGGAAAAGACTCTGATGCTGGGAGGGACTGGGGGCAGAAAGAGAAGGGGTCGACAGAGGATGAGATGGCTGGATGGCATCACTGACTCGATGGACGTGAGTCTGAGTGAACTCCGGGAGTTGGTGATGGACAAGGAGGCCTAGCGTGCTGCGATTCATGGGGTCACAAAGAGTCGGACACGACTGAGCTACTGAACTGAACTAGCCTTTCGTTTCATTTATTCATTTATGGGTGCTATTTTCTGAAATGCATATCGGACTGTGTGTCTTCCTTGTTCAGATTGTTCAGTTCCTCCCCACTGGTGTTTCCTAAGGTTGCCCAGTGATAAGATTCACCCTGGGTACTTGGATATCCTCTGTTCCTGGTCCTGTCAGACCAAAAGAATCAGATAGGTATTTTTAGTAAGCTCAGGTGGTGGCTCTTACCATCAGGCCAGTTGGGAAAACTGGCCTAAAAGATAAAGTTTTACTCCTTAGCCTACCATATGGGGTCCTTTCTGACCTAGCCTGTGACTAGGCCTATTACCAAGTAGAGTTAGATTGTAGTGCAGAGAAGTACTTGGCCAGGTTCTCTTCACGCCTGTACTTAAGCTTCCTTCAGCCTGGGATGCCCATCCCCTCTGTGTCTGCCAGCCCACTTCTGTGTCTGCCAGCCCACTGCCAAGTCCGCCTCAGGACCACCTCCTCAGTGCTTGCCTGTTTGCCGGGGAGCACACACTTCCTCCCCACACTTTACATTTCTCCCTGACGTTGGTGACTGAAAGCCCTGGAGGTCACTCACACTCACCCTCTGTTGGCCTTGGGTGTCTCCTCACTGAGAATGGGGCTTTTCCTTTCCAGTCTGTTAGTTAGAGCCACTAGAAGGGAATCTGGCACACGGTAATAGTCAATAAATATTTTTCTCATGAAAGCCTGATGATACCAGTAATAATAACATCTCCATCTGTTTCATAGTGATTTGCAGATTGCAGCATGCTTTTCGCTTGCATCATCTTAAGTCTTACCACAGTCTCATGAGGTGGAAGTCCTATTTTTCAAGACGTTAAGCAGCTTGCCCCATGTCACGTGACTTGTAATAAGTGATACTATATCTCCAGCACAAATCCACAAGGTGCAGGGTGCAAAAGAAGCTTAAATCTTGGGTTCAAATTGCTAGTGAGGAAATGGCCTTTGCTTATTCACACACACACACAAAATTAAGTTCACATGGATCTTTTGTTCCCAATTTCTAGCTTTTTTAGGCTTTTCAAAAACATTATTTCTTGAGTTTGTACCTAGTGTTCAGCTAAGCAGTAGCTGCTAGGTTGTATACATATTCACATGACTATGTGAAAAATTGAGGGAAGCAGTTAGAATCTCGTTGGGTTCTTCTCTTTCAAGACATTCCAGGGGTTCTCATCTGTCATTTGGGGAAGTTCCTTATATCCTTTGGGTAAACGTACCTATATCTACACACAGTGTATATTTTGTTGACATCAGACACTGCGAAATAATTGAGATGGTTTGTGATGCTTTAGAAGTGTTACTGTATTTTTATATTTTGCTGTATGATCACAAGTTTCATACCCAGTCTATCAATTTTATGTCCTAGTCCTAATCAGTCAGTAACATATTAGCAAAACAGCCCAGTCTGGCCTCAATCTTCCCATGAAATATGCATCATACTTTGTGGTCTCACACAAATTTATTTTAAGGGTTAGGACTTCCCTTTATCAGGGCAATAGCAAGAAATGCCTCTGTTTCCTCCTTTCCTAGGCAGTTCCATTTTATTTGGTAAGTGTTAATCAGCAGATTTTTATAGCTAAAAGGGGAACTATTTCAACCTTTTTTTTTTTTTTCCCAAACTGAGTAGTTTGAAAGCATCATCTTTTTGTTATTATTCTTATTGGCTTACTGATGTTGATTCATCCTGTGGTGATGTGCTGGTAGAACAGAAATGAAATAACAGTCATTAAAAAAAAAAAAGTAAATTTTAGCTCTGTTAAAATGGCCATTATTAGTGTTTAGTAGGTCCTGCCCTAGATTTAAATAATGGCTGCTTGGAGACTCCTCTGAGGTGGCATTTTTCTGCCTGAAAGAGTTTGTACTGCTTTATGCAGTTGTCTGGGAGTCATGGTGATAAAGCTCTCAATGTTCTATTAGGTTAATCTTTTCTATACCATTCTGGATCATAGATAAATTGAGATGAGGTAAAAATACTGAAGCAAGAGTCATTTTATGACGAGTTCATTTTAAAGTGCTTGCCCCATGTTGTCTAATTTGATAAACCACTAAAAAGTCCTAGGTGTGGAAATAGTCATTTTGTTGTTACTGCTGTTATCATTCTCAGAAATGTCTCAACCATAATTTCATGGAATTGTGATATGGCAGTCTAGCTTTTTTAATGTAACAGCTGTATTGAGCTATGTCATATTTCACTCAGTGTACCCATTAGAGTGTACAGTTGCTTTTTAGTATATTCACTGTTTTGTAACTGTCACCACAATCACTTTTACAACATTTTCATTACCCCCCCCCCCCAAAAATCCTGCACCCCTTAGCCATCAATTCCCGTTTCCTCCAGCACCTCCAGCTCTCTAGTCAACAATTAATCTACTTTCTGTTTCTATGGAGTAGTCTCTTTTGGACATTTCACATTTATGTAATCACATTAGTGACTAGTTTTGCTCACTAAGCTTATATTTTCAATGTAAGCATGAATCTTTATTCGTTCCTGTTTATGAATGAATAACACCCCAGCTTGCAGCCATACCTCATTTTATCTCTCTGTTCCATTGAAGGACATTTAGGTTATTTCCACATTTCAGCTGTTATGAGTCATCCTGCCACAACCATTTGTCTATACATTTTTGTGTGGAAATATGTTTTCTCTTGGGTATATACGTGGGTAGATTTGCTCAGTCTATGTCAAACTTTGAGGAACTGCCAGATTTGTTCCAAAATGGCTGTACCGTTTTATACTTCTACCAGCAGTGTTTGAGGGCTCCAGCTTCTCCAGCCCCCACCAGCACTTGTGGTGTCTTCAATGATTGGCATCTTAGTGAGCGTGGAGTCCTATCTCATTGTGCTTTTGATCTGCATCTTCCCGATGGCGATTGACTTTGAATCACCTTTCATGTGCTATTAGCCATTTGTATATCCTTTTTTGGGAAATGTCTATTGAGATCTGTTGCCCATTTTTAAATTGGATTATTTCTGTTTTTATTATTGAGTTCTTAGAGTTACTAGATATTCTAGATATTCTAGTTATTTGGTGGTGGTGGTGGTGTAGTCACTGGTGTGTGACTTTGTGACCCATTGGACTGTAGCCCGTCAGACTCCTCTGTCCATGCGATTTCCCAGGCAGAAATATTGGAGCGGCGTTGCTGTTTGCTTCTCCATGGGGTCTTCCTGACCTAAGGATCAAATCTGGGTCCCGTGCCTTACAGGTGGTCTCCTGCATTGCAGGTGGATTCTTTACCAGCTGAGCCACCAGGAAAGCCCTTTCATATTAAGTATACGATTTGCAAACATTCTCTCCCATTCTGTGTAGTTACAGCTGTCTGTCTTAAAACCTCCTTATTGTTCAGGGTGTGACATCTTCTAGGCTCTGTCACCATCTGAGTCAGCTCCTCTTTCCACTCCTTTATTATGAGTGCTGAGCACAGTATATTGATACTCTCATTTTAGGATTCCCTTCTCTACCCAAAGAAGCTGTGTCAAACACATCCGTTGCCTAGGACCCTGCCTTACACAAAGTAGGAGCTCAGTAACAGCTTGGTCAACTATAATAACTTCACATGAAGCTTGGACCTGAGGGGGGAAAAATCCAGTCAGTACTAATTCAAGAAAGCTAATAGCCACTTGTGGGCTCATCACAGGATTGGTACAGTGTAGGGCTTCCCTAGTAGCTTGGACTGCAAAGAATCTTCCTGCAATGCAGGAGACCTGGGGTTTGATCCTGGGTCAGAAAGATGCCCTGAAGGGAATGGCTACCCACTCCCGTATTCTTGCCTGGAGAATTCCACGAACAGAGGAGCCTGGCAGGCTACAGTCCATGGGGTTGCAGAGAGTCAGACTCGACTGAGCGACTGATACTTCACTTCAGGGCCCAGAGCTCCACAGGCTTCTTTGATCTGTTCTAAGCAATGAACCAACATTAATATGACCAGCATTTGTTTTATTCATTTATTCAAAATCTTTGAAATATGGTGCTGTACTCAGTGAGCTCAAATCTGATAAAGTCATGTTAATAGAGGCACAGCTTATATGCAGGAAGGTGACCTGCTGAATTGTGCTGCTTAACAACTCTGATGTGATATGAGGTATCCAGAGGTTTTCCCTTCCTAACTGGAGAGTTCTTATGTTAGTACTTATATCACGATTTTTTTTTCCCCTTGTGACCTTTTCCTCATTTGTCAAACTTTTCTAAATTAAAAGTGATCAGTCATGTTCTTCTCTAATTTTTGGCACATACTTTTTCTCTAGTTTCTGTCCTTCCAGTTTTTTGCTGTTGAAAATGTTGCCAGTGTACTATATTGACCAGAAAATGACAGATAACGTGAAGTAACAGTTACTCCCTGCAAACTGAGGTTGGGATTTTAACTGTTTAAGAGAGGATCGTCCTGCTCAGAATTCCCTGACTCTTGATTTTAAACCCTGAAGGAAACAAACAAGAGAAAAATCTAAGAATGAGATCCAAGAAGGAACCCCATGTAATTTTTGTGTGCTTCTGGTGAGATTCGTACTCTCACCTACTTTTATTTCTTTTTTGGCAACAAGACAGCTTTAAAAAACAAAACAGAACTAGTTGACAGCTTAAGATGATTGATTTTTTTTTTCAGCTAGCACAGCAAGATGAGCGAAAATTACTTCATCATAAAAGACTTGCTAGGATTCTTGAATGAGAAATACGCCCCCCCTTGATTTTTTTTCTTTATGAAATAAAACTAGGTCTGTATTTAGGAGGAAAGAGTTTAGCAGACATGCTGATTATAATACTGTATTGAAAAACACTTTTCTTTGATTGACTAAAATTCAGCTGCTGTTTGTGGTAGTTAAAAACCTGTAATCTGTCTTCATTTTGATGTTCACCATACTTCTGTGAGATGAATAAAAGGGTCCCCCAATCTCCAAGTGGAAAAACCAAGAGAGGACACTTGAGAAATGCTTTCCTATCTTCTCCCGGGACTCCTCCAAAACAGGGCTGCTGGGACATGACCAAATTGAGAGCTGAGACCTTGTTTTGTAGTTACTGTATCTGTTTTGCCAGGATATAGGATCATAGTTGCTGTATCTTCTTTGCCAGGATATTGGCCTGGCACACTATACACTCTTAAAACATGTTGCATAGATGAAAGTCAGGCAGAAGCATTCTGTTAAGACTGATTTGATGGACAGACCTGGGTTAGAGCTCCTGAGGGTGCTACTTACTAGTTGAAGTCTCTAGATGAAGGATGTTATCTCATTAAACCTCAGTTTTTTCTTTGCAAAATGAGGATAATATTAGTACCAACTTCAGTAGAGTGTAGAACAGTAAGTATTCAGTTATTATTAGCTACTATTAAGTTGAGTAAATTTCCTGACTCCTCATTCAGAACTGGATTGCCCTGCTGTTAATGACCCTGATTACACATGGTCAAGTATGTGGGTATGTATTGTCAGCTCAGTTACTGAAGAATAGGATGCAATTGAGGCGGTGTTGTTTGAACATCGATTTCTACTAAATCCACTGAATTAGATTCAGCCCTCACTTTTAGGGAATATGCACTGACACTGGGAAAGATGAAATAAAGAAGTTTTCCAGTATGAATATTCTTGTCTTTGGAGGTTAGCCCTGAGTCTCAGAACAAAAACAAGTCAGTAGTTGTTAGTTACTGTATCTCCTTTTCCAAAACACACATGGTTCATTACAGTCATTTGCCAATAGTTTTGCATGACACACTTTTGCTTTCGTGTTTCTACTAAATCACTAAATGACTAACGCTCATGTTCCTAACCTGTTAAAATTGTCAAAGGATTCTTTTCAGGATTTTGTATGTGATACAGCTTAGTTAGTTGGGACAATGTGGAAAATGTGAAAAGCCAAGTGAAGAGCTCTTGATCTTGTGATCAAAATAATACAGCAGAATCCAGGGATTACCCCATAATGAATGGATTATTTGGATATAGAAAGAAATTATTTTAGGTGTGGCATTCCTATAAACCCTACAGCTATGTGTTTTACAAACTAGAAATTTATGCACTAAATAAAAATTACCAGATGTCAGTGTTTGTATGTGCCAGCTGGCAAAGAAGTTAAGAAGGTTCAGAATTCTGGAAGAAATGGTGCTCACTTCTCTGCCATTCAAACTCAAAAAAGATAGTTGAGGTGAAATGCTAAGCTGTTTTAAAAACTACAATGTCCTCAAAGATGTCATATGTTACAAATTGTTATCTGAAAGCCTTTAATTTTTTTCCCCCTCATGACTCCATGCATGTTTGTGGTGCTGCGAATGTAATCCATGTTTCTAATCTAATTTGTTACATTCTTTCCTGAGGCTTAGCTCATTCTTTTAAAGGGTCAGCAGATAGCTCTCTCTTTTTTTTAAATTTTTTATTTTATATTGGGATATAGATGATTAACGGGCTTCCCCAGTGACTCAGACCGTAAAGAATCCGCCTGCAATGCAAGAGACCTGGGTTCAATCCCAGTGTTGGGAAGATCCCCTGGAGGAGGGCATGACAATCCTCTAGTATTCTTGCCTGGGAAATCCCATGGACAGAGGAGCTTGGCAGGCTACAGTCCCTAGGGTTGCAAAGAGTCAGACACGGCTGAGTGACTAAGCACTTAGCCCATCAGTGTTGTGATATTTTAAGGCGAACAGCAAAGGGACTCAACCCATCATTTACGTATATCCATCCTCCAACTCCCCTCCCATTTAGGCTGCCACATAACATTGAGCATTCCATGTGCTCTACAATAGGTCCTTGTTAGTTATCATTTTAAATATAGCTGTGTGTACATGTCCATCACAAACTCCCTATCCCTTCCCCTGATCTTTCCCCCCGGCAGCCATAAGTTTGTAAGCAGATATCTTTATTTAAAGACTCAGCCTGAACACAGCAGCCTCGTAAAAGTCCAGTGCAGAGCTAAATGTATGATAGGATTCAGTATTTTTATCTTGCACATACCAGAACACTTCAGTTATTTTCATGAAATCATCAAATGGGTTCTCTTCTTCTCTCCTTAGAAATTCGAGCTCAACTGGTAGAACAACAGAAATGCCTGGAGCAGCAGACAGAGATGAGAGTTCAGCTTCTGCAGGATCTGCAAGATTTCTTCCGGAAAAAAGCCGAAATTGAGACGGATTATTCTCGGAACCTAGAAAAGTTAGCAGAAAGATTCATGGCCAAAACAAGAAGCACTAAGGATCATCAACAGTACAAGTAAGAGAGGCTTGACTCAAATTCATCTTTCCAAGAGAATATCCTGTCTTCTCTACAGTCCATGAATTCTCCAGGCCAGAATACTGGAGTGGGTAGCCTTTCCCTTCTCCAGGGGATCTTCCCAACCCAGGGGATTGAACCCAGGTCTCCCACACTGCAGGTAGATTCTTTACCAGCTGAACCACAAGGGAAGCCCTTTATTGGTTTTAGAATTTTCCATTTTTGTCTGAAACATTGTTGATTGATACATCCCCATAAATAAAAGAAACCTTCTGCATATATAATTTATGAGCATAAATGTATTACATATTAAACTAATAATATTCTCTTGACATGTTTCTATTTCCAGTAAATACACTAGGAGTTGATGTCTAACACAGGTAGATATTTGGTTTTGTTTGTTTTTGTGATTCAAGCCAATTTTTTTCTACTTGGAGTATAGATGCTTTACGATGTTGTGATCGTTTCTTCTATACAGCGAAATGAATCAGCCACTCGTATACATATATCCCCTCTTCTTTGGATTTCCTTCCCATTTAGGTCACCAGAGAGCACTGAGTCGAGTTCCCTGTGCTGTACAGTAGGTTCTTGTTGGATATCTATTTTATACATAGTATCAGTAGTGTATATATGCCAATCCCAATCTCCCAATCCATCCCACACCCTCTTCCGCCTTGGTATCCATATGTTTGTTCTCTACATCTGTGACTCTAATTCTGCTTTGGGAATAAGTTCATCTGCAGCATTTTTCTAGATTCCACATATATGTGTTAATGTATGACATTTGTTTTTCTTTTCCTGACTTCACTCTAACACTGGCAGATAGATATTTGGATAGGCAAATTTTAAATAGCTGATTCTTCATACAGAGAGCTCAGGATTTTTGTAGTGATCTTACATGAAAATAATCAATGAGGGTTGCTTAAATTTACATTCCCATACCCCGCCCCAGTAGTATTTGTGGTTGTTGCAGTAGAGACTGACTTAAAACAAGGGCCCTTGATAAAGTGCTTATGATCTAGCTTAATTAATTGACAGTTGACCCTTGAACAACCACAAGGGTTAGGTTGCCAACCCCCTGCGCAGTCGAAAGTCGGTTTACTGTTATCTCTGCCTCAAAAACAAAGGAATTGGTAAATGACTCGCCCAAAGGCAGGAAGCTGAACAGTTGTGGATAGAATCAGGGCTCAGACCCAAGTTCTACCTATTGTGATCTCTAATTGAACAGAAACTATTCCCTGTACCTAGTTAATTTAAAGATATGTGAAATGAAAATATAGCTGTTACCTTTATTGAAAAAATTCTGCATGTAAATAGACCTGCACAGTTCAAACCCTAGTTGTTCAGGGGTCAGCTCTACTCCATTTATTTAAACAAAATACATGCAAGTTTTTCAATAATGAGATTTACTTTAGAATTTAAATCTGGGAGACAAGTAGGCAAGCAACTCCAATAGAGTATACAGGTGGTCTGAAAGATGTCAGTGCAAGCTACCAGGAAGCCCTGGTGGAAGTCCATTCTGTAGTGGAGGTGGGGTCAGGAAGGTCCAGGTAAGGTCCTGGAAGAAATGATACATAAGTGAAGACCTGAAGGACTTGTTAGCCAGGTAAGGCCCCAGATCAGGACATCAAGCAAAGGGAACACCGTGCATAAGGGGCCAGAGGGAAGGGGAGCAGGGCAGCTTTGCAGAGCAGGAAGTAATCCAGTGGGAGTGAGTAATGAGGTAGTGAGCTGTGTGGCTCCCCATGTACATTGTGCCTGATCACAGAGGCCTGTAGACCATACCAGGAAGTCTGGACTTTATCCTTGGGGCTTGAGAAGCCTTTGTAGAGGCTTTTAAGTTGAAGGATGACCAGGTCAGACGTGCATCTCGAAATGAAAACTGTAGATAGGATGGTGGGCTGGAGGGAGACCAGGCAGAAGGCCTTCACCATGATGGCATGAACTAGCCACACTGCAGGTAGACCTAAAATTGTTTAGGAGATGATAAAAAGGCAGTCTTTCAACAACTAGATAATATGAGAAGTATTTCTGTTACGAAACTCCTGGATATGCTGACAAAAATATAATAGACATCATTGTAAATCTATAACTGAACTCATAGGAAAGTAGGGGAAATTTCCAGTGGCCCAGAAAGGAACAGGGAACTGAAAACTTAAGTGGTGATTGTATCCCACGTAGGGACAGAAGAGGAGGCCTGTGCAAGGGAGGGAGCTGGATGTGAGGACTGGCTCATCGCCATCCTATAGCACAGCATCCCAGCCCAAAGTCAGGGGCGGCAGAACTGCTGTCTCCATGAACCAGAGCAGAACCTCACACAGATGAGGCGAACGGATAGTTAGGGAGTCTGGGATGGACATGTACACACTGCTCTGCTTAAAATGGATAGCCAGTAAGGACCTGTTGTAGAGCAGAGGGAACTCTGCTCAACTTTATGTGGCAGTCTGGATGGGAGGGGAGTTTGAGGGGGAATGGATACATGTATTTCTATGGCTGAGTCCCTTTGCTGTTCACCTGAAACTGTCACAACATTGTTAATTGGCTATACCTCAAGACAAAAATTTTTTTAAAAAAAGAAAATCACTCACACCCACCTCCACACACCCCACCACCCCCACCACCCCGACACACACACGGGACAATAAGGAAGCCCAAATGCTCCTGGGCTCCAAATGGTAGGAGGTTGCAGAAAAGCACTTATCAGTCTTCACCAATGGCTTTGCAGTTTTATTTTATACCCTTTTGTGGCCTTGGCTCCTACATAAAAAGTAGGATAGTTTTGTTTCGTGTTTTTTTTTTTTTTTTTTTAACCCTCCATACTGTTTTTCACAGTAGCTACACGAATTTATATTCCCACTGACAGTGTGGGAGGGTTCCCTCTTCTCCACATCCATTCTGATATTTGCTATTTGTGTTCTTTTTGATGATGGCCATCATGGTGAGTGTGAGGAGATATATCTCATTGTGGTTTTGATTTGCATTTTCCCAAGGAGACCCAACTAGTCCATTCTAAAGGAGATCAGTCCTGGGTGTTCTTTGGAAGGAATGATGCTAAAGCGGAAGCTCCAGTACTTTAGCCACCTCATGTGAAGAGCTGACCCACTGGAAAAGACCCGGATGCTGGGAGGGATTAGGGGCAGGAGGAGAAGGGGATGACAGAGGATGAGATGGCTGGATGGCATCACCAACTTGATGGACGTGAGTTTGAGTGAACTCCGGGAGTTGGTGATGGACAGGGAGGCCTGGTATGCTGCAATTCATGGGTTCGCAAAGAGTCGGACATGACTGAGCAACTGAACTGAATGCTGTTGAGCATCTTTTCACGTGCCTGTTGGCCATCTGTGTGTCATCTTTGGCAATTCTACTCTTGGGTATATATCCAAAAAAACAAAACACTAATTTGAAAAGATACATGCATCCCAATTATTTACAACTGCCAAGGAATGGAAACAACTTAAGTGTCCATGAATGGATACAGAAGCTGTGTTATAGACACACAATGGGACACTGCTGCTGCTGCTGCTGCTAAGTCGCTTCAGTCGTGTCCGACTCTGTGACCCCATAGACGGCAGCCCACCAGGCTCCCCCGTCCCTGGGATTCTCCAGGCAAGAACACTGGAGTGGGTTGCCATTGCCTTCTCCAATACATGAAAGTGAAAAGTGAAAGTGAAGTCACTCAGTCGTGTCCAGCTGGTCACGACCCATGGACTGCAGCCTACCAGGCTCCCCCGTCCACGGGATTTCCCAGGCAAGAGTACTGGAATGGGGTGCCATTGCCACTACTCACTCATAAAAAAAGAGTGAAATGTTTCCATTTGCAGCAACGTGGATGGACTTAGAGGGTATTATGCTAAGTGAAATAAGTCAGACAGATGCTGTATGATAAATACCGACAGATACTGTATGATATCACTTATATGTGGAATCTAAAATAACACAACAAACTAGTGAATATAATAAGGAAGAAGCAGACTCACATATAGAGAGAACAAATTAGTGGTTACCAGTGGGGAGAGGGACAACATGAGGATAGGAGATGAAGAGGTACGAGCTATTATGTATTTTAAAGGTTATAAAGATACATTGTATAACACAGAATATAGCCAATATTTTATAGTAACTATAAATGGAGTATAACCTTTAAAAATTGTGAATCACTAATGTACACCTGTACACCTGTAACTTACCTAATATTGTAAGTGTGTACCTATAACTTACATAATATTGCACATCAACTCTATGTCCATAAAAAAAACTTTTTTAACTCTTCTCATCATAAGAAAAAAAAAAAGTAGGAACTTTTGCAGAAAAAAAGAGAGTAGAGGTTCTTTTGCAGAATACCTTTTTTAGTTTTTGGTTTGGGCTCATTTTAACCTGTAGTGTTGGTCCAGCATAGAAATAAATTTTGGTGATGGTTCCCAGGGTGAGCAGATGTCAAATGTGCTTGACAGAGACTGGAGCCAGTGCTAGATCTGCATTTATAGAAACTGTCCGGTTTTAAAAGTAATTGCAAATAAGAGGACAGCCCATTGGTTTATACAGTAAATAGTTTTGAGTGTCTCCTTGTGTGTTCTGTACTTGGGAATCACTTCTGAACTGAAAGCATGCCTGGGCACATGCACTCTGGTCTGATTTCTGAGTGCATCAGCTGCCACTTTTTCTTTCTCCTGGTTGGTTCACTAGTTTTCTTAAAAAGGTACGTAGCTTGGAATTTTCCTTAAGTTTATTATTGACTGTGAGACTGGAGATAAGATAATAAGTCTACAGAAAGGACAAAAACCAAAGACAAGCTTTAAGACAGAGTCAAACAGACCTGGCTTGAATACCAGCCTGTGCTGTGTGACCTTGGCCAGTAGAGTCAGTATTTCTGAGCCTTGGTTTCCTAACTTGTAAAGTGAGATTTTGTGAGCATCAAATGAGAAACATGACAAATCCCTCATGCAACTGAGAGCTGACATTGGGTACACGTTCAGTATTCCTTCTCCTCATGACACAAATGTTACATCTTTGGCACTGTTACTTTACCAGTCATTTAAGCTAGGCCGAGGAGCCTAGGTCTCACTCAGTTTTGGGATGCTTGTCCTGTAGGATAATCCTTGGCCTGAATTGATCGCTGCATGGTGGAAATACCAAGGCTTGGATCAGCCTGCCTGGACTCGAAGACTCTCCGATACTAGTTTTGTTCTTGAACAAATCATTGTGCCTTGCTAAAGCTTAAGTTCCCTCGTTGATAGAGGGGATCTGTCTAAATATGTCTGCCTTAAATTGTAGAATTAAGTAGTTGATGTGTGTAGGTTTTAGACCAACTGCTAGATAAAAAACGCTCCCTTTATATAGTGTAGTGTTAATTGCTCCGTTGTGTCCGACTCTTTGCAACCCCATGGACTATGGCCCATGAGGCTCCTCTGTCCATGGAATTCTCCAGGCAAGAATACTGGAGTGGGTAGCCATTCCCTTCTCTAGGGTATCTTCCCTACGCAGAGATCAAACTCAGGTCTCCTGCATTGCAGGCAGATTCTTGACCATCTGAGCCATCAGGAAGATCCCAGCTTTATATGATACTTGCTATGAATCTAAGGCATTCTAGTAAACATTAAGATATATATATTAACTCAAAAATCCTCATAATCTTATAAAATCAGTACTGCTACTTTACCCATCTTATAAACGAAGCAACAGAAGCACAGAGAAGTTTGAATAACTTGGCCAAGATCTCCTAGCTAGTACGTAATGATTTTGGAATTTGAGTGGAGACAGTATGGATGCATATTCCATGAACTTGACCTGTGTACTCTGTAGGTGCTCAGTAAATGATAACTTAGCCGTCTCTGTTGTTATTGTTGTTGTCAATACTGTTATTACTTACTATTAGGACAATAAAAAATGTTTATTCAGTGAATGAAAAAACATGTATTTAATGCTGAACATGGCAGGGCCATGAGGATACAAAAAAAAGTATGCCACATTCTCAAAGAATGTATGGTTTACTTCAGCATAAAGGGTATATAGGTAAGTTAATGTAAGGTAGCATTTGCGTTTTGGACTGGGTAGTAGAGAATGTCAGTACAAAGAATTCACTATTCTGCCATGGAACCCCTGCCCCATGCCCAATGGCTTTGAAAGGAAAAGAAGGTTCTCTGGGTTGGGGCGTAATTCTTATAACGCCAGCTAGGAGAACGGAAGTCTTCTCTCGTGGTTCTAAGTGCTAGGACCCTAGATCAGGGGTTTCTACCCTCATACCCATTCCTGCTTCCTCTTTCTTCTAAAGAGAGTTTTGACTTGATGCATCTTAATCCTGACTCTGAGGGACTTACGAACTGAAAGACCTGATTTAATCGTTTCTTTTCTAATTTAGTTAATATTCAGAATCATAAATCATGATGACTACTAGTAGGGTAACATGTCTTGGAAAATTGCACTAGTGTCTCTAAGTTAGGATAAAAACGTTCTGTGCCATTTTGCCATTTTAGAGTTAGTTTTGGTTTGTTTGTTTGTTTTTTTTAATATAATTAAAAAAAAAAAAAATTTGGCCATGCCACACATCATGTCGGATCTTAGTTCCCTGACCTGGGATCAAACCCACAATCCCTGTTTTGGAAATGCAGAGTCTTCACCACTGGACAGTCAGGGAAATTCCAATAGTTAGATTTTTTAAGTAAAAAGCAAAAAACAAATATATATATATATTTAAAGCAGTAATGTCTCTATTAGTCATTGCTTTTCTTTGGAGTTTTTTGGTAAGATTTTTGCAAGTTGCCTTTTGTGGTTTCTATTCACTTTTCACTTAATTATCTAGAATAAAACAAGGAAATAGCTCAATGAGCTTAAAAAGAACATGTAGCAGGTCATAGGCCAGTGAACCTCTGGGTTCTATTCATGAGTCTTGAGACAATGCTATAAAGTTCTGCTTCCCGGGAACACTTTTTGGGAGGCTGGAGGTTAAGTATCAGGGGATTAGTAAATCATCCTCACATTTATGTCCCATGGAAAGTATACCTAGCCAGATCTCTTCCAGCAGCATACTGGACATTCAAAGCAGGCTTTGTGTTCAGTGGCAAACCACAGTCTGTCTGTGAGACCGTAGTCAATAGATTTTTATATAGACATAAACCACTTTCTTCAGTGAGGTGATTAAAGCTGAAGGCCTGCCCGAGTACTGTGTGTGTGTTCGGGTTCTGTGCCCTTATCAGGATTGTAGCTTTTGACTGGTGTTCTTGGTCCAAGTATTTTTTTCCAAGCCCAGTGCTATCTTGCTAAGAGCTATGCCCAGAAGAGAAGAAACAAGAGCCGCCCATGTGTTGCGGCTCCTGGTTTTGCCTTGGTGACGTCCCTCAGTTGTTTGGATCAGCTTTGAACTTGATGCTAATTCTCTTTTCTTCACTTCTTAGGAAAGACCAGAACTTACTGTCTCCAGTGAACTGCTGGTATTTGCTCCTGAACCAAGTGAGGCGAGAAAGCAAAGACCACGCCACCTTGAGTGACATCTATCTGAACAACGTGATTATGCGGTTCATGCAGATAAGTGAGGATTCCACCAGGATGTTTAAAAAGGTATCTTCCATCTGTCCCACCAGAGAGTGCTTCCCTATACCCACTGAGCCCGTAACCAAGACTGGGAAGAGTCTGGTGCCTTTAATACTTCGTGGTATTTAATAGAGATTAGGTTCAAAAAATAAATAAGCAAACATATTTTGGGCTTCCCTGGTGGCTCAGATGGTAAAGAATCTGCCTGCAGTGCAGAAGACCTGGCTTCGATCCCTGGATTGGGAAGATTCCCTAGAGGAGGGCATGGCAACCCACTCCAGTATTCTTGCCTGGAGAAGTCCATGGACAGAGGAGCCTGGAGGGCTACAGTCCATGGGGTCACAAAGGGTCAGACATGACTGAGCAACTAACACACACACACACACACACACACACAACAGATACCTTAAAGACATAGAATAAAAAGTTGAGCAGGCACACTCGTAGACTTGTAAAGCACCGAATCTGTAACCTGAATGACATGAGCAGGATTTTGAAATGAGGTGTACTTGCAAATTGTACCTCTGTCCTTAGGAACAGACTTCCTGAGGTTATTAAAAAACAGACCAGAGAGGAAAATCCTTAAGAACTGTGTTTTAGGCTCACACATGATCAGAGACTTGTGAAGAAGATAACCAGATGTGGCGCTCTCTTGGGAAAATGTTATCATGGCTTTTCTCATTCCCACCAGACTAGCAATGTAGGCTGTGAGAGACTGACAAGAAAAAAACTCCCACGGGGCACGGAAATTCAGTCCCTTACAATGCCAGAGAGGTTCCTCCTTCCCAAATCCACTTAAAGAAAAAAAGGAGCTGGGTTTTTAAGACTTCTCATCATTGTTACCCATCTCAGCCAACTCTCAGCAGTTTGTTGTTGTTGTTTGGACATCTTTGTTGAGAGCAATAACAAAATTGGACCATTTCCTGTGTAGAGAAGGCAGCTACTTGCCCAATGAAACTGGCTTTCAGTTTTTATGTTTATAGGACAGTGGTTCTCCCCCACATCCTAACTGTCATACTTGGGGTATTTGGTGTCTGTACTAATATCTGTACCTCTATTCAGTAAGTCTTAGTTTCAGAAAGTGGGGGGAAAAGCACCTTGTAGATTAAAAGTATATTTATGTCTCAAAGGGACGATATGGCGCTGTGCAGGCCAGCTGGGAAACTTCTTAGTCATGTTTGATATCTCCACGTTAGATTTGATTCCCAACCTAGCACTGGAATTTAGCAAACTTGAAGTTGTCTTTTGCTCTGTTAAATAGAGGGAAGCATATTTCAAACAAAGAAATTTTTTTTAAATTTGGAAATAAGAGCATATTAAGAAAACAGAGAAATATCTTGTGTATCTTAATAGTTTAGACTGACCTAGGATAGTGAAGTAATTTTCTCGGACGTCAGTCCTTTCTGCTAAGTCTTCATTTGGTTCAGTGGGCTTTTTGGATCTTATCGTCTATGAGTGGGAGATGGTATCAGGTCTTAGAAAGGCTACCTCAATAAAGAAAACTAGTCCTCATGCTCAAGGAGCTTGTAGTTTATCCAAATTTGTATGATGCTGTATATTGCTTCCAAGTCATGGGGATGCTGGCAACCTTTCAGTCTGGGCCTCTGGGACCAGCAACTCAGCTGAGTTCATTTATTCATCCATTCAACAAAGCATCTTTAAATGCCAGGCTGGGAAGCAGAGTTAAAAGACATTCCTGCCTGCACAGAATCACTTTAAAAAATTAACATTCCCTACGATTAGGGAACATACAACCTACTCTAGAAACGTGAGGGATGGAGATGTGTGTGTGTGTGTGTGTGTGCGCGCGCGCACACACACACACACACTCGATTGTATCCTACTATTTGCAACCCCATGGAATATAGCCAGCCAAGCTCCTCTGTCCATAGAATTCTCCAGGCAAGAATACCGAAGTGTGTTGCCATTCCCTTCTCCAGGGGATCTTCCCAACGCAGGGGTCAAACCCACGTCTCTTGCATCTCCAGGCTTGTAGGAGGATTCTTTACTACTGAGCCACCTGGGAATCCCTAACCTTCCTGAGGGGCCAGGTAATTCTTCACAGTGGAGGAAACACCTACAGACAAACCGGTGGGAGAAGGAGATGGTCATCAAGCAGATGAGGACAATGAACTGTTCCAGGGAAAGCAGAAGCATGACATGTTCAGGAAGAGGAAAGAGTTTGGTGTGAGTTTGGTAAGAGATTGTATGGGAGTGAGTGATGGAGTGTGAGGCTAGAAAGGACGTGCATGCATGCTAGGTCGCTTCTATTGCATCCAACTCTTTGTGACTCTTATGGACCATAGCCCGCCAGGCTCCTGTCGATGGATTCTCCAGGCAAGAATACTGAAGTGGATTGCCCTGCCCTCCCCCAGGGGATCTTCCTGACCCAAGGATTGAATCCAGGTCTCTTACATCTCTTACACTGGCAGGCACGTTCTTTACCACGAGCTCTACTTTGCATGTCTTGCTAAGCTATAAGCATTTGTGTTTTGTAAATCCAAGTCAAGGGCTTCTTAAAGTTGATGGAAACTTAGAGCTGAGAGTCAAATGGATTGGGGCTTGAATCCCAACTTTTGTGCTTTTGTGATCTTGGGAGATGATTCAAGAAAGTGCACTCCTCTATCTCCAGGAGTGGGGAGGGCTGGGCACTGGCAGAAGGGGAAGGTGAGCCAATGGGTGCTCAGAGGTTGGGGTGGCCCTTTGGCCCTTTGTCACCAAGGAAGCCTTATGTTTGTTTTGCAGACATTATATCTGAGCTGCCCTTGGGGAGGTGCTAAGTAATCTTGGGGGTAAGGCAGCTCCCACTGCTAAGTTGCTTCAGTCGTGTCCAACTCTGTGCGACCCCAGAGACGGCAGCCCACCAGGCTCCCCCGTCCCTGGGATTCTCCAGGCAAGAACACTGGAGTGGGTTGCCATTTCCTTCTCCAATGCATGCAAATGAAAGGTGAAAGTGAAGTTGCTCAGTCGTGTCCGACCCTTAGCAACCCCATGGACTGCAGCCTACCAGGCTCCTCCGTCCATGGGATTTTCCAGGCGAGAGTACTGGAGTGGGGCACCATTGCCTTCTCCGTGCTGGAGGGTAATTCCCAACAGAGGTTCCAAGAGCGAGATCAGCTGTGAGTTTTATCAGCCAGCAGCCAACATTCCCAGTATCTGGGGAAACATAGCTTGAGAGAGGGCCTGAGGAATGTATGATAAACATACACACACACACACACACAATGCCTGCTTGTGTGCCTAGAAGTCGTCGTCTTATCCAGATTTTCTGGGACTCAGCTCCTTAGACGCTGCCTATTTACAGCAGACTCCTGGTTGCTCCAGCATTTAGAAGAGTGAACAGTGTTCTCACCTCTATTGCTGATCAGCTGGAAAGCTAACCGTCATTACAATGACAGGTATCAAATTCTAGCTCCTCAAGCAAACCCAGCAGATGACATACCTCACCGTTCCATGTATATTGTTGCTGAAAAAATTAAGAACAAGAGAGGGAGAGGCTGGAAAGTCTTGAGGAGCCAGATCAGCCCACTAGGACACATTTGCCATCTGCAAATATAGGAAGGTAGGAAAGCAAGTCCCATATCTGTCAAGTCTAGAGAACTTCATATCCCTTTAGGTTAAAAACCAAGACTAGTATTTTCTGCTTTTTTTAAAATTGCCAAGCCGTCTCCTTCTCCAGCTCTTCTATTACTATGGTTCCAGAAACATACTTTTTTGTCAGAATAGAAGGAGGTGATCAGAACCAGTCTGAAATAACCTTTAGAACTTCTGTGAAGTCCGTAGCATAATGCTTGTTCTTCTTTCAGGGGATTTTGTGACTTCCTCATTTTTTCAAAAATAACCCCACATCTACATGATTCAGATCCAGATAAGTGCTAAGTGCTTGACAGATGCAACCTCTTACACAGCTGTATGGTTGATCAGAATAACATACTGATTCATTTCTAAGGCTCTAACATCAGATATTTTGGGTATGAATGTTGATTTTATCTGTCTTGTTATCTATGTGGACCTGGAAGTGTTGGTAAACTTCTTAAATCTCAGTTCCTACATCTGTAAAGTTCATATACTCACTTATTTCAGATACTTGTGTGAAAAATTCATGACTTGTGCATGGAAAGCTACTTACCCCAGTGTCTGAATTTAATACTAATACAGTCTAACTAATTTTTAGCAGTTATCCTTGTTATTATCTTTATTGTAAACACTTATTCCCTACACCTACAATAATTATTTAATATGAGCTTACACCAGACATTATCCTAAATATGTCCTCATTTTAAAGAGACTATGTAACACAACTGTGATGACCGTGTCCAGGTCATCACATGTTATTCGTGTATCACTTTTTATCAAGTTCCAAAACATATTTCTAAGCAGACTGAGAAATGCTCCAATATCCTTTCTTATAGCCGAATTAAAATTTTGGTCCATGCATTTCAAAAGTTAATGGGAAGTTAGGGATAACCCAGTGAATAGCTGTGTTGGAGAGCACCTCTGTGCCTCTGAAGTCCCTGACTGCTATTTCACTTGGGCAGTCTTTTTTTTTCCTCCCCATATTTGTTTATTTGGCTGCATCAGGTCTCGAATCTTAGTTGTGGCAAACAGAAACTTTTGTTACAGCATTCAGACCCTAGAGCAGTTGGTGGCAGGGAGGGGTTAGTTGGTTGTGGTACTGGGGATTAGTTGCCCTGAAGCCTGACCAGTCCTCACTTCTTCCCTGAAGGACAAGGGGTGGTGAGGTGCCTCCCGCCTTGTGCTCCAGCCCTGCCTCCTGGACAGCCTTGGCTCCTGGAGGGGTGAGATTCTGCTGCCTTCTTTCCATTACTCATGACTGAAGAGTAGTCAGCATCTGGATTGGTGCTACAGCCAGAAAATGTGCAGTTTGTATGCTACACATAAAAATGTAATTAATGTCAGCAATTCACCATTGTGATAGTGAAGACCACAGCTAATATGCAGTAATCACTTTATTTATGCACTTTATCACGTGCTCTTCTTTATCAACACTAAGAATGTTAGAAGTGTGTAGTTTAGAAGGGAGCACCATAAAATGGTAGCATTTGAGGACTTCCCTAGTGGCCCAGTGGGCTTCCCTCATAGCTCAGTCAGTAAAGAATCTGCCTGCAGTGCAGGAGACCCGGGTTCGATCCCTGGGTGGGGAAGATCCCCTGGAGAAGGAAATGGCAAACCTTTCCAGTATTCTTGCCTGGAGAATCCCATGGACAGAGGAGCCTGGGGGGCTACAGTCCATGGGGTCTCAAGAGTTGGACGCAACTTAGCAACTAAACCAGTGGTTAAGACTGTGTGCTTCCAATGCAGGGGGCCTGAGTTCAATCCCTGGTTGGGGAACCAAGATCTCACATGCCATGTCGCCAAAAAACTTTAAAAAGTAGCATTCAAATATGTTAAATTATCTGTGAAATTGTTAGCCAGTCAATCATGTCTGATTCTGTGACCCCATGGACAGTAGCCCATCAAGCTCCTCTGTCTATGGGATTTCCCAGGCAAGAACACTGGAGTGGGTTGCCATTTCCTTCTCCAGGGGATCCTCCCAACCTTCTGCATTGCAGGCAGATTCTTTACCGTCTGAGCCATCAAGGAAGCCCATCATTTCCCCATGGGTTTTTTTCAGGTTATTAATGTTTTTATCCTTATTTTGCATAGATATGTGTACTGGTATAATTTATTTTGTTTCTTCACTGATAGTAATGACATAAAGCACTCTAGCTACCACTTTACTGAATTTTCACTCTGTGCCCGGAACTGTACCCTGCATTTTCCACACATTAACTCATGCATCCTCACAGTTGCCCAGAGAACAGGGATTATAAGTCACATTTCAGGGATGAGGAAGCAAAAGGCTCAGCGATAACTTGCAGAGCCTGGCTCACTCATATGTTTTCTTGTCTTTGTCTGTGGGTCTTAGGTAGTTCATAGTTACTGTAATTTTGTTGGTGTTTTTCAGGGGTCATTTGAGATGTTATAGAATGCACGGGATAGAAACTTCTGAGAATTGGGACACTGCAGTTCCTGGCCCTCTTCATTTCTAATGAAAATCCTGAAGAAAGACAGTTCTGGATGAGGCAGCAAAATCCGTCAGTCATCCAAGTTATAGACAGAAATTCAAAGCAGCAGAGACTGGCTGCAAGCCACTGAGAATTACCTCACTTTGGCCTAAATGCCGTAGATTATCAGATTGAGACTCACAGGAATGAAATTAACCCGCTTTTTGTATCATTGATTTTGTGGTATAATCTGAAAGGAAGGGGAGAGTACTAGTAAGATTTGGAAATTTCTAGTCATTTTAAAATTATGATCAAGCCAATCCTATTCTATTTAAATTTTCTTAGTAGAAAGAAAATCCTATTCTATTTAAATACCTTAGTAGAAAGATATTTCATGTGGGGAGGTAGGACTGTTGTTTTCAATTAGACTTATTTAAAATAAGTTAATATTCACACAGATGCTTTAAGTTAATAAATGTTACTAATCTAGTACAGATCTCTAAGGCTTTAACCTTGTTTTTGAAGAAAAAGTTCATAAGTTTAAAAAAATCTGAAAACTGCAAATCTATATATAAACGAGTCTTAATTCTGTTTGAATGTAAAAATATATACTCATTGTAGAAATTTAGAAAACACCAAAAGATATAAAACTGGAAATAAGAGCTACCCATATTAATACTACCTACTGCTAATATTTCTGACTGTATCTTTTCTGTATTCATATGTATACTAGACAAACATATGCATTTTAACATATATGTATTTTACAAAATTGAAATTTCATTGCAGATAGCCTGGGAACCTGCCCTTTTCATGGAAAATACTGTTAGCATTTCCTATGTCTGGAAGAAATCTTCTTTCCTCTCAGTGTAATTGTATTTATTTATCGCGCTGGTCTTCATTGCTGCACACGGGCTTTCTCTAGTTGAGGCCAGTGGGGTTACTCTCTTGTTGCAGAGGAGGCAGATTCAGCAGTTGTGGGCACAGGCTTAGTTGCCCCACAGCATGTTGGATCGTCTTGGGCGAGGGTTCAAACCCATGTCCTCTGCATTGACAGCAGATTCTTAACCACTGAACCACCAGGGAAACCCTAACATAATCTTTTAAAACAGGATTCTTGGTGCCTACATAATGTTTCACTGTCAGTACGGCCGTGTTCCTTTCCTGTTGTTGGACATTTAAATCTTTCACACATCTGATATTTTTCTTATACTACTGAAGCAGAATTATTAGGTCAGAAAGTGGCATTAGAATTTCATACTTTGGATGAAATTCTTACTTTTTGCCTTTCTAGAGTAAAGATGGTCATGGCTGTGATTTACTGAGGAGTAATCTAGCCTCTGCAAAAATAAATTGACTATGTTATTAGCAGAGAACTACCAGTGTGATTTAGCATGCTGTTGCAGCAGTGGTAAATAATATAACAAGAGGAATGTTTTCAAAGCATTTCAGTGCAGTGTAGCAGAAGAATTAAATGGTATTCTGGTGGCCTCAGGGGACAGCTTAATTATTGATGAGGCCTGGATAAATAAGTGAGTATAGTTCAGGCTAACGCTACCAGCTGGTTCTTCTCTCGTTTTTCTAGAAATAAATCAAAATCAAGCTATGGTTTCTTACAGTGATGCACTTTTCTGAAATATTTTAGAAACTTTTTAATTTGTATTTATAAATTGCTTAACAGGATAGCTGGCACTATATTAAGTGGCAGTTGTTAGTGCTGCTGTTCCTGCATTTATATTGTTGCCTTTATTACCTAGTGACAACAGGACATATATGATTTTTCTAATATTTTTAATTGGAGTATAATTGCTTTACAATGTTGTTAATTTCTGCTGTACAACAACATGAATCAGCTATATGTGTACATATCTCCCCTAAGACATGTGATTGACCTAGCCGTAAATTTAGCAGGTGAGTTATTATATAAGAGCATTCACCATCAGTTTACAAGCTTTATTAAAGACTTTTTTTTTGTCCACACCACAGGGCATGTGGGAACTTAGTTCCCTGACCAGCCCCCTACAGAGGAAGCAGTCTTAACCACTAGATTGCCAGGGAAGTCCCCATTAAAGACTTTTAAATAGAAAATTAAGCAGATGTTATGTGTCTCTCTCCTTGGAAAGTGACATAATCTTAAAAAACCCGAGGTCAGATAAATTGTATATTTTGTCACACAGCATGATATAGTAGTTGAACCTATAATTACATTGAGAATAGTTTTCAAAAAGTACTTGAAAGTTATTTATGGGTAAAAAAAAATCAGGAAGTGTATAGACCAAAATTATTTTAAATGGGTATCTCTAAGTTACTTTTATTTTCTTCTGTTTGCTTGCCCATAATTTCTGATTTTTGTACAATGAACATGTTGTGTAAGACCCAAAGTAAACAAACATTTGTTGTAAACTAAAGCCTTAAAGAAACTTGGCCCCAAGTACACCAGTGTTTACCACAAAGGAATGGGGAGCAATATCCAGTAACTAATTCAGACCTGATGCTATTTGTTAATGGAGAATTAGCCTGTTCTCTAGGTACGCGTGAAAACTGTGCTTTGACTATACAGCGTTAGGATGCTTAAAATGAAAAGACATGAAATCAGGGACCAACTGAGCAAGATGGCAGCATGCCCCAGGGCTGCAGCCTCCTTACCTCGAAAGATCTCTTTGCCATGACTAATGAAATGTATAAACAGGAAAGAGTGGCACAATCCTTTTACCTACAAGCAGATCCCATTACTCTGCTCACTCTATTGATTCCTACCTAACTAAATAGAAGACTCTACCCCCACTTCCCTTCCCTAACTGTATTTTTCTCTCTAGCACTTACCCCTTTTTGCCATGTTACATATTTGCTTATTTTTTTATTCACTTTCTGTCTCACCTCAATTTAAATGTAAGTTTCTGAGAGGAAGGAACCTTATATTTTTCACTGAAACAGTGACCAGCACATAGTAGTTACTCTGTAAATATTTATTGAATGAATAAATAATCAACACTTAAATCTGTATTAGAAGCCAGAGATGAGTGTCATCCACATAACAGAAATTTCAAGGCATTTCAGCAAGACCCCGTATTGACAGGGCTGTATTTGCGTAACACTATCACATGCTGTCTACTTCCTAAGACAGAGAAATGAGAGGAGAAATGAGTCATGACAAGTTTGTGACATGATGGAACAGCTAAACCTCCAGCTTTCTGAGCTGAGGACTGAAAGGGGGTGTCAAAAGAACCAAAAAGTCCTAGGGAGATTACGGAGAGGGTGTAGATTTAAAAAGCTGTCTCATGAAGTTCTTTAGGAACTCCTGTGCTTGCTCTGACTTGCACATGCTCGGGTCTGACCTTCAGCGGTATATACCTCCCAAAGACGTTGGGAACGGAGCTAAGGGAGAGACCACTGCCTGGACTCCAGACTCACCACTGGATACATGTGCAGGTCAGATCCAAATAGTGCTGCAAAGGTGTTAAACAGATATTGAAACCACTATCCTGAATTCAACTAGGTTGATTTCCTGATAAGACAAAAAATATTAACATTGTACATGTGGTTTAAATAAAACCGCGTCTCATAACATAATATTCAAAATATCCAGAGTACAATCCAAATTACTCAGCATACAGAGAACCAGGAAAACCTCAACTGGCAGGGGAAAAGACAATCAGTGGCCAATTATGAATGACAGAAATGGTGGAATTATCTAACAAAGACTTTTAGAGCAACCATGATAAAAATGTTCCGAAAAGTGACAGCAAATACTGTTGAGATGAATGGAAAAGGTAAAGTCTCAGCAGAAAAAAAAAATATTAACAGAAATAACCAAATTGAAATTTTAGAATTGAAAAATACAGTTGTTCAGTCACTAAGTCATTTCCAGCTCTTTGTAAACCCATGGACTGCAACACACCAGGCCTCCCTGTCCTTCACTGTCTCTCAGAGTTTGCTCGAACTCATCTCCATTGATTTGGTGATGCCATCCAACCATCTCATTCTCTGTCACCTCTTCTTGTCCAGCTCTCAATATTTCCCAGCATCAGGGTCTTTTCCATTGAGTCGGCTCTTTGTATCAGGTGGCCAGAGTATTGGAGCTTTAGCTTCAGCGTCAGTTCTTCCAGTGAATATTCAAGGTTGGTTTCCTTTAGGATTGACTCATTTTGATCTCCTTGCTGTAATCAAAACTAAAAACTCACTACATGGGTTTCAATAGAATAAGGATAACAGACAGAAAGATTAGTTTCTGTTAATCTTAAAGATAGGTTAGTAGAAACTATCTAATTTGGACAACAGAGAGAAAAAAAGATTGGGAGAAAAATAATCAGTGCCTCTGGGAGCTTTGGGACAACACCAAAAGGTCTGATAATTCATTTCAGCAGAGTCTCCAAAGGAGAGGAGAAAGAGAGTAAGTAGAAAAAATATTTCCAAAAATAATTGCAGGAAAGCTTCTCAAATTTGTCAAATGAGATAAACCTACCCATTCAAGAAGCCAGCAAAACCCAAGCTAGCTGAATCCAAAGAAGTCCATACCTGTGTACATCATAATCAAGAAAAAGCTAACCAAAAAAAATATTGAAAGCAACTGGAGAAAAATGACACATTACTGATGGAAGAACAATTGGATGACTGTGGGTTTCTCTACCTGCTAAATGCCAGTAGCACCTTATTGGTTGTGACAACCAAAAATACGTTCAGAGGTTACCACATGTCCCCTGAGGGAGAAATCAAGAACCATTAATCCAACTTGAGTTTTCCATTTTTCCAAACATCATTTAAAAGAACTTTTCTAGTTTGGTTTGCTTTTCAATTACCTGATTTATAACTCTTGATTAAATTAGCAAATATGAGTAGGGTAAAGACTCCCAATCTCTTATCTCCCATCAAGAGACTTTTGAAAAAAGAATAAATATTTGTATAATAGTAATGTATATTATATATATATATATATCTACATATTCAGTGCCAGTTTATTTGTTGTTACTGTTGTTTAGTCACTAAGTTGTGTCCAACTCTTTTGTGACCCCATGGACTGTAGCCTGCCAGGCTCCTCTGTCCATGGGATTTCCCAGGCAAGAACACTGGAGTGGGTTGCCATTTCCTTCTCCAGGGGATCCTCCCAGCTCAGGGATCGAATCCGCATCTCCTCCGTTGGCAGGTGAGTTCATTACCACTGAGCCACCAGGGAAGTCCACCAGTTTATTCAGGTTCAGTTATTCAGAAAAGGTCAGCACTTTAAGAAAGTTCATTTTCAAAGAGCCTTCGACACTGCTTCTGTTCTCCTCATCCAAGAAGGAGATTACATTCTTAACTGATGAGGTGAGGGCAGGAAAGAACTGATAAGGAGAGAACTTTCCCACAATATTTCAAGGTGTCCGCAGTTGAGATCAACAAAGTCTGAAGCAACCTGAGAACAGTATCATGGTTGCTAGCTGAGGTTTCTTACCATTTGAAGGCAGTTTAATTTCACACGGTGGGATTCTAAAAGATTTCCAGCAGCTGCAAGAAATGCCATATTGGGAAATATAGCACATATAGCAAATATTTGAGTTAAGGAACACTTGTGATACCTTGAATGATAGCAACCCAAAATATGCAGTTACAAAGAGATATTGAATGTGGCTGACAGACTGATTTCAGTACCTTTTAAATCTCATAGGGGGGAAAAAAATAGCTTTTCTCATTATTAGAGAAGCAATTACATAGAAACAAGCAGAAATTTTACCAACAAAATACTTTGTCAGATCAACCTAGAAACTTAAAAAGTAAAACAACATTTGACACTGGATATGTGAACTATATAAATTGAGAAAATCCCATAATATTAGTAATTGATAGTGAATAAATACAAGCATCACTGTCACTTTTTAAACTTTGGTAGTGTCCAGTGGAACACAGAACCATAATTGTCTAATGCATTGACTTGAATAAACATTCCCATTAAAATTTCATTTCTTGGGCTTCCCTGGTAGCTCAGTTGATAAAGAATACACCTGTAATGCAGAAGTTGCCAGTTCAGTTCCTGGGTCAGGAAGATCCCCTGGAAAAGGGATAGCCTACCCACTCCCGTATTCTTGAGCTTCCCTTGTGGCTCAGCTGGTAAAGAATCTGCCTGCAATGCGGGAAACCTGGGTTCGATCCCTGGGTTGGGAAGATTCCCTAGAGAAGGCATAGGCTGCCCACTCCAGTATCCTGGCCTAGAGAATCCCATGGACTACAGTTGTCATTGTAGGCCACATCTTTTTGGCTTGAACCTGAAGCTTGTATCAGTTACACAGCTGGCTGGGATTAGGAGTATAGCCTGTAACATGGCAAAGCGTACATAGTGGGCTACAACTATCTGAGCTCTAGAAACAGCTAGTGGGGGTGAAGGCTGCAGGCATGCAAGAATTTTGATTCCCAGTGTGAGGAGTTGGTATGTTGTTGTCATCTAAGCAGCTAAGGGGTTTTTCCCACTTGCTCAGCAGTGAAGAATCTGCCTGCATTGCAGGAGCCGCAGGAGAGGCAGGTTCGATCCCTGAGTCAGGAAGATCCCCTGGAGGAGGGCATGGCAACCCACTCCAGTATTCTTGCCTGAAGAATCCCGTGGAATGAAAGAGCCTGGCAGGCTACAGTCCATAGGGTCGCATAGAGGCACACAAATGAAGCAACTGAGCGCACACACACACACATCTAAGCAACGAAGGAAACAGATTTTGCATCAGGGTGTGACATCATCAGTTTTGTTTTTGGAGAGCAGTGTAAGGAGTAAATTGGAATGAGGGGAAAAAAAACAGTCTTGGGGAAACTAGTTAGCGAGCTGGTGCATGAGTAATGTGGCTGATGGTTTTTGCTCTGTCATAAGTTATGGCCAGAGAGTATTTCCATACTTAAAATGATATTGTCTTCTAAAAGTTCTCATTCATGTAGATCCAGAATGAATCAAATGGCTTTTTGTTGTTATTTTATGAAGGGTCTGATGGAAATTTAAAACCAGGACATTGTTATTCACTCCATCGTAATCAGATTTTAAGGCTTCTACTCCTTTATCTGATGGCTCTTTAGCCTGTTGGGGGAGGGGGGATATCTAACCATGATTCCAAGATTCTCAGGCTTACATTAACTATGCAAATGTGGGTTTGGACCATCTCTACAAACAGCGTGATTGCAAGCAATGCAGGTCACTGAGAGGTGTATGTTGTCTCCTAATCCTCCCAAGATCTTATCTTCCAGCCCTTGAAGTGTTATAAAGAAAGTGTCCTTAATACTACTAGCTGCAAGACTGTGAACAACTATCGCAGTTGTTGTGGTTCAGTCACTCAGGCATGGCTGACTCTTTGCGACCCCGTGGACTGCAGCACACCAGGCTTACCTGTCCTTTTCTCCCAGAGTTTGTTCAGACTCACGTCCATTGAGTCGGGGATGCCATGCAACCGTCTTGTCCTCTGTTGTCCCCTCTCCTCCTGCCCTCAATCTTCCCAGCAGCAGGGTCTTTTCTAATGCTTTGGCTCCTCACATCAGGTGCCCAAAGTTTTGGAGCTTTAGCATTAGTACTTCCAATGAATATTCAGGGTTGACTTCCTTTAGGACTGACTTGTGTGACCTCCTTGCTGTCCAAGGGACTCTCAAGAGTCTTCTCCAGCACCACAGTTCAAAAAGCATCAATTCTTCGTACTCAGCCTTCTTTATGGTCCAATACTGACATCCACACATGACTACTGGAAAAACTGTAGCTGTAACTAGATGGACGTATTTTGACAAAGTAGTGCCTCTGTTTCTTAATATGCTTTCTAGGTTGGTCATAGTTTTTCTTCCAAGGATCAGGCATCTTTTAATTTCATGGCTGCAGTCACCATCTCCAGTGATTTTGGAGCCCAAAATAATAAAGTCTGCCACTGTTTCCACTGGTTCCCCATCTATTTACCATGGGACTGGGTGCCATGATCTTAGTTTTCTGAATGTTGAGTTTTAAACCAGCTTTTTCACTCTGCTCTTTCACTTTCATCAAGAGGCTTTTTAGTTCTTCACTTTCTGAAAAAGGGGGATGTCATCTGCATATCTGAAGTTATTGATATTTCTCCCAGCAATCTTAATTCCAGCTTGTGTTTCATCCAGTCCAGCATTTCTCATGATGTACTCTCCATATAAATTAAATAAGCAGGGTGACAATATACAGCCTTGATGTACTCCTTTCCCGATTTGGAACCAGTCTGTTGTTTCATATCCCGTTCTAACTCTTGCTTATTGGCCTGCATACACATTTCTAGGGAGCAGGTCAGGTGGTCTGGTATTCCCATCTCTTGAAGAATTTTCCACAGTTTATTGTGATTCACACAGTCAAAGGCTTTGGCATAATCAATAAAGCTGAAGTAGATGTTTTTCTGGTACTCTCTTGCCTTTTCAATGATGTTGGCAATTTGATCTCTGGTTCCTCTACCTTTTCTAAATCCAGCTTGAACATCTGAAAGTTCATGGTTCACAAACTGTTGAAGCCTGGCTTAGGGAATTTTGAGCATTACTTTGCTAGCATGTGAGATGAGTGCAGTTGTGTGGTAGTTTGAGCATTCTTTGGCATTGCCTTTCTTTGGGATTAGAATGAAAACTGACCTTTTCCAGTCCTGTGGCCACTGCCGAGTTTCCAAATTTGCTGGCATATTGAGTCTAGCAGTTTCACAGCATCATCTTTCAGGATTTGAAATAGCTCAACTGGAATTCCATCACCTCCACTAGCTTTGTTCGTAGTAATGCTTCCTAAAGCCCACTTGATGTTGCATTCCAGGATGTCTGGCTCTAGGTGAATGATCATACCATCGTGCTTATCTGGGTCATGAAGCTCTCTTTTTTATAGTTGTTCTGTGTATTCTTGCCACCTCTTCTTAATATCTTCTGCTTCTGTTAGGGCCATACCATTTCTGCTCTTTATTGAGCCTATCTTTGCAGGAAAAGTTCCCTTGGTATCTCAGATTTTGTTGAAGAGATCTCTAGTCTTTGCCATTCTATTGTTTTCCTCTATTTCTCTGCATTGATCACTGAGGAAGCCTTTGTTATCTCTCCTTGCTATTCTTTGGAATTCTGTATTCAAATGGGTATATCTTTCTTTTTCTTCTCTGCCTTTTGCTTCTCTTCATTTCTCTTCTCTTTCTCAGCTATTTGTAAGTCCTCCTCAGACAACCATTTTGCCATTTTGCATTTCTTTTTCTTGGGGATTGTCTTGATCCCTGCCTCTTGTACAATGTCACAAACCTCCATCCATAGTTCTTCATGCACTCCGTCTATCAGACCTAGTCCCTTAAATCTATTTCTCACTTCCACTATATAATCATAAGGAATTTGATTTAGGTCATACCTGAATGGTCTGGTGGTTTTCCCCACTTTCTTCAATTTAAGTCTGAATTTGGCAATAAGGAGTTCATGATCTGAGCCACAGTCAGCTCCCGATCTTGTTTTTGTTGACTGTATAGAGCTTCTCCATCTTTGGCTGCAAAGAATATAATCAGTCTGATATCGGTGTTGACCATCTTTCTGGTGATTTCCATGTGTAGTCTTCTCTTGTGTTGTTGGAAGAGGGTGTTTGCTATAACCAATGCGTTCTCTTGGTAAAACTCTATTAGCCTTTGCCCTGCTTCATTCTGTATTCCTAGGCCAAATTTGCCTGTTACTCCAGGTATTTCTTGACTTCCTACTTTTGCATTCCAGTCCCCTATAATGAAAAGGATATCTTTTTGGGGTGTTTTAGAAGGTCTTGTAGATCTTCATAGAGCCGTTCAACCTCCTTCAGCATTACTGGTCAGGGCATAGACTTGGATTACTGTGCTATTGAATGGTTTGCCTTGGAAACGAACAGAGATCATTCTGTTGTTTTTGAAATTGCACCCAAGTACTACATTTTGGACTGTCTTGTTGACCATGATGGTTACTCCATTTCTTCTAAGGGATTCTTGCCCACAGTAGCAGATATAATGGTCATCTGAGTTAAATTCATCCATTCCAGTTCATTTTAGTTTGCTGATTCCTAAAATGTCAATGTTCACTCTTGCCATCTCCTGTTTGACCACTTCCAATTTGCCTTGATTCATAGAGCTAACATTCCAGGTTCCTATGCAATATTGCTCTTTCCAGCATCAGACTTTACTTCTATCACCTGTCACATTCACAGTGGGGTGTTGTTTTTGCTTTGGCTCCGTCTCTTCGTTCTTTCTGGAGTTATTTCTCCACTTATTCTCAGTTTTGGGGCACCTACTGATCTGGAGAGTTCATCTTTCAGTGTCCTATCATTTTGCCTTTTCATACTGTTCATGGGATTCTCAAGGGAAGAATACTGAAATGGTTTGCCATTCCCTTCTCCATTGGA
Source organism: Redunca redunca (assembly GCA_006410935.1). Lineage (NCBI taxonomy): Eukaryota > Metazoa > Chordata > Mammalia > Artiodactyla > Bovidae > Redunca > Redunca redunca. The sequence continues at coordinate 166,135 of SJYQ01094324.1, forward strand.
CCACTTTTTTGTCAAAACTCTCCACCATGACCCGGCCCTCCTGGGTGACCCTACACAGCATGGCTCATAGTTTCACTGAGTTAGACAAGGCTGTGATCCATGTGTTCAGACTGGTTAGTTTTCTGTCATTGTGGTTTTCAGTCTGTCTACCCTCTGATGGAGAAGGATAAGAGGCTTATGGAATAATAAAACTGAACTATTATGTTTTTATAAGGTTCAGCATATTGAAAAGTCTGGAAATATATCCCTGGTTTTTTTTTTAGTTAATTATTACAGTCTCGACCAGAATTCATGACACATTCTGATTTTAGTTAGGTTGGCTTATTTACATCAGCTCTTGAGAGTTTGTGCTTGAATGAGTCTTCATTTAGTGACACTAGAGTGCTGTTTCCAGTGTATCACCATTTTGAGTGCAGAAATATTTCTAGCAAGAAACATTGTGCTTCTTGAAGAGTTAAAGTAATACACGCTGAACATGAAAATAGTTATTTCATTTGCCTTATTCCCTGTAGGATTTAAAATTTCAGTCTTGAGTTACTGGTTAATCTGTCCAAGTACTCTTTATACCTGGGCGGTTATGAGTGACACTGTGTACCTGACTTTGCACCTTTGCCTGCTCACAGGCAATGCTTCATTTGCCAGCAATTACATCAGTAAACATTCTAAGAGATACCCCCAGATAGTTCCTTTAAGGTTAAGTTTTGTCTTGTTTCACAATTAAGCTCTGGTTCCCCTATAACTGGCCTTCCCGGGTGGTTCAGATGGTAAAGAATCTGCCTGCAATGCAGAAAACCTGGGTTCGATCCCTGAGTTGGGAAGATCCCCAGAGGAGGGAATGCTAACCCACTCCAGTATTCTTTCCTGGACAGTTCTATGGACAGAGGAGCCTGGTGGATTACAGTCCATGGGATCACAAAGAGTCGGACACATGAGCAACTAACACTTTCCCCTGTATCTACTATTGCTTTTCCTAATTTTCCCACATTTTCTAGTGGCATGGAATTATATGTAAAAGAATGTTTATTATTTTTCTTCTTGGAAATGAAGATTGTGAGGCTGATTCCATATAGTGATATTTAGTTGTCACTTTAACAAGTACAAAATGATGTCCCTTGATAGATAAAAAGGAAATGTGCAGAAATGCTATTAATATGATCCAGAAGTTTGCTTCAGGCCATGAAGCCCAACCCAACTTTTTCCATTAGGCATTTTGGAGGATGCTATTGCTGCTGTCTTCAGAGTTTACAAGAACTTAAGAGATCCTATTATTATAAGAACACATGAACATGAGCTTTTAGAAATTTAAAAGCACACATACTGTGGAAGTATGGCCTGACCCTTTTAACCAACGTTCACATCCAAAACTCAACCAAGCATAAGACACTAAAATCATATGCAACCCTCTTATTCAATATTTAATCTGGTTTTTCTCCTTCTCTCTCAGCCTCACTCTAACTCAGCATAAGGTTAGGATTTCTTGACTGGTCATCACAATAGATTTACTTTATAAAATAACTCCATGAGAGGCCAGAGGCCCTCTGAATTGGTCATTTAATACAACCATATGGATTACTTGATTAATTGCTTAATCTACTTAATTATGGTTGTTTTAATTATGCTCTTTCTTCTGCCCTCCTTTCTCTCCTTTCTGGGAGGTTCCAGGGAAGCCTGCAGTTCTCTAGGAATAGTGATCTGGGCAGGGTCCACCCAGTGTAGCACTTATCATAGAGCTCCATATAGGAAGCTTTGGGCCCATCTACCTCCTCCATGAGACTATGAACTCTGGAGGGCAGAAGCCATACTTACTCAGCTCTGGGTCCCATTCATTCATCGAAAGTTTATCAAGTACCTAGTGTGCCAAGCATCAGAGCAGTCCCTAGGAATCCCTGCTTTCAAAAAGAAAACCCTCTGTTTATGAAGAAAAATAGAAACATGATGAGTGTAATAATAATAGGTGGCATCAGTTTAATGCTTACTGAATGCTGGGTTTTGTGTCATGTGTTTAATATGGACCATCGCAGGGACATCCCTGGCAGTCCAGTGGTTGAGACTTTACCTTTCAGTTCAGGGGCACAGGTTCGATCCCTGGTTGGAGAGCAAAGATCGCACATGCTTCTTGGCCAAAAAACCAAAACATGGAAGTGATATTGTAGCAAATAAAGACTTTAAAAATAGTCCATATCAAAAAAAACTTTAATAAAATAATTCTGCACAAAGTTCTGCACAAAGTTCATGAAATAAAATAAGAACCATTTGAATAAAACCCCGTGATGTAGAGACTATTGGCATCTCTGTTTTGCCATTGAGGAAACTCAAAAAATTAACTTATGCACAGATAAGAGTTTGAAAACAGGTGTTCAGTTTTATAGTTTGAACATTTAACCACTAAATCATACAGCATATTAGTTCAGTCGCTCAGTCGTGTCTGACTCTTTGCCACCCCATGAATTGCAGCATGCCAGGCCTCCCTGTTCATCACCAACTCCCGGAGTTCATTCAAACTCACGTCCATCGAGTCGGTGATGCCATCCAGCCATCTCATTCTCTGTCGTCCCCTTTTCCTCCTGCCCCTAATCTCTCCCAGCATCAGGATCTTTTCCAGTGAGTCAACTCTTCACATGAGGTGGCCAAAGTACTGGAGTTTCAGCTTTAGCATCATTCCTTCCAAAGAACATCCAGGGCTGATCTCTTTTAGAATGGACTGGTTGGATCTCCTTGCAGTCCAAGGGACTCTCAAGAGTCTTCTCTTTTTTTTTTTTTTTGCTTTTTTTTTTTTATTAACAATTCACCACGAAGGAGTCTTCTCTAACACCACCATTCAAAATCAGTTCTTCGGTGCTCAGCTTTCTTCACAGTCCAATTCTCACATCCATACATGACCACTGGAAAAACCATAGCCTTGACTAGACGGACCTTTATTGGCAAAGTAATATCTCTGCTTTTCAATATGCTGTCTAGGTTGGTCATAACTTTTATTCCAAGGAACAAGCATCTTTTAATTTCATGGCTACAGTCACCATCTGCAGTGATTTTGGACCCCCAAAAAATAAAGTCTGACACTGTTTCCACTGTTTCCCCATCTATTGATGACAAATGAATGCATTATAAAGTCATAGAGAAGGGAGGGTCTAGTTTCTTTATTTGAAGGACGTGGTAAAGTTACAGTAAAGTCTTCACAGAGTAATCACATGTAAGACTGTAGCAGGCCAGAGAAGAAAGGGGAGTTCAGGCAGGGGGGACAGCATGGGGAAAGCAGAGATGTGAAAGTGGGACCTGGGAATGAGCAGTTCATGAACAGGCTGAAGGATGTGGTTTGAGATTTGTGGAAGGAAAGGTAGACTGACTTGACAGAGGAAGTTATAAGTGATTTAAGAAATTGGAACTCCATCCTGAAAATATTATAACAAGCATTTGATGGGTTTTAATCAGAGAAAGGACATAGTTAGATCTTTATCCTAAAAAGAAATTCTAATGACATCTAGAGAAACAGATCAGTCAGAATAGATGGGATTTGTGGCTTCTCTTTCAAAAGAGATGATACAGGTCTTGGATAAACCCCAGATTCTGACATGAGTGACCCTATTGTCCTAAAGCATTATAAGTTCATTATAACCCTTTTAGAAAGTACTCTTCCGATATGAATCGAGGGTCTTAATTTCACGTCTGGGAATTCATATTAAAGAAACAACATAAAATGCAAGAATGCCTTCAGAACAGCTTTCATGATAGTAGTTCAGAGTACTTAAAATATATTGGTGAAGTTAAATGAATAAGTAAGTAATTGAATGGTGAAAAACAGTGGAAATAATGGAAACCATAATAGAAAAATGGTTAACATACCTTCACTGGCTAGTTGTAAATCGAAAATAATGTTCAGAAGATTATATAAGCACATAGAAAAATATTTGATAACTGAAAAAAAGCAGACTAAAATAGATACTTTATTACTATAGAATGATTACAACTGAGACCTATGTGTAGATAAACAAACTTGAAGGAAATACACTGATCAAATTATAATGGTGGTAAAAGTGAAAATCAGTCATGTCTTTACGACCCCATGGACTGAAGCCCACCAGGCTTCTCTATCCATGGGATTCTCCAGGCAAGCATACTGGAGTGGGTTGCCATTCCCTTTTCCAGGGGATCTTCCCAGCTCAGGGATCAAACCCAGGTGTCCTGCATTGCAGGCAGATTCTTTATCATCTGAGCCATTTTATCCTTTCTTCTCTATTTTTCCAGTGTTCTTCAATATACTTAATTTGTTTTTATAACGGAAAAAGGTAGACACTTTGGGACTGTACCTTTTGGACAAGTTTGAGTGACAATAAATAGGAAACAATTAAAAAGTGACTTAGTATTCAAATCAGAGTTTAGACATTGTAGACATTTAATAAATGTCAACTGAATGGAAGCTCTAATCAGTTTTCCGTCCCCTTTGGTTAGAATCTTAGAATCCTATTGCAATGCATCAGAAGTTTTACCATCATCTGAACTTATGTAGGCCCACAGAATGGGGGAAAAACTCTGCTTTTCCAACTTCATACTTGAAGCAGTTGGAAAGAACTCGCCTTCCTGTGCAAAAGTAATCACTCAGTCTCAAATAACATAGAAAAAACTTTGTTTCAAACATACATCATTTCATAAAGTTATTTTTTCCTCTTGTACAAAGGGAACATTGATTGCTTTCCTGAATACTCATATCATTTTTCTTACCTAGCAGCTCTTGGTCAAGGGTCTGTTCTCTGGGTTTTCAAAGTTTTAATGAAATAGAATCCAGAGGTGTACTTAACCTATTGAATTTTGATGGACTTTGATAATCCCGATACTTTCTCATTAAAGGACTTCGGTGCATTAGTTGAGTAGGTCAGCATACTGTGTGCCACAGCAGATGTGTTTTGGTTTAAGATTTTTTGGAGTCCAGAGTCATATTTAGAAGAAACACTCCCTTTTCTCTGTTACTGTAATAAATTGAAGACATTTAAAGTTGAGGGAGGGGACAACATGAAGTGATCTTTTCATTGTTGTTGTGTCATGAGAGAAGAGAATGGCAACCCACTCCAGTATTCTTGCTTGGAAGATTCCATGGACAGAGGAGCCTGGCAGACTACAGTCCATGAGCTCACAGACTTGGACACAACTGATTGACTTTTGCTTTTTGATATGCCATAAACAGGGACCAAGCCCCCAGCACTCAGACTCAGTCTTGATATTGTCCAGCCAAGTGTCTGTGAACAAAAGGGTGTGCAAATTCATGTTTCACTCTTTAGTCACATGGTCTAGTGCTTCAGCACACAACCCAGTTCTTTAACCATCTCTCCAAGCAAAAGAAGTGGTGGTAGAGAGGAAATGGTTAATTTCAAGGTTACTAATTATATCATGGGGGGTTTAAATTGTCATTCAAAGCAAACAAGTAGGTGGAAACTTCGGTGATGCGTTGTGAGGGTAGCCAGGGGTTCTTCCTACCTGAAAATAATTGCCCACCAACTTTTTACAAAATTTAAAGTTCACACTGGAGCCTGGCCCTTTGAGGGCCTCTTTCATGAGTCGTATATATCTTATCGCATTGGCTTATCCATTTCTTAGTGGATGTTTGATTAATTCATCTGATACCAGTAGTAATAGGACCCCCATGAAAATGGAACATAGGTAAGTTCAGTGAACACGTATGGCAAGGGTAAGAAGGGTTCAGGGGCTAGAGCACAGTGCTTGAGGACCTTCAGAATCAGGGGTCACTTAGATGGATCTAAAGGCCAGGCCAGGGGGTGGAGTGGGGGAGGGGGCCATCAAATTCATTTCAGCCAGGATCTGCCAAGCACTTTCTATGTGGAAGTCAATGGAATAAGTATCCACAGAGACCAAAAGAAGGAAAAATACAACATGGCCTTTTCACTCAAGGGAGTTAGCATTACAGTGTTTAGGAAAGAATTATATAATTAAACATTTATGGGGTGTTTACTGTGTGATAGGTACCATTCTGAGTGCACTGTCTGTGTCAAGCCTATGACATAGGTACAAGGACTGCATTCCTTTAATAGGTTTGGAAACTGAGGCACAAGGGAATTCAAAGCCTTTCAGATTTTGGTCCCAGCATTGACTCCAGAGTCCTTGCTTTTAAGCATTTTTCTATACTTCCTCCCAGATAAAATTTTTTTTTTTTTTTTAATTTCAGGGCCTCTGAGTAAAGGTAAACAAAGAAAAATACACAGTATACAGTATGTATGTAATGCCAAATTTCTTCTACCTTGTTACCTGAAATCTTGTAAGATATGAAATATCCAAAGAATCTTTTTGCTATTCCAAATATACTTGACTTGGATACTTGACTTCTGATCCTAAATTTTCTTGGCTTGGGGTTAATTGGACCTCAGGGATTTTTTCTGTTATTGTTCTAAAGCCTAGCCAAGAAATATTTTCTTTTCAGACTTGCTACCTGAAATGTAGGCAGTCACGCAGAGTTACCTGGTGGCCTTTGATCCCATTAGAGAGTTCTGAATTGGTAGCTCAAATCCTTAAATGAAATATGATATTCAAATAACACCAAACTGAGGTCATAGGAGATTGCAGTGTACCATATACAGTCAGAATAGCCAGGATTTAGGGCAAATCGAATGAGTTTCCGTTGGCTTCATTTGCGCAGTTTCTGCCTTTCCTTTCACTCTTCAGTGATTCTTAACCCACCTCTTCACATAGAAGGGGCACAGCAAAACACAAAACCTCTTAACTCCAGTGTAGAGATTTTTAAACTCTCAGAGTCTGATAAACAGCAGCATCCTTATCACTCCAGGAAAACCCGAGACAAACGCTGCTACTGAATTGGAATTTCTCAAAGTGCAACCTCTGCTCTCGTGTCGTCTTCCCACGGTATTTTACGTTCACGAGTGTTTGCTTCATCACGTTTGGCCTTTCTTAAGGGAGGCCTAACCCAGTGGCCTTGTGCTGCAGAGGGACTGTGCATCATCTAGGTCCTGTTACTTTATTCAGGGTGGTCTGCAGGTCCTTGCTTTCTGCCTTCTTAGGAGTGACCAGCCTTCAGCAAAGGTAGTAACTACTTCAGCAGTTACACAGACAGTATTTCAATGTACAGATTCTTCTAGCAAGTGTCGATGGGAAGCTTTCCGTGTGCTGAAGCAGAACCTGGCCTAGGGTCTCCTGAAATTCCATACCCTCATCACCTCACCTGCCTCACCTAGCTCTGGCCTTGAGCCCATGCCCTGCAGGACCCCAGTATCACAGAACTGCTAAAGACATGGCCTTTTATCATATCCGGCAGTCTGTTGGAGACACATCAATCAACCATGGATATTGTTGTTATTATCTCAAACCGTAGATTAAACCATGCTACACATTTTTTTTTTCATTCTCTGTAGCTGACTAAAGGAGCTCAAAACAAGAAAAGTAATTTGGATATATGATTTCCTTTAAAGTAGCTTACAGATTTTTCTGAAAAAGAAAAAAAAAGTCAAAATACTTCTCTGTGAAACACTCGGAATTAACCTAGGGAAAAATATCTTTAATGCTGTCATTGACCAACTGAGTGAAAGAGTAAAACTCTCTTTTGTCTCAATGAAAAGATAACAATAATAAATGCAGAGGCAAAGCATATGTGGATCATAAATGGCCTTACCAATTCACTACTTTGAAAGTTTTTTCTTAAAATTAAAATTGTCATCAGTCAAAGGGAAAGACAAGTATCATATGCTATCACTTACATGCAGAAGTTTTAAAAATGATATAAATGAACTTAATTATGAAACAGAAACAGCCTCACAGACATAGAAAACAATTGTATGGTTACCAAAGGGGAAAGCGGTCAGGAGGGATAAATTAGAAGTTTGGGACTAGCAGACACAAACTACTACATATAAAATAAACAAGGTCCTACTGTATAGCACAGGGAAGTATATTTAGTATCTTGTAATAATCTGTAATGGAAAAGAATCTGAAAAAGAATATATACTATATATGGGTGTAACTGAATCACTTTGCTATATACCAGAAACTAACACAACATTGTTAACCAACTGTGCTTCAGTTAAAAAAATATTCGTAGTCAGTCAAATATTTATTTTGGAAAGGGAGAGTTAATTTCCTTTTTGGTTTCTGACTGAGCTTTTAAGGATTCACACTGCATAATTCCCTTGTGATGATACTGAGATGGGAAACTAGGAGCTAGAAATCACCTTCTGACTTTTAAGTTCTGCCACTCAACTTCTCAGCAAGCCCGGTGCTTCACCTTACTTACTTTTCCCCTCCTTTCTTGATAAAGTCTGATTTGGATGGTGGGAGAGCCACTCACCCTGTCCACGTGTTTGCTTCTGTCCAACCTACAGTGATCTTGGGTGCACACATTGAGTATCTAGAAAGGGCTATTGAGTCGGAAATATTTATTATATCAGGGCCATGCTGGCCTTCCATTGTGTTACACACATTCTTCTATTTTCAGTCTGAGCTTCTTAAGATGTAAATCATCAAGAAACAAGTTTCTGTAACATCTTTTAATATTCTGAATTTCTTCTTATTACAGAGCAAAGAGATTGCATTCCAGCTTCATGAGGATTTGATGAAGGTTCTCAATGAGCTCTATACGGTGAGCACATAATCTTTCTTTAGGAAAAATCTTTGGTTTAGAATTCTGGTTTGTGGAAACACTTCTCTTATTAGAAATCATTCCAAGTGGAGCATTGAAAATGCTTGTCTGGTTGAAACATGGAACCTACTAACAGATGTGCACTACGATATTCTTTTTTTGCTGTCTGCCAATTTGAAGAGACTGTATTCAAGTAAATACATATATGCAGTCAGAACACTTCAAGAAATGGGACTACGGTTGTCCCCAAAGGAATGTTTTTAAATGGTTGGATTATATGTGATCTGTTTGTTTATTCTACTCTAGAATATATGGAGGCAGGTAATCTCTTTTTCCTTCTTGGCAATCATTTGCTTTTCTGAATGTAAATTTTATTCAAGCNAAACCTGAGACTTATTAAAATACATTTCTTGATTTACTATTTTATTTGTTCCTAAAAAGCAAGTGTGTAAAATGCGCTTTTATGTTTTTAAATTGCATTTAATGCTGTACTTACTAAATACAAGAACCTGTAGTTTTAAAGTTTAAAAGGAGTGATATTTTTATAAAATTCACATTCCAGTTTTTCTGTCTCTGTGTGTGATAAATTTGTTTTTTATGCAGCATATTTGCTACACCTGTGCTTTGAATTAAATTTACAGTTTCTAATTGCTGCTTCTTTCTTTAGAAACTTGTAACTTCACATGCAAAAACGTCATGTTATAAAGTCATACTCATATAAAAAATGCCTAATGAGTTTGAGTTTTTGATGATAAAAGCCATTTGTTAATTTGGGATAACCAAAGGTATCAAGCATTTCTAGAAATCCTGGACATAGAATTTAAAAGTTAAATGAGCATTGTACCTCTGAGGTTTACGAAGAAGAAATTCTCTGTCTTCTTGCATTGAACTGTTTGCAGATGAGGGCTTTGTGGCACTTTTCTCATGGTTTCCTTTGCTTGCTCATTGTTTTACCTAGAAATATAAGTCAGTTTCTAAAACTTTAAAAAATCTACTGGTTATCATGGCATCATAAACAAGAACCCGTTGTTTATGGTCTGGGACTTGCAATGCTAGTCAAAGCAACAGTGGCAAAGATAAGCTTGACTTTTGAATATTAGAAAAGTCAGTAGAATGTTACCTCAGTGGGATGTGTCTAGAGAAATTTCTCCTGGATTCAGCCTATCAAGTGCAATTAGACATTTAGGAGACTGTAATTAAATTAAGTAAGTTGATATTTCCTCAAACCTCTGATCAGGATCAGTCTGAAAGCCTAAAGGAGCCAGGTTCTAGAAAGGCCACAAGAGTTTCATCTAAATAACCCTGTCAGTCATTTGATCTTTGAATCAGTTGAGGAATCAAGGCACAGAGGAGACAGGCAGTGAGGTTTTCATTAGGTACTCTGTAGATTACTGAGCTCTTGGAAGAATATTTTACTTTAACCAAACCAGAGAGCATGCACATTCGCGGTCAGAGGTCATGTTCCTTTGGGGAAAGCTTCTTATTACACACACACACACACACTTTTTACTCTAAAAAGTGATTGTTTTGTCTCTCTTGTAGTTTAGGTTCAGATAGATAAATCCTGTCTTGTTTATCCATTATTCATATTCAGTTTACATTCAGAAAAGAAGAAAAGGCGAGTATTTGAACAGAGGGCCAGAGGTTAGGGGAGTGTGGTTTAGGTTCTTTTTATTCAACCACTGACTGGTCACAGATAAATTACCCTCTGAGTTGCATCATGCATAGAATTTTTTTATAATTTTATTGATAGATTGATTTTATAATTGGCTATGCTGGGTCTTCATTGCTGTGGGCTTCTTTCTTGTTCCTAAGACTGATGTTAAAGCTGAAACTCCAGTATTTTGGCCACCTGATGCGAAGAGCTGACTCATTTGAAAAGACCCTGATGGTGGGAAAGATTGAAGGCAGGAGGAGAATGGGACAACAGAGGATGACATGGTTGGATGGCATCACCAACTCAATGGACATGAGTTTGAGTAAACTCTGGGAGTTGATGATGAACAGGGAGGCCTGCTGTGCTGTGGTTCATGGGGTTGCAAAGAGTTGAACACGACTGAGCGACTGAACTGAACTGAACTGAAGAGTAGAGGCTACTCTAGCTGCAGCATGAAGACTTCCATTGCAGTGGCTTCCCTTGTTGCAGAGCATGGACTTCAGGGCCCTCAGGCTTCAGTAGCTGTGGCTCTTGGGCTCTAAAGCACAGGCTCAATAGTTGCGATGCACAGGCTTAGTTGCTCCTCGATATGTAGGCTCTTCCTGGACCAGGGATCGAACCTGTGTCTCCTGCACTGGTCGGCACATTTTTTACCACTGAGCCACTAGCGAAGCCGCACACATAGAATCTTGTACAACTGATGATGTAATAATGATTGTTGAAGTAATTTGTATAAAATATGCAGCCTCAGGAAATTGAGAATGCTATTAATTGCCTTTCAAACAAATTCCCTCCTCCCTTTCTCTTAACCCTTGATATTCCTTAGGAGTTGAAGGTGAACTCCTTTTTTGAGGTGCATTAGCTGCCTTAAACTAGTAGGCTGCTTTATATTACAACACAGTCAGCCTTAGCAGTGGGTAGTAACCTTATATGTGGCCTTCCCTGCCCAAAACTAATTCTCACATAGGTCTGTTAATAATTCTATCAGAAACCTTTGTCTTAAATAAGATATGAATGCCCAAGACAAATAGAAAAAAACACCGTATGATTATTTTACATTTTAATTGAAATGGATTTTATCAGATCCTTTGAGAACAGATTATATCCATCTGGCATGAAGACCTGGACCTCTGAGCAGGAAAGAGAAGATCGTGGCATCCAAGTGCTGTCTGGAAGGAGAAGAAAGGCTGTGAAGACATGAATCCTCTTTTCTATAATTTTGCCTCAACCTTGCCTTTTTTTATAGAAATGGGGCCTCAAAATGGTTTTGAGCCAGCCACAGTAGTTAGAATTAATTGGACCTTTAACAGATACTCTATCATGCCAGGGAATAATGATATAAACAAGATAGACATTTATTATCTTTGTCACATATAAGAATTTCAGAGATTGGCAGCCCAGGACTGGTATGTAGGTTACATATAGCCATAGAAGAATCAGGCTCCTCCTAATACACTGTTCAGAGAAACCTACCTGTATCTTTGTCCTTATATTTCAAGGTAGTTGCTAAAGCTCCAGCTGTTATATCTGCATTTCTGAAATGGAGAAAGGAGACCCCAATAGAAAGGAAAAGGGAAAGAAGGGCAGAAAGAAGGCCCTCTGTCTCTTACAAAGACTTATTGAAGGTTCCATAGCACACTTTTCACCTACATCTCATTGACGAGAACTTTCAGTTTAGTTTCGGTTCAGTTGCTCAGTTGTGTCTGACTCTTTGCGATGCCATGGACTGCAGCATGCCAGGCCTCCCTGTCCATCACCAACTCCCGGAGTTTACTCAAACTCATGTCCATTGAGTCGGTGATGCCATCCAACCATCTCATCCTCTGTCGTCCCCTTCTCCTGCTTTCAGTCTTTCCCAGCATCAGGGTCTTTTAAAATGAGTCAGCTCTTTGCATCAGGTGGCCAAAGTATTGGAGTTTCAGCTTCAGCATCAGTCCTTCCAATGAATATTCGGGACTGATTTCCTTTAGGATGGACTGGTTGGATCTCCTCGCAGTCCAAGGGACTCTCAAGAGTCTTCTCCAACACCACAGATCAACACCATCAGTTCTTTGGCACTCAGCTTTCTTTATAGTCATACCTCACATCCATATGTGCCTACTGGAAAAACCTATATGGACCTTTGTTGGCAAAGTAATGTCTCTGCTTTTGAATATACTGTCTAGGCCGGTCATAACTTTCCATCCACGGAGTAAGCATCTTTTAATTTCATGGCTGCAGTCACCATCTGCAGTGATTTTTGGAGCCCCCAAAAATAAAGTCAGCCACTGTTTCCCCATCTATTTCCCATGAAGTGATGGGACCAGATGCCATGATCTTAGTTTTCTGAATGTTGAGCTTTAAGCCAACCTTTTCACTCTTCTCTTTCACTTTCATCAAGAGGCTCTATAGTTCTTCTTCACCTTCTGCCATAAGGGTGGTGTCATCTGCATATCTGAGGTTATTGATATTTCTGCCAGCAATCGTGATTCCAGCTTCTGCTTCATCCAGCCCGGCATTTTGCATGATGTACTCTGCATATAAGTTAAGTAAGCAAGGTGACAGTATACAGCCTTAATGTACTCCTTTCCCGATTTGGAACCAGACTGCTGTTCCATGTCCAGTTCTAACTGCTGCTTCTTGACCGACATACAGATTTCTCAGGAGGCAAGTCAGGTGGTCTGGTATTCCCATCGCTTGAAGAATTTTCCACAGTTTGTTGTGATCCACACAGTCCAAGGCTTTGGTGTAATCAATAAAGCAGAAGTAGATGTTTCTCTGAAACTCTCTTACTTTTTTGATGATCCAACAGATGCTGGCAATTTGATCTCTGGTTCCTCTACCTTTGCTAAATCCACATTGAACATCTGGAAGTTCACGGTTCATGTACTGTTGAAGCCTGACTTGGAGAATTTTGAGCATTACTTTGCTAGCATGTGAGATGAGTGCAGTTGTGTGGTAGTTTGAGCATTCTTTGGCATTGCCTTTCTTTAGGATTGGAATAAAAACCGACCTTTTCCAGTCCTGTGGCCACTGCTGAGTTTTCCAAATTTGCTGGCATATTGAGTCTAGCACTTTCACAGCATCATCTTTTAGTATTTGAAATAGCTCACCTGAAATTCCATCACCTTCACTAGCTTTGTTCATAGTGATGCTTTCTAAGGCCCACTTGACATTGTATTCCAGGATGTCTGGCTCTAGTTGAGTGATCACACCATTGTGCTTACCTGGGTCATGAAGTTCTCTTTTGTATAGCTCTGTATATTCTTGCCATCTCTTAATATCTTCTGCTTCTGTTAGGTCCTTACCATTTCTGCCTTTTATTGAGCCCATCTTTGCATGAAAAGATCCCTTGGAATCTCAAACTTTTTTGAATAGATCTGTAATCTTTCCCATTCTATTGTTTTCCTCTATTTCTTTGCACTGATCAGTGAGGAAACTTTAGAAACACAGTTTCACCAGGCTGCAAGGAAGTCTCGGCATTATAGGCTGACTCGTTGGCAGCCAGTTAAAAGTTAGGGATTTTGTCAATTTGAGAGAGAATAGGAGATATTTTTAGGTAACTAGTCATGCCTTTCAAAGTAGCTAACATTTACTGTATGCTTATTTTATATGGTTAGTTGTTGTGCTAGGCAGGATTATTGTGCTAGGATTATTTTAGGTAATCCTCGTATCGTCTCTATGATGCAGTTACTGTCATTATCTCCTTTTCACAGATGAGGAAACTAAGGCTCAGAGAGGCTTGCCAGGTTGCACAATCACTAGTAGATTGGGAGCTCAAGTTCAGCTCTCGTGCCAGAGCCTCTGCAGGTGTGTCATTTTGTCTCTTGCCATAGTTTGGAGAAGCCATTCTGTAACATCTCTAAATGTTAATGGCTGCCTAACAACACAAAAGCCTCTTGATAAAAGTGAAAGAGAAGAGTGAAAAAGTTGGCTTAAAGCTCAACATTCAGAAAACGAAGATCATGGCATCTGGTCCCATCACTTCCTGGGAAATCGATGGGGAAACAGTGGAAACAGTGTCAGACTTTATTTTGGGGGGCTCCAAAATCACTGCAGATGGTGACTGCAGCCATGAAATTAAAAGACACTTGCTCCTTGCAAGGAAAGTTATGACCAATCCAGACAGCATATTCAAAAGCAGAGACATTACTTTGCCAACAAAGGTCTGTCTAGTCAAGGCTATGGTTTTTCCAGTGGTCATGTATGGATGTGAGAGTTGGACTGTGAAGAGAGCTGAGCACTGAAGAATTGATGCTTTTGAACTGTGGTGTTGGAGAAGACTCTTGAGAGTCCCTTGGACTGCAAGGAGGTCCAACCAGTCCATTCTGAAGGAGATCAGCCCTGGGTGTTCATTGAAAGAACTGATGCTAAAGCGGAAGCTCCAGTACTTTGGCCACCTCATGCGAGGACTTGACTCATTGGAAAAGACTCTGATGCTGGGAGGAGTTGGGGGCAGGAGGAAAAGGGGACGACAGAGGATAAGATGGCTGGATGGCATCACGGACTCGATGGATGTGAGTTTGAGTGAACTCTGGGAGTTGGTGATGGACAGGGAGGCCTGGTGTGCTGCGATTCATGGGGCTGCAAAGAGTCAGACACGACTGAGCAACAGAACTGAACCAAATAGCACAGAGCACTTAAATCATTTATCACCTTTATATTTTTTAAAGTCAATGACACTAGTCGTAAAGAACCTGCCTGCCAATGCAGGAGATGATTGCGGGGTCTATAAGATTCCCCAGAGAAGGCCATGGCAACCCGCTCTGGTATTCTTACTGGCAGAATCCCCATGAAGAGAGGAGCCTGGCAGGCTACAGTCCATAAAGTCACAGAGAGTCAGACATGATTTGAAGGTCTTAGCACAGCACAGGCATTAATGTTGCTTTAATAAAAACGTAAGTGAAAAATTGAACATGTGCCTCAGTAACAAGCTGTACTTCTTAGAAATGTTAATTTGTGATCAAACAGAAAGAAAAAGAGAAAAGCAACAAATAAACTAAAAAATTAAAATTTTTTTTTAAAAAAAGGTCTAACAGATGGGCCTCATTCAGCTAAAAAATGAGTAAATCAGTATCCTCAGATTCCCTTTCTAATTCACCAGCTAATTTACTTTTGGGCTTAACATGTGAAAGAAAACTCAAATGGGGTTAAGAAAGCAAGGACAGTGCTCTGCTTTAAGGAAACAAAATGGACTGGACTGGCAGTGAACTTGTACTTGAATCTCAGCTCAGTTAACCGATCTGAACATCTGTATTAGTCTAGAAGAAACAGAACCAATAGGAGATTATATATATTTATATGAGAGAGGAATGGATTATAAGGAATTGATTCATGCAGTGTGGAGGCAAGAAGTCCCCAAATCAGCAGGCAGCAAGCTGGAGGGCCAGGATATAGTTCCAGTTTAAGTCTAAAGGCCTGAGAACCAGGAGAGCTGATAGTGTAAGTTCCAGCCCAAGTTCAGATCCAAAGCAGGAGCAGATCATGTCTCAGCTTGAAGACAGGCAGAGGGCAAATTCTCTCTTATTCAGTCTGTTCAGGCCCTCATTAGATTGGATGAGGCTCACCCACACTATTAGGAAAACTAGTTTATTTATTCCACAGTTTCTTAATGCCTCCTACTGAGCCAGCTAATATATATACTGAAGATATGTTGTTGTTCAGTCACTTAAGTTGTGCCCAACTCTGCAGTCCCATGAACTGGAGCATGCCAGGCTCCCCTGTCCTTCAGTGTCGCCTGGAGTTGGCTCAAACTCATGTCCATTGAGTCAGTGATGCTATCGAACCATCTCATCCTCTGGTGATATGGATGTAAATAAAAACAGACCATGTTTCTTCCTCGCAAGGCATTTATATTCTAGGAAGGAGAGGCAGAGAATAAAGAAATGTATAGTATGGCATGTGTAACTGCTAGGAGAAAAAAGAAAGCTGCGTTAATACAGATGAAGCATTGAGAACAGTGTGTGGCAAATGGCAAATGCCTAATGAATGTACGCAGTTAGTGTCATCCTCAGCATCGTTATCATCCTCCTCATCATTAGTGACATAGGGATGGCAACAGCTTCTTGTCTGCCTCTGAGTAAAGGTAGAGAGCAATGGTAATGTTTAACAGTAATTACATATGGTATAGCTATGTATTTACACATGGACTTTCCTGGTGACTCAGTGGTAAAGAAACTGCCTGCTGATACAGGAGACATGGGTTTGATCCCTGGGTTGGGAAGATTCCCTGGAGAAGGAAATGGCAGCCCACTCGATATTCTTGCCTGGGAAATCCCATGGACCGAGGAGCCTGGCATGCCACATGGGGATTACAAAAGAGTAGGACACAACTTAGTGACTAAACAACTATATATATATATATATATATATATCTACATATATACACACACACACACATACATACACACACACACAAACATACATATAATTTTTCTTTATAAATAGTATGTATTTTGTACATAAAGGAAAAGGAAGGTAACTTCCTTTAAGAAAACCAATCAATAGTAAAGATGAACAGGACTATGACTGGGTTAATGGAGAAGTGAAGAGGCAAAAACAGAAAAATGGTAACACAAAAGCTTAAAAGGAATATTCAAAACAAAATTTGCCTGCAACAAATCGCCAAAAAAGGTGATTTGAAGTATTATACGTATCCCCTCATACCAAAATCTCAAAAGGTTATAGTATGTTTTATGAGAAAACCAGTCAAAATTTGTCCTGTGTTAATATTTATTTTGCCTAGGTTTTGCAGCATTATACTCGGTGTTTTAAAAAAAACAAGGAAATTATCGTCTTCAGTAAGCAAATTCTCATCGAGATTAACACAGATGTCATGGTAAATCCAGAAGAAATTGTTCAGTTCAGTTCAGTCGCTCAGTCATGTCCGACTCTTTGCGACCCCATGAATCGCAGCACACCAGGCCTCCCTGTCCATCACCAACTCCCGGAGTTCACTCAAACTCATGTCCATCTAGTTGGTGATGCCATCCAGCCATCTCATCCTCTGTCCCCTTTTCCTCGTGCCCCCAACCCCTCCCAGCATCAGGGTCTTTTCCAATGAGTCAGCTCTTCACGTGAGATGGCCAAGGTATTGGAGTTCCAGCTTCAGCATCAGTCCTTCCAATGAACAACCAGGACTGATCTCTTTTAGAATGGACTGGTTGGATGTCCTTGCAGTCCAAGGGACTCTCAAGAGTCTTCTCCAACGCCACAGTTCAAAAGCATCAATTCTTCAGCGCTCAGCTTTCTTCACGGTCCAACTCTCACATCCATACATGACCACTGGAAAAACCATAGCCTTGACTAGACGGACCTTTGTTGGCAAAGTAATGTCTCTGCTTTTGAATATGCTGTCTAGGTTGGTCATAACTTTCCTTCCAAGGAGTAAGCTTCTTTTAATTTCATGGCTGCAATCACCATCTGCAGTGATTTGGGAGCCCCCCAACAAATAAAGTCTGACACTGTTTCCACTGTTTCCCCATCGATTTCCCATGAAGGGATGGGACCAGATGCCATGATCTTCGTTTTCTGAATGTTGAGCTTTAAGCCAACATTTTCACTCTCCTCTCTCACTTTCATCAAGAGGTTTTTTAGTTCCTCTTCACTTTCTGCCATAAGGGTGGTGTCATCTGCATATCTGAGGTTACTGATATTTCTCCCAGCAATCTTGATTCCAGCTTGTGCTTCTTTCAGACCAGCGTTTCTCATGATGTGCTCTGCATAGAAGTTAAATAAGCAGGGTGACAATATACAGCCTTGATGTCCTCCTTTTCCTATTTGGAACCAGTCTGTTGTTCCATGTCCAGTTCTGTTGCTTCCTGACCTGCATACAGGTTTCTGAAGAGGCAGGTCAGGTGGTCTGGTATTCCCATCTCTTTCAGAATTTTCCATAGTTTATTGTGATCCACACAGTCAAAGGCTTTGGCATAGTCAATAAAGCAAAAACAGATGTTTTTCTGGAACTCTCTTGCTTTTTCCATGATCCAGCAGATGTTGGCGATTTGATCTCTGGTTCCTCTGTCTTTTCTAAAACCAGATTGAACATCTGGAAGTTCACAGTTCACGTATTGCTGAAGCCTGGCTTGGAGGATTTGGCTCAGAGGTTAAAGCATCTGCCTGCAATGTGGGAGACCTGGGTTTGATCCCTGGGTCGAGAAGATCCCCTGGAGAAGGAAATAGCAACCCACTCCAGTATTCTTGCCTGGAGAATCCCATGGACAGAGGAGCCTGTTGGGCTACAGTCCACAGGGTTGCAACGAGTTGGACACAACTGAGCAAATTCACTTTCAGTTACTATCGTGTGAGATGAGAGCAATTGTGCGGTAGTTTGAGCATTCTTTGGCATTGCCTTTCTTTGGGATTGGAGTCAAAACTGACCTTTTCCAGTCCTGTGGCCACTGCTGAGTTTTCCAAATTTGTTGGCGTATTGAGTGCAGCACTTTCACAGCATCATCTTCCAGGATTTGAAATAGCTCAACTGGAATTCCATCACCTCCACTAGCTTTGTTCATAGTGATGCTTTCTAAGGCCCACTTGACTTCACATTCCAGGATGTCTGGCTCTAGGTGAGTGATCACACCATTGTGATTATCTTGGTCATTTTTTGTACAGTTCTTCCTTGTATTCTTGCCACTTCTTTTTAATATCTTCTGCTTCTGTTAGGTCCATACCATTTCTATCCTTTATTGAGCCCATCTTTGCATGAAATGTTGCCTTGGTATCTCTCATTTTCTTGAATTGATGCTCACTTTCTCCAGACATCAGTGACACACATAGCCAGAGTCAAGAGATGGTTCAAGAGCCATCCTCAAGTTCCATTAAATTAAGAGGAAAGAACTGAGAAAATAAAGATTTATCCAACTTTTACTATAAAGTACATGCAGGATCCCATTCATTTCTCACAGCAGCCCAGTGAGACAGATATTTGGGATCCCAAGGTTACAAATGGGAACCGGGGCTCCCAATAATTAGCTCAGGTTCACATAGTAAATGAATGCTCCAAAATCTCAGCCCAGTTCTGTCCCCAAGGTCTATTAATTCCCCACTGGACAGCTGCCTTAGGGAAGGATGTGCAGGGCAGGTGGAGAGAGAAAGGGTGGAACTTGATCTCATAGGTAAAACTCAGAGCTGAAACTCTTACACTGTACACTCTGATTGCCACCTATTAAAAACTTGATTTGTGTGTGTGCTCAGTTGTGTCTGACTCTTTCAGGCCCTGTGGACTGTAGCTTGCCAGGCTTCTCTGTCCATGGGTTTTTCCATGCAAGAATACTGGAGTGGGTTGCTATTTCCTTCTCCAGAGGATCTTTCCAACCCAGGGACTGAAGGCATGTGTCTTTTATGTCTGCTGCATTGGTAGGTGAATTCTTTATCACTGAGCCACTTGGGAAGCCCTTAAAAACTTGATAAATGTTAGTGTCTGACTCTTTGAGACTCTATGGACTATGACCTGCCAGGCTCCTCTGTCCATGAATCCACCAGGCAAGAATACTGAAATGGGACGCCATACCCTCTCCCAGGCAATCTTTCCAACCCAAGAATTGAACCTCGGTTTCCTGCATTGCAGACAAATTCTTTACCATCTGAACCACCAGTAGAGCTTTCCAAATTGTTGATGCCAGTTACAGAAGTGGCATCCCCAAACTGCTTTGCACCATCAGCTTTAATATCATCATGTGTTCATTTGCGGGGTGGGTGCCGTTTTACAACATAGCTTTTCCTATAACTTCAGCATTGTATGTGTCAACGCTACCTGTTTAGCTGTGTGTTCACACACAGTGATTGGTGCAAAGTATCCATTACTGGATAGTCCACACACCTTTGTTTTCTTCTTTGGAGCCCTAACTCTCATTTGCCTGGCAAATGTAAATAGAGAATAGAAGGTGTCCCAGTACAAACACAAGTATGCTGAACCTCTTGTACTGGAGTTATTTGGAAAACAAGGTCCCTGAATGCACACAGATATCCTTACTGGCTTTTACACATCTTTGTTGTTCAGGCGCTTAGTCGTGTCTCCTCGTTGCGACCCATGGACTGCAGCATGCCAGGCTTCCCTGTCTGTCACCAGTTCCCAGGGTTTGCTCAAATTCCTCTGCATTGAGTCGGTGATGATGTCTAACCATCTCATCCTCTGACCCCCTTCTCCTCCTGCCCCTCAATCTTTCCTAGCATCAGGGTCTTTTCCAATGAGTTGGCTCTTCGCATCAGGTCTTTGAACCACCTTAAAATGTTAGAATAAGAAACTAATTTTTTAGAGGCGATGCGAAGGAAGACAGTGTTTATTATTTCAAGCCCTTCCTTGAAAACTCCTCCTAAAGAACTGCTGGCTCCCTGAGCCGCCCATGAACCAGGAGTTAATGCATTCTTCTAGAATGAAGAAATGTGCCCCAGGCAAGGTTGAAAAGTCATTTCGAAAGAGATTCTTGGGAAGATTTTTCTCTGTGCCTCAAAGAGGGTTTTTTGGGGGCTAAGTATTTATTTTAGCTCAAGGGCATTTAAAGTATTTGAAATATATATTTCTGTAGTGAAAATGAAAATTCATTCCTTTGAGAGGGACTACAAAGAGGTCTGGGTCTCAGCACAAAACACAGAACAAAGAAAAATACGGTGTAAAGGACATGTACGAGGTTCCCCCAAATGAGAATCTCTCTGGAATACCACAGTCTCCGTGATGCCACCTGGAAAAATTTTTTTTAGAAGCAGTTTATTTTGAGATCTTGGGCTGACCAAGTGTTTCCATATATCTTTCCCCTGGCTTTATTACTAGACACTTAAATGGAAAGAAAGAGGTGTTGGGATCACATGACTCCCTGCCAACTTCCGAATTCTAATCTTGGCCTTGACATAGACGGGCTTTAGAGACCAGGTTCAGTAGTTGAACTTGTATTCATTTTCCTGCCAACTCAATTGCACTTAGTAAAGCCTCCATTGGAAGACTCTCTAAGGATACCTGTCTTTTTTTATTTAAAAAAAATGTTAATGAAATATTGTTGATTTATGTGTTAGTTTCAGGTATACAACAGAGCGATTGAGATATAGATATATATACTTTTTTTACAGTCTTCCATTATAGATTATTACAAGATACTGAATATAGTTCCCTCTGCTGTACAGTGGGATCACTGTTGGTTATCTGTTTTATATATAGTAATATATATATGTTCATGGAAACTCCTAATTTATCCCTGCCCCCCCCAACCCCAGACATCTGTTTGATAATAACTTTATATGTAAATATATTTTAGGATACCCTGCTAATTACTGAGGTGAAATGCTAGCTACTTCTGCTTGGAATTATTTTCTCTCTGAGATTTGAAATTAGTTATGATTGGTTATTATGAACTACAAATAAAACTATCTTTTTAAAAAAGTGAGCAGTATGAACCAGAAACAGTTATTCAGCTTAGAAATGGAAAAGAAAGTGTTAGAAAGTATAGTTTAGTAAAAAGAAAACATCCCTAAAGAATGTTTCTTATCAAGAATCTTTGTCAAAGAGTACTTTATCCCAACTATTACATTCTGGAATATAGTAGTATGACTTTTAAATGATTAGAATGCTTTCATAACAGACCTCTTAATCAGAATGTTTATTTTGGGGGGGGTAATTAAGGTACTTAGCTTTGTTCATCATTTTTCATCAAAACAAAATATATAATACTTGCATGTGGAGTAAATCATAGTTATTTTCCTTAGATTTATTGTCTCAAAATGGACTAGAAATATTGGCCAGTAGAAATGTAAACGCCATGAGAGGGGAGTGAAGATCTTAATCTGTTGAAAAAAACCATCTCAGTGTATCTTAACTCACGTGATTATCTGATAGAATTTTAGCACTGAATGGGCCTTTAGAAGTAATGAAATTAACCCCATTTAGGGAGACCATCCCATTTGAGTCCCAGGTTGGAACTATAACCCAGGTTTTATTCTCATTCAAATTAGCAACTAGGTCCTGCTATGTATATGCTGCTGTGGTGGGAGCTTTACCAGTCCAAGAGGCTTGCAGTCTAGCAAATTTAAGCTACACAATGACTAAATAGTAACAGCTAACCTTTGTCAGGTAATATTTTGAGCACTTTATATAATCAGCCTCTTAAATCCTATGGAGTAGTGAGGCACAGAAAGGTTAAGTATACTTTGCCCAAGGGCACACAGCTAAGCAGTCTCAGACCAAGCTGAGTCAAAAGGCTCAGCTCCCACACTGTACTCCCGTTTTATGGTGATTGTAACTTAAGGCAGACCATCATGTACCAACAGAAAGGTTCAGGCAGAGGGCTTTGGAGATCCAAAGAGAAAGGTCTACACCAAGGATTAAGAAAAATTCAGAGAGGAGAGGGTCTGGAAATGGACAGGATTCTAGTAGAAGGAAAGATGAGAAAAGTTGGGGAAGGTTTTTAAGGCAAAAGGAGTGATGTGAACCAACACTTACAATTAGGACAAACGCATGGCATATTCGTAGAATTTCCTTCTGGAGCCATATGTAGAGAGGAAGGGAAAACATCAGAAGTTGGAAAATGTCTGAAGAGTACCAAATGAGTTTATAAAGAGCATAGTAGTAGCAGTGAAGTCGCTCAGTCATGTCTGACTCTTGCGACCCCGTGGACTGTAGCCCACCAGGCTCCTCTGTCCATGGGATTCTCCAGGCAAGAAGACTGGAGTGGGTTGCATTTCCTTCTCCAGGGGATCTTCCTGACCCAGGGATCGAAACCAGGTCTCCTGCATTGCAGGTAGAGTCTTTATCCAGGGAGCTACGAGGGAAGCCCTATAAAGAACATAGGCACCAATAAAATGGTTAGACATCTGGTCAAAAGCAATTTGAAAACCCAAAAAGCTTTCTTACATAGATTTAACAAAGGTGTCTCACCTTTCTTCTATTTTTCTCTCTTCTTTTTAATAAATGGAGTGAGAAATATTAGATTTGAGAAACAGACTTAGGTGTCAAATTCGAAACCATTTTTCATTAAAAGAAAAGGACTCGAAATCATTCTTTCCATTTTAGTTGATGCCACAATTCCAAGGATTTCAAGGTTTTTATGATTGTAAAATTCCAAGTGTCTTGTGTCCTCAGCCTAAATATTTCATGTACTAAAGTTTATGACTTAAATGTCTAATACACATATATAATGTTGAAGACATGTGAAGCATTTCCCTGAAAAGAATTAATTATTTAAAATTGTAGGCGACTTTGACATTCTAGGAAATGTGTTAGCCTTTCATTATACATGTACTTTCCCCCTCAATGTTGCCAACTGTTCGAAACCCTCCCTTTGTCACTTCCTGCTGCCACTGTGCTCACTATGGCCCTAGTTAATATGTATTCCTTCAGTAGCTTAAACTTGTATTTCAGGGCCTCTGAAGACTTCATATGAAAACCCTTTATGAAACAAGGACTTTCTGAATGACCTTCTCTGTCACTGACTTTCTCTGTTGACTTGTTGGGCAAGGATTAAGTCTCTTTGCAGCTCAGTTTCTTTGATCCATAGAACAAAGACCATCCCTCTGCTCTCAGCCTTCAGGTGTGTGAGGGTAAACAGGTGGGCACTGATGCTAAGCACTGGCTGAGCCTATTGTGGGCTTCACAGATATGATAGAAGGGGGGTATTTTTAATAATTTCTGTAGCAGCCATTTAACACTCACTGTGTCAGTGTCAGCTGCAAGTGTTTGGCGTGTGTTAATTCATTTTATCTCCACAACAATCTTAGAGGCATGA
This sequence comes from Redunca redunca, assembly GCA_006410935.1. NCBI lineage: Eukaryota > Metazoa > Chordata > Mammalia > Artiodactyla > Bovidae > Redunca > Redunca redunca. The sequence continues at coordinate 190,070 of SJYQ01094324.1, forward strand.
TTATTTCCAATAACCAGTGAGAGAACTATGGGACATGATACAAGACAAAACAAGGATCTGAACACAGACAGTCTGATTCCTGAATTTAACCATCAGAGCTGTTGAAAAATGGGATGGTTTATCTTTTAAGACAGTACTCTCCTCCTTTGGAGGGTGGCTACGCAGCCTGTGTGTGGAGTGGGTTTGTGATTTCTAAGTTCTAGAGTTTATGGAATACAGTATTCAGTATTGGTCCCAAATCTTAGAATCTGTTCCCTGTCTCTCTAAGTCAATAGAATGGAAAGTACTAAAAGCATAGTTGCCTCAGCTCTAAAATTGTTAGAGGATCATCTCTATTATATCCAGGTGATACACACTCAGTGGCTGGGAGGGGCCTTTCAACAAATTTATAGGTCCCAGAAGCATATTGATGATACAGCCCTGTCATCAGTGAGCTAGACTAGGGAAATATTTCCATATATTGTATTGGGTGCTGGGCTACATACAGGTCTCCACAGCTTTGTATAAGCACAGAGACACTCCAAGGGCTTCCTGGAGCAGATGACACCTAATTTTAGTGACCAAAGGAAGGGTGGGAAGGGCCTTCCAGAAAAGCAATTTGCAGGACTCCTTGGTGGTCCAGTGGTTAAGACTCCATGCTTCTATTGAAAGGGGCTCAGGTTTGATCCCTAGTCAGGGAACTAAGATCCCCACATGCCATGCAGTGTAGTCAAAAAACAAAGAACATTCCCCAACAAAAAAAAAAAAAAACAAACAAAAAGCAATTTACATGTAAGGGAAAGCACAGATCCATGAAACTGCATTGCCTATGCAGTGAACTCCATCCACTTAAATATTACCCAAGAATTAGCAAACCACTGATGTCAGAATAAAAGGAGTATTAATCTGGACTTCCTTCAGATCTTCTGTCCTTCCCATTCTCTCTTTACCCTACTACAAATGAAGTGCTTGAAAGATGAGACGGGAAAATATACTGCAGAATTAGAGGTTCCTGGATAAAATCACATTTATTTCATGTTACAATCTCTGATCATTGTGAAGTAGGCAGATCTTATACCAAATTGTTCATTCCTCTCATGAAGAACTATCCTTTTGAACCTAGTATAAATCAATAGAGAACAAAATATGATTGGATTTCTAATAATAGAATGTGAAGAAATCAAATAGAACAGTGCCTGTTTGTGGTACATCGTATGGGACTCAAGAAATTTTTGCCGAATGTGAGTGTTTTTCAAGGGCTCATTTGAGCTATACAAAACTAATAACCCCTGCTTATGACTCAAAGACTTGAATTAGAAGCTGCCTCTAGTGACTCCTGGAAATAGAAATAGCCCAGATTAAGATTAATAAATATAGATTGCTCTTCTTACAGACAAACATTTTCTTGCTAAGGAGGTAGAAAACAATCTATCCTCTTTAGGATAAATGAGTCTTTTTCATAAATATTTTTATTAAAGTAACAAAGTCTGGTGAAGCTAATTGTAATTTCTATTGCCATGTAAAAAATATTGTTAAATTTAGCACTTTGAAAAAGAAGACTTAACACCCTGCTTTAACTAAATTATAACAGTCAAAGATAAAAGCACATAGCAAATCTGTGTATTAACCCTGTACCTACCAGATAGTTTCTGGGTTTTTCTCCTTAATGAGCACTTGATGATTGATCACTAATCAGTTTGAGAGCTAATTAAAGTTACTAGAGTAATGGATACCCCAGTTTAAGATTCATCAGTATAATAGTACATTAGACTATACTGGCATTGTTCATTTCTAGGTATTTTCTGTGCAGCAAAGCAGATGAGTTATGACTTCAGAGCCCGTGGAGAATTCTAGGAGGAATCTTACATCCTTGGCATATCATGGTGCACTATTTTGCTGCCTCAGTCAACAGAAGCAAGAGATAATTAGTATAATTTGTTGTTATACTAGTTTCTCCTTTTGATTAAAATTTATTTGCCATCTACCTACGGCAACCTCTTTAGCAATTGAGAAGTATATTTCAGGTATATATATTTCCCCAAATAATAAATTCTAATGTTGTTGTTTAGTTGTTATAAGATAAATAAATGAAATCATGAACTCATAGAAATTTAGAGCTGGAAAAGGCCTGAGCGACATCATTTATAGGTGAAAACGCTGTGGGCCAGCAAGGTTAGAAAGAGCTTTGCCACAAGGCCACAGCCAGGACACATCAGACCAAGGGTACACACCCTTGGATATTAGCATATGAAAGTTCCTTCCGCTAGCACTGGCTCTTGAAAGGCTCTTGTAGAAGATGGAAAGGGAACAGTAAATCTTCAACAGAAAGTAAAACATGAATAACAGTTTGGATGCTCTTTTTTACAGACTATTAGATGCCATCCTATGTGACTTCCTCTGAGCATTGTCAAATAGTCTCCTTTTCGGGGGGTATATTCAAATTCTCACAGAAAGAAGCCTTCTAGTTCAACAATCAGTTTTCTTTCTGTGATAAGCCTTTAGTTTGTACTTCTCTCATTGCACACTTTACAAAGTATTTGAGGTTCATAGTTAATTTGATTGGCCCCTTAATTTTGATCCTGTCCGGAGGCCTCATATTGTCATCTCTACTACCTGAAGATCATACTGAGGGTCAGAAAGATTGAGGTTGCAAAAGTATTTTGCAGCTAAAGCTAGGACCAAAATCCAGGTCTATTTTATAGACCTAAGCTCTTTCCATTAAAACACCACTCCTGAAACATAATCTTGTATACCATGCTGAATAGAACAGAATTATTTTTGTGACTTTCTATACCTTACTTCTTCCCTTTGCATATATGTTCTCTATTTTTCCATTTGTTTTGTTTATTCTTGTATCTCTCTTGCCCTGGCATTTGGTTGGTTGGCAGTCCCCACCCAGTAGGGTCCAGAGTCCCAGACAATGCCTTCTGTCCAAAGCATTTGTTTGGATTATAAATATAATTTGATGATAAATTTAGACTGTTACACTGATTTGATTTCAGTGGAGCCACAACAAACTTCTCGTTTTCTTTGATAAACTACCCATACAGACAGGACCGCATGCTATTTAATTGTTCATCTTGAGCTATTTGCTCATTTCTAAAGAGCTTTGCTTAAATTCTTACTGTATACATAAATGGAATTATCACTTGTTTCCTTCTCTTTACTAGTTGGAAGTGAAAATCTTTTCAGTCATGGAGAAATCATTACCTATTTATTACAATGAAATATTTTATGGTAATTCTTTTTCAAATATCAGTGGCTGACACCGTGTATTTATTATATGTCAAGCTTTTTTTTCTGTGCTCTTTATATCTTGACATATCTTATCTTTTTAGCTACCCTATGCATGCAGTGATAATATTATGCCTATTAACACAGTAAAGAAATGGTGGTGCTGAAAGGTTAAGTTACTTGCTCAAAATCACAGAGTAAGGGAGTTGAGCCCAAGAGGCTTGTTCTGTGAATGTAAGCCCTTAACCACCAGTATACTAGCTCTCAAAGTGAGTTCTCCTGTAAATGTTACTTTTCAAATATAATTATGTTTTGAAAATTCTGCTTTCATTGACTTATAGAGAGCTGTACCAGCCTGGGGAGAGAAGGTGGAAAAGTTCATCATCCTAACAGTCCTACTGACAACTCACTACCTTCAGGATCAGCAGCCTTTCCATCCCTGATGCCACAAATGAGAATAAAAAATATTAAATGTCACTCACAGGACTTAAGTGGGAGACAGGGCATTGGGGGGAACTGAGATCCATTTTAAGCATTGACTAACATGCATGTTGAGGGCGGGCTTCTCCTGTCTTTCCATTCTTCATATAAATATACGCCCCTGCCACCCCACCTTTTTCTCCAGTTGAGCTCCCAGACTTAAATATAAGCTGCTTAAAAAGAAGCCTAGAGTTCCTTCTCCACTTGACTCCCACTCAGCCTACCTGGAAGTCCACAACCTCCTCCCTCCCTCCCTCCTATCTGTCTTCAGTCAGAGTAGGCCTGTCTTTATGTCTTTACTGGTTAGGCATTATGTCTTTCATCTCTTGGACAATGCCTGGTTTATGGATACTCAGTAGCTGTTTGGTGAATGAATAAACACAGATCAGTATACACAGCTCTCTGAAACCTGGGTAATTTTCCAGTAAATTACCCTTAATTTTACAGTAACTATCAGCTTACCAAAAAAAAAAAAAAGGAGTGCTCATGATGAAATTAAAAGACTTGCTCCCTGGAAGAAAACAATGACAAACTGTAAATGTTTGTAGGGAGTGTGTTAAAAAACAAAGACATTGCTTTGCCTACAAAGGTCACAAAGCTATGGTTTTTCTAGTAGTCATGTATGGACGTGAAAGCTGGACAATAAAAATGGCTGAGTGCCAAAGAATTGATGCCTTCAAACTCTGGTGCTGGAGAAGACTCTTGAGAGTCCTTTGTAAAGCAAGGAGATCAGACCAGTCAATGATAAGGGAAATCAACCCTGAATATTCATTGGACTGATGCTGAAGCTGAAGCTCCAGTACTTTGGCTACCTGATGCAAAGGGCCAACTTATTGGAAAAGACCCTGATGGTGGGAAAGATTGAGGCAGGAGAAGAAGGGGATGACGGAGGGTGAGATGGTTGGATAGTATCACCGACTCAATGGACTTGAGTTTGAGCAAATTCTGGGAGATAGTAAGGGACAGAGAGGCCTGGCATTCTGCAGTCCATGGGGTGGCTAAGAGTCCAATGCAATTGAGAGACTGAACAACGGCAACAACATGATGAGGGGACATTGCAAAGAGGCTAGAAGTCTTTCTAAGTGTGATTGCAGGTGGTATGTTTTATGAACATGCAGGTATCTATGCCATCAACTCCGGGGTACTCATCACTGGTACATGAGTTTTCAAGACTTTTGGCTAAGCCAGGTTGCAATATGAAATAGCAGGAGACGCCTCCGTCGAGTCTGCTTTTGCTGTTCTTAGTTCTCTAGCTGCTTTGTCTTTGTGAGGGGCAGTGACCTGCAGCTCTCTGCTTGGAGCCAGGATCTGAAGCCAGTTAGTCTGATCTCAGAGGCTGCGTGCCAGGTTCTACACCATACCTTAGAAACTGTCAAGAAAGAGAACTGCCCACCCTGTTATGCGCTTCCCATACGTTGCATCACTTAATCTCCATTTTGCCTCGGAGAAACTGGAGCTCAAGAAAGTTAAGAAACTTGCCCAGCTGTTTATCAGTAGCACAAGAACTCAGATCCAAGTCTGCCTGGCTCTATGTTTGTCTCCAGGATTGGCTACAGGGCAGGAAAGCATAAAGTTTCAGGTGTAAAGATCCCAGCCTACAGTGTTAGGATGCTCTCTTAAAGGTAGTTCGTGCCCACCACCCCTGTCTAAACTAAGCTCCAGAGACACAGCTTGGCTCAGCAGAGCCCATAGCCTAGACAAAGGAACTGGGGTTCTGTGAGCCCCTGGAGGAGGAGGCTTGCAGCTCAGCCTAGGGTTGACCGGAAGCCCTGCCTTCCCCATGAACCTGAGATCTTCCTGAGAATGGACTTCCAAAGTGATGGTCCTACACTGATGGTTTTGTTAATCTGGCACTAGCAGAAACTCAGTTACAGTTAGAGCTCAGTCATGTATTGATTATATTGATAGAAAAGAGATCTTTACCTTCGGTTGTTGATATTTAAGGAACCGTAAAGAATGTCGTTTTTATGAAGAGCTTTCTGTGATTGATAGATTTAGTAGAACAATAGACAGAGTATGGAATTGGGCTTCCTGGGTAGCACTAATGGTAAAGAACCCGCTTGCCAGTGCAGGAGATGTAAGAGACGTGAGTTTAATCCCTGGGTCAGGAAGATCCCCTGGAGCAGGAAATGGCAACCCACCCCAGTATTCTTGCCTGAACAATCACATTAACAGAGGAGCCTCGCAGCTACAGTCCATGAGGTGGCCAAGAGTGGAACATGGGGGTGACAGCATGCACACACATGTATGGAGTTGGGAGATACTGTCCCTGACATACTGCTTTCACCAGCACCCCCCAACCCCAACCACGACATCTTTTTTTTTTTTTTTTTTGAGATGCTGTAAATTCTAATGCTAAGTGTATTTCACAAATGAGTTAGAACTATTTACCATCCCATCAGGGATGGAGGGGAACAATGCCAGTCACATAATTTTTGTTAAATGAATAGACAGGTGAAAACAAAAAGATTCCTGTCCTTCATTTGTTTCTCACCGGATCTGTATTTTATTCCTCCTGTATGTAAGGCAGTATTAAGAACCTGGAGGTGCCCAAGATACCTGGGGCTTCCTAGGTGGTGCTAGTGGTAAAGAACCTGCCTGCCAGTGCAGGAAACTAAGAGATGCAGATTCTGTCCCTGGATCAAGAAAATCCCCTGGAAGGGAATGGCAGCCCACTCCAGTATTCTTGCTTGGAGAATCCCATGGATGGAGGAGCCTGGCGGGCTACAGTACATAAGGTCGAAAAGAGTCAAACACAAATGAAGCAACTTAACATGCAAGATCCTTGTTCACTGAATTTACAGGCCAGTCCATGATACTGAATGGTACACAAACATCTGTAGATTCTCAGGTGGTGTCAGGAAGTAGGTCCCGGAAGTCAGAAGAACAAGACCACTCTGACTGGGAAACCAGGGAACACTTAGCAGTAGGTTGACCTTTGACCTTGACTTGGAGGATGAGTCAAAATGGTACCGGGAAAGGATGCTGGGGAAGGGCATTCCAGGCAGTAAGGTTGGGTTGTCTGGCGGAAAGGCCACAGAGGCAGGGAAGTATGCTGGGGCAGAAGTTAAATGATCGACTCAGATCACTTGTGTTCCAACACCAGCCCAAGGGTACTGCTTGGGCTGGTGTTAGAGCCAGAGTGTAAGAGCATTTGAACTCCATGGTGCGGGGAGTCAAGTCAAGTTTAAGCAAAGGTCCGAGAGAGTGAGAACAGAGAAAAAGCCCTGTACCTGCCATTCTGAATTCTCTTTCCTCCTGTCCACTCCCTCTTCTTCGTGCTAAATGAGGTCACTTCACACCCTAAACGTTCCTGCCTGTCTTCACTGGATTACTGCTAAGGTACTGCTTTGACCATACTGTTTCCATTTCTGTAGATTCACCAACACCTACAGAATAAATTCTATACTGTTTAAGTAGTTGGGATATCAAGGCTCTTCTCATCTGGTTCATGCTAACTTCTCTAGTCTTATTCTTCAACTCAATTATCCATCCACTAACTAAGATCATGGTCCCATCACTTCGTGGCAAATACATGGGGAAACAGTGGAAACAGTGTCAGACTTTACTTTTTGGGGCTCCAAAATCACTGCAGATGGTGATTGCAGCCATGAAATTAAAAGATGCTTACTCCTTGGAAGGAAAATTATGACCAACCTAGATAGCATATTCAAAAGCAGAGACATTACTTTGCCAACTAAGGTCCATCTAGTCAAGGCTCTGGTTTTTCCAGTGGTCGTGTATGGATGTGAAAGTTGGACTGTGAAGAAAGCTGAGTGCAGAATTGATGCTTTTGAACTGTGGTGTTGGAGAAGACTCTTGAGAGTCCCTTGGACTGCAAGGAGATCCAACCAGTCCATCCTAAAGGAGATCAGTCCTGGATGTTCATTGGAAGGACTGATGCTGAAGCTGAAACTCCAATACTTTGGCCACCTCATGTGAAGAGCTGACTCATTTGAAAAGACCCTGATGCTGGGAAAGATTGAGGGCAGGAGGAGAAGGGGACGACAGAGGATAAGATGGCTGGATGGCATCACCAACTCAATAGACATGGGTTTGTGTAGACTCCAGGAGTTGGTGATGGACAGGGAGGCCTGGCGTGCTGTGGTTCATGGGGTCTCAGAGTCGGACACGACTGAGTGACTGAACTAAACTGAACTGAACCCTGGAAAGTCTTCATTACAAATGTGGAATGAATAAATACTTACCTTTCATTCCTTCTTTTCCTCCATTTCTAAATATGACCAAGAGTAACTATATCCCCCAGATAAAGAGGGCTTCTGTTTGTACAGTGCTTTCAACTTTCCAAAGATTGTGGCACAGCAGTCCAGAACACTGAATCTGGAGCCAGACTGCTAGGGTACCAACCGTTGCTCTGCCAATTACCAGCTGTGTGACCTTGAGGAAACTGCTTAACCTCTCTGTGCCTCACTTTTCTCATTTACAATATGGGGTGAACAAAGGTATGTACCTAATAAGCATTTTTAGAAGGATTGTTGCTTAGTCGCTAAGTCATGTCCGACTCTTTGCCACCCCACGGACTGCAGCAGGCCAGGCTTCTCTGTCCTTCACTGTATCCCAAGTTTGCTCAGATTCATGTCCATTGAGTCAGTGATGTCATCAGAAAGATTAAATAAGCTATTATTTGGAAAATGCTTAGAACAATGTCTGGCATGTAGTAGGCATTATATAATGCTTGTTTAGCTAAATATATATTATATATATGTACACATATATATTAGTGGTATAGACTGTATACATAAATATATACATACATATGTATTAAATACTCAATATGGTTTCAATTGTACCCACACACAGGGGCCACATACAATTGGGTATTTGCAACAATCTTGTATGGGAAGCAGAAGTGTTCAATAACTGTCCACACTTCACACCTGGTAGATCCATTCCGGGAACCATGTCTTCTAACTTCTGAGGCAGAAGTCAAAAAGTAGAATTTGTACCCATAATTCATTCATCTCCAACACATGGATAGTTTTCAGATATATTGTGATTTCTTGACACTGAATATTGAAATTTACTTCAATATTTTAATTATTTTGATTTAAAGTACAAGAGCAATGTTAGGTCCATTGTATAGGTCTGTCAGTAAGGAAAAAAAATATTAAGTTTCTGTCCAAAATTTTTGTGCAGGATTTCACAGTCTCACAAAGAAATGTATGATGTGGTCACTTTCTACTTGACTATATTCTTGCAGGGAAGATAAATTGAGTATTTTCAATGGAGAATTATGCATGAGGTTTTGGTAGAAAAGTATTCAAATGGGAAAATATGCTATTGGAGTACATTTAAATGGATGTTATAACATGATATGCCTGTCAAGTTATTTGGTATGCAAAGGCTTGTGTTTGCATTAAGCTGATGGAGAAGCTGCCATTTTCTTTGCAGTATATATTCAAACGTTTTCTTTTACTTCTCTGAAAAAGAGAGAACTGTCTTTTATTTTATTTTAAATACAAAACACATTTAACTTCTGTCAACAGCTTACATTTTAAATAATGAAGTTTTTACTGGCATTCATTATCTGCAATTAGAGTTCTCTAGAAGCTTTCAGTGTTTCTCTCCCCAACTTTTAAAATTCATTCATTGTAACTGTTGACATTTTTGAGAACAGTGGAAGCCCTAAGTCAAATTGGGAAAATGGAACAAAGAGATTACCTTTCTGGAAATTACCATTGAATTGGGTGGAGAATCCTCAGCTATCGTGCTGAACCACATTATGATATTTACACCCTCTTCTTGCTGGTAGTGTTGTCAGATTCAAACATTTTTCTTCGAACACAATCTAGTTAAGCAAATGCCATGCTAGCTGCCTGCTTGGGATCCTTAGTTCATAAAGCTTGAAAGTGAAAGTGAAAGTCTCTGTCGTGTCCGACCCTTTACAAACCCCATGGACTATATACAGTCCATGGAATTCTCCAGGCCAGAATACTGGCGTGGGTAGCTTGGTCCCTCCTTCAGGAGATCTTCCCAACCCAGGGATCAAACCCAGGTCTCCTACATTGCAGGTGGATTCTTTACCAGCTGAACCACAAGGGAAGCCCAGGAATACTGGAGTGGGTAGCCTATCCCTTCTCCAGGGGATCTTCCCGACCCAGGAATCGAACCAAGGTCTCCGGCATTGCAGGCAGATTCTTTACCAACTGAGCTATCAGGGAAGCCCTAAAATTTAGTTAGTGCCAGTTACCTGCTTACAGTAGGCCTCTGCGAGAGTCTCGAGTTCAGGTCTCTTCCTCAGAAAGTATTTAAAATCAAGATTTCTCAGTTACTCTGGTCGGTCTGAGATGCCTTTTCATCCATCTTTGATGGGAGTTATGTGTTCTTATTTCTTCCTTTCTGTCTAGTAGCAAGAAGACAGCTGAGCAACTGCATATGGGGTGTGTGTGTGTCCATGTGTGTGTGTGAGAGAGAGAGAGAGAAATTGATTTTTTTCACCCTCTCATTTAAAGATGTAACTGGAACCAAGACCCAAATGGCATGTGGGTTTGCTTCAGGCGGGGAATATAAACAGAGCCAAGCCTAGAAATGCAAGGTTTGTAATAGATTCATTGACCTTGCTGTTTGCCCAGCTGCAGGGTGACTCCCTTTTCATTCCCCAGCTGCTTCCTAATGCTATCTTATTTTTCTTTCAAACTGGAGTAGCCAACCAAACTCCCCCTCTCCGGACAGATTTGATAATTAACTAAAAACAGACAACTTTGTAGTTACACCCAGCTAAGAGAAAAGTTGCCCTGACTTTGTGGTTTAATCCACACTTTGTTCTTGTCCAGCAGTGCCTTTGACGTAATTTGCTAGCTTATGATTTTATCAGATTTTATGAGAACAAGGAAAGGTTCCTCATTAACCCCAAATTTTACACTTCAAATAGTCATCGGGAGGATGTGCAATTAAGTTGAACCCTAAGTGCTGATTTTCTACCTTTTACATGTAACCTATGGAAAAAAAGCAACTGGGTTCCACCTAAGTAAATATATTTATTCTAGTGATGCTTCCAGCCCTCAAACTATTTTAAAGCTCATATTTTGAAACCTGAAAAATCAAGTTCCTTACTTTAAAATATTACATCAATCTCTTAAACACAATTATACCTTAGTTATAAAGTTAGTTCTGGATAACTTACAGTTATTTACAGATGAAATAAAGTCTGTTTTATGTGGATGAGAATTTAACATCAGTTTTGAGAATGTACTCGCACTGATTACTTGGTTGCTGAATTTTCAGATATTCTTTCAGACACTAGTTGCATTGGAATCACCATACCTTTAAACTTTTTTTAATTAAAATAATTTAAATTAGGGTTAATTATATATTTATAATATACATGGGAAGGATACATTACAAAATTTCATCTTCTGTATATTCCTAAATCTATTAAAATGCAAATTACGTGTACCATTTCTAAGAGAATAAGATACACTATATTTGAAAGGTTTTCAACACAATTTTATTTATAAAAAAGCAAGAAGTAAAATATTCTAAAACGTTCAATAATAGAGAATT
>SJYQ01094324.1:201304-318372 GCA_006410935.1 Redunca redunca
AAGGAAGTATTATACAGCTCTTTTAGAGGAATATTTTGTGGTATAGAAAAATGTTGATATTTTTAAGTAGAAAAGGATATAGGAGACTAAAAATTATAAATACAGTATGATCCAGATTTTTTTGAAGGAGAAGTGACATATGTCATTTTAAAACGAAGAAGAGTGTATGTCTATGTGTGTGTATATGTGTGTGTGTTTTCATAGAAAAAAGACTGGATAGCTGTATACCAAAATCATATGCTTTTTAATCTTTACTTTTTATTTTACTTTCTTTTTTCTGTCATGTTTTCTACATTGAACATAAAATATTACCTTGTGCTTATGAAAAGTTTTTTTCCCTAAAACCATATATGAACCTTACACCTATGTTTTATATTTTGACAAGTAGATTTTAAACAATATAGTCCTTTTAGTAAGGGCTATACTTATTTAGAGTTTTTTGTAATTCCAAAGTTTAGCTAAAATTTATCCATGTGTAATGGTTTATTCTGCAAATTAATAATTCAGAGGAGATTTTAGAGAAACACTTTAAAGCATGAGGGAACTTTTTAAGTATACTGAAAGCACACACAAGACTCTGTCAATCATATTTTCATCACAATCTGTTCCTAAATGCCTCTTCCTGGCAGGTGAATTTGCATATTTCTGTTTGCTTTATGTAAAAGGAATAGGATATCCATTATCTATTTTACTAACAATCTGGCTTTCCCTCTGCCAGTTGGAAGGTGATATCTTTAACATACACGTCATATAATGGTTTCCATTCCCTAATTTCAGACAAACATCTTTTAACAATTTGGGTCACATTTTCACAGGTGATGAAAACATACCATATGTATCACGCTGAGAGCATCAGTGCAGAGAGCAAACTGAAGGAGGCTGAGAAACAAGAAGAGAAGCAAATTGGCAGGTCTGGTGATCCAGTCTTCCATATTAGACTGGAAGAGAGACATCAGCGGCGAAGCTCGGTGAAAAAAATTGAAAAAATGAAGGAAAAAGTAAGTAAAACTAGACTGCAGAGCCCTTCTGCCCTCCCTGGAGGTGACAAACCTAGAAACAGTGATGTAACAGCTGATAGACACACGCTGTAAATTACTGGGAAATGACATGCATTTCCTCCCGTGGGGATGAAAAATGTTTAAGAAACATAAAAATCGTGTAATAACAGCTGGACGTTGTTTAGTGGTAAATGCCAAGTATCTAGTACACAATGTAGAGAATTTTGAATATTAACAAAACAGATTTCATTGCAAATGGGCCTGAGGCCCAAATACATTGTTGCTATTCTCTGTTGCTGGGCAATTTTCATTTATTTAAATCAGATTCAAATTGCACTTTTCTCAAAGGACTTGGAAGGTCATTTGTATATGCAGAATAAATCGTTTAGATGAATAGAAATTCATGTATGTTTCCCTATCTGATTTTAAAATGACTGTTCTTTTTCCCAATTCCTGTATCTTCTTCATTTCCAGAGACAAGCAAAATATTCAGAAAACAAGCTTAAATCAATTAAGGCACGGAATGAATATCTCCTAACCCTTGAAGCAACCAATGCCTCAGTTTTCAAGTATTATATTCATGATCTTTCAGATTTAATTGATGTAAGTACTTGAAGTTTTTATATTTTTCACATCAAGGTGGAGTTAGCAATAACCCTATTTCCTTGATTCTAAAATACCATCATTTATTAAAACAATGTTATCTTATGTAATTCTCAGGGGGGAAAATGCTGCAAATTATACTATATAGGATTTGTTATTGTTGTTCGGTCGCTAAGTCGTGTCCAACTCTTTGGGACCCCATGTATTGCAGCATACCAGGTTTCCCCGTCCTTTACCATCTCCCGGAGTTTGTTCAAACTCATGTCCATTGAGTCAGTGATGATGTTATCCAATCATCTCATCTTTCATCATCTCCTTCTCCACCTGCCTTCAGTCTTTCCCAACATCAGGGTCTTTTCCAGTGAGTTGGCTCTTCATATCAGGTTGCCAAAGTACTGGAGCTTTAGCATCTTGCCTTCCAGTGAATATTCAGGGTTGATTTCCTTTAGGATTGACTGGTTTGATCTCCTTGTATGCACTAAGATACTACAAATTTTAAGATGCATGTGAAACACTGTGCATCCTAAAACCACTGAAAAATAAACCAGGGAGTTCGGTGAAGCTGTCAGTATCCAGAAAACTAGCTGGGAAGGGACTCCAGGCATTTTCAAATAATGCAGTAGCGCAGCCCTAACTTCATTCATTGATTCAAAATATATTTATTGAGCCCCTACTATTGTAAGATGCTAAGGCTCTGAAAAGCTATAGATGGACAATTCCTTTTTTTTTTTTTTTTAACTTTATTTGGCTTCACTGGGTCTTTAGTTCCAGCATGCAGAACTCTCAGTTGCAGCATGAGGAATCTAGTTCCCAGACCTGGGATCAAACCCCGGGCCCCTGCATTGGGAGGGCAGAATCTTAGCCACTGGATCACCAGGAAAGTCCCTAAATGTATACTTCTTACTCCTTGGAATTTAAAGTGGAAAAGCCAGGTGTGAAGCAAATGACTATGCAAATGATTGCTTTATGACAGTTGTGATAAATACTGTGAAGCAAAATAGAATACATAGAAACCACTTTTATTATCTAACAGGATATGATATAAAAACACTAATTGGGCTCATTTAGAAATCTGCAAGTAGGAATAGCTACCCACTCCAGGATTCTTGCCTGGAGAATTCCATGGACAGAGGAACCTAGAGGGCTCCAATGGGCCACAAAGAGGCAAACACAACTGAGTGACCAACACTTTCACTTTTCAAGTATTTAACTATTGTTATATTTGTATAATGTTTATTGCCAACTCTGGCCCTCAGCATCATTCATCCTTTCAATCAGAAATTGTGCACTGAGTAGCCCAATCATTGTGCTAACACTGGAGGAGATGCAAAGATGAAATAGACAAAAATCCTGTGTCCAAAAACACCAGTATCTACAAATAAAAGATAAAAAGTGATGTGTCATAAGGAAAACAGATAAAGGGATAGAAGTACCGAGTTATCTGCTGGAATTTTGCTCATATTCTGCTTTGTAATATTTGAATTCAGTGATGATAATATAAAATTATTTTCTGTGGCTTATAGTATGTCATAGTTGAGGCATATAGTAGGTTAAGGCAACAATTTTTGTAGTGAGTTAAGTCCACATATTTAGCTGCTGCTGCTGCTAAGCCGCTTCAGTCATATCCAACTCTGTGCGACCCCATAGACGGCAGCCCACCAGGCTTCCCTGTCCCTGGGATTCTCCAGGCAAGAACACTGGAGTGGGTTGCCATTTCCTTCTCCAATGCATGAAAGTAAAAAGTGAAAGTGAACTCGCTCAGTCATCTCTGACTCTTAGCGACCCCATGGACTGCAGCCTACCAGGCTCCTCCATCCATGGGATTTTCCAGGCAAGAGTAGTGGAGTGGGGTGCCATTGCCTTCTCCAACATATTTAGCTATTATTTATTAAATATTTACTTACTTGACTGCATCAGGTCTTAGTTGCACTTAATTATTTTAAATACAGAAGCTTTAAAAAAAATTTTTTTTTCTTCTAGCACTCTGATGAAATGAAAGGATGTTTTTCTGCTAGATTGCTGTTAGTTTTCCTGAATAAAAATTAAAAAAAAAAATTCTGACCCCTATTTTCAAACTTCGATCCATAAGGATTCTGCAAAATAGATGGAATATAGAGGACTAATTCTGTGTAACAACTCGGCTTGCTTGTTTTGTTTAGGGCTTATTCTAGTGATTGGAGTATTTGGCTAAACCCAAGCCAGTTTAATATGAGGATAAGTTAATCTTGAAAGGAAATGTGAAAGTGTCAGTCCCTTAGTCGTGTCTGAATCTTTGTGACCCTATGGACTGTAGCCTGCCAGACTCCTCTATCCATGGGATTCTCCAAGGCAAGATTACTGGCGTGGGTTCCCATTCCCTTCTCCAGTGGGTTTTCCCTACCCAGAGATAAAACCCAGGTCTCCTGCATTGCAGGCAGATTCTTTACCATCTCAGCCACCCAGATCAGTCCCTGATCTTGAAAAGTACTTCTTTATTGCCTACGAGGTGCCAAGCACTGTTCAATAATGGGGATCCATCAATAAACAAAACAGTCCTCACCTTGTGGTGTTTAGCTGGGAAGACAAGCCATAAAAAATGTACACATACATATTATCTGTATGTGATATGTATGTAATATGAACATATATTAAATATTTATGTTTAATATGTATATAAATCAATGCTTATTATAGTACATTGTAGTAGTAACAGTGCCATGAAGTAAAATAAAATAGAGCCGTGGGGGTGCTTTTTTTGATGATGTAGTCAGAAAAGTCTGATGTTTGAGCAGAAAAGTGAGCTGCAAGCTTTATTGCCAACAGGGAAGAAATCCCTCATACAGAAAGACTGGCAAGGCTACAGGTATAGAGTTGGAGGTGTGTTTGGCAAGTTCAAGGTACTCGAGGAATAGCAAAGGAGACCAGGATGGCTGGAGTGGAGCGAGTGAGGAAAAGGTGCTGGGAGAGACGGGAGGCAGAAGCCCAATCATTTAGGGGACTTGGGGCAAGGAAAATAGGTTAGGTTTTGTTCTAAGTTTGAGGTGAAGCCATTGAAGGGTTTTAAGCAAGGAAGTGACATCACCTAGTTTACGTTTGAAAGACTCACTCTGCCTTCTGGGTGGAAAACAGGCTAAGGCGGGTGAGGAGGACAAGTGTGAAAAAAGCAAGCTGTATCTAGAGTCTTTTGTGCTTTTCCAGGCTAGAGATGATGCTGGCTTGGACTGGCATGATACTGACAGACCTGTGAGAAGTGTTTGGATTAAAAATGTATTGAAAATAGAACTAAGAGAAAATTAGAATGGTGGGTTTTTTGTTTCTTTGTTTTTTAAAAAGGATAGAAATGACTCCTAGCTCAGGTCTTGAATAACTAGGTTAATGATAATACCCTTTGCTGAAATGGGGACCCTGGAAAGGAGCAGTAATTCTGCTACATCTATTGTTAGTAAGATTGAGATACCTATGGGGCATCCATATGGAGATGAAGGGTAGCATCGATACTATTAGGATATATAGGACAAGAAGAACATGTCAAGTTTATAAGAGTCACCATCATGTTTGTAGATATTTATTGACCTCTTACTATGTGACAGGCACCTAGGTTTCTAAACATAGTCTCATCTAATCATTATAACTTTGTGAGGTAAATACTATTTTCTCCGTTTTATAGATTCAGAGAACTGACTGAGGCTTAGCTGCACTTGGTAACTTCCCCAACGTTACACAGCTCTTGTTGGGTTTCAAACTCAGACTTTAACCTCTAGGTTGAAATAATTCTGTTTTAAATAAATAATAGTTAAATATACAAGCTATTTTCAAATAGCTGAATTTTTTTAAAGATCAGCCTTAAATTTAAAATGTGAACAGTTCTCAAGTGATAGAACTTAAATATGAATTTTAAAAGAAATGATATGAAATTGATAATTAGTATATTGTCATATTCAAAAGAAACTGAGTACTCTTAGTGAAAATTGTAATTCCTGTTCGTTGACTCACTTTTAAGGCGATCAGAGTGTGGCTCTGTACTTTCTAAAGTGGCTGCTTGTTTTCTAGGACTCCAATTTGCATATATAGTGGTAATCCTAAAAATCATTAAGCTCGACCTTTCATGGTGAAAAAGAAACTGATTATAATGCAAAGGCAACTAGAATCTTTTATGCTTTATGAGCCTGTTTAGCAAAACGCCTTTTATACTGAGCTCTCTAATAATTATTAGAAGGGTCATTATTACCTCTAGTGAGAAAAAGTTAAGACAATATTTTAATGCACTTTAAAACATTTTGTATGTGAAAGGACACAGAAGATACTAAATATCTTGATTAGATCAAAGCATTATGCATAGTCAAAGAACTCAGTGAGACTTTTTTATACAAACCTCCAGTCTCTCTAGGCTTCTGCTCAAGTCTGTATCTGTCTCATACATTTTCTATGATAGATGATGATGAATTGATATTTAAAAAGTCATATAAAATTTCCATAGAATTTATATTTTAAAGTTAGTCTTTATAGAAGCAGTACATTATTATAGAAATCTAGGAAATACTATAAGCAAAAATAAAATGATCTCATACTGCCCAAAATGGTCACTATTAAAATGTAGACTTTTTCTGTGTCCACGCATACATTTTTAGATCATATAGAGAGTACGAAATCACATTTTACATACAGCTTTATAACTCACTTTGTCTAGTCATTGCTCTCCATCCTTCCATTTCAGAAAATTTCTATCTCATCTAATAACCAGACTGTATTCAAACTTGTGACCCCCAAAAATGTTTCTCAGCTGGTATGTTAGGACCAGATCCAATTTAGGATCACACATTGCATCTGCGTGATGTGTCCATTCTGTCTGTTTTTATCCAGCCAGACAGTTGAGGAGACAGTAGTTTCAGAGAAAGTTTCAGCCTCTCAATTTGTGCGATAAGGTGTTGTGATGTTATTTAGCCCATTTCTCTATCCCCTATATTTCCTACAAAGCAAACACACATCCATAGACTTTATGAATTCAAGTTAAGCACTTTGCAGCAGAACACGTCATGGGTTGTATTGCTGCATCTTAAGTAGATGTGTAACAACATAAGTTTAACACCAATAGTAATATTGAAACTGATCAGTACCTTATGGTGGTATATCTCTGATTTCTCCATCATATAGTTTAGTTTTTTTTCCTTGCAACAGACTATGGCTATTCTAAAACCTTTTGAATTTGGACTTTATTAAATTGCTGATGTGTTCAGTCGTGGCCAACTCTTTGCAACCCCATGGTCTGTAGCCTGTCAGGTTCCTCTGTCCATGGAATTTTCCAGGCAAGAATACTGGAGTAGGTTGCCATTTCCTTCTCCAGGGGAATCTACTAATTTGGTACTCAGCAACATCTGAGCAATAATTTTCTCTTGGTCAATGAAATGCTTTCTTAAGAGTACAAATTGTTGTTCAGTCACTCAGTCATATCCAACTCTTTGCCACCCCATGGGCGGGGAAGCACACTAGGCTTCCCTGTCCTTCACTGTCTCCCAAAGCTTGCTCAAACTCATGTCCAATTGAGTCAGTGATGCCGTACAATGGTCTCATTCTCCCTCGTCCCCTTCTCCTGCCCTCGATCTTTCCCAGCATCAGGATACTTTCCAGTGAGTCAGTTCTTCACATCAGGTAGCCAAAGTATTGGAGCTTCAGCTTCAGCCTCGGTCCTTCCAGTGAAAATTCGGGTTGATTTCCTTTAGGATTGACTGGTTTGATCTCCTTGCTGTCCAAGGGACTCTCAAGAGTCTCCTCTAGTGCCACAGTTCGAAACCATCAATTCTTCAGTGCTCAGCTTTCTTTATAGTCCAACTCTTACATCTATACGAGACTCCTGTAAAAACCATAGCTTTGACTAGATGGACTTTTGTCAGCAAAGTGATGTCTCTGCTTTTTAATATGCTCTGTAGGTTTGTCATAGCTTTTCTTCTGAGGAGCAAGCTCCAAAAATCTCTGTGGGCAGTGACTGCAGCCATGAAATTAAGATGCTTGCTTCTTCATTTCACTTCAGTCTCTCAGTTTTTTCCAACTCTTTGTGACCCTATGGACTGCAGCACACCAGGCTTCCCTGTCCATCACCAATTCCCGGAGCTTGCTCAAACTCATCATGTCCATCAAGCCAGTGATGCCATCTAGCCATCTCATCCTCTGTCGTCCCCTTCTTCTCCTGCCTTCAGTCTTTCCCAGCATCAGGGTCTTTTCCAATGAGTCAGTTCTTTGCCTCAGGGGGCCAAAGTATTGGAGTTTCAGCTTCAGCATTAGTCCTTCCAATGAATATTCAGGACTGATTTCCTTTAGTATGGACTGGCTGGATCTCCTTGCAGTCCAAAGGACTCTCAAGAGTCTTCTCCAGCACCACAGTTCAAAAGCATCAATTCTTCAGTGCTCAGCTTTATAGTCCAACTGTCACATCCATACAAGACTGCTGGAAACACTATAGCTTTGACTAGATGGACCTTTGTTGGCAAAGTAATGTCTCTGCTTTTTTAATGTGCTGTCTTAAGTTGGTCATTGCTTTTCTTCCAGGGAGCAAACATCTTTTAATTTCATGGCTTACATCACCATCTGCAGTGATTTGGAGCCAAAAAAAATAAAGTCAGTGTTTCCATTGTTTCCCCATTTACTTGCCATGAAGTGATGGGACTGGATGCCATGATCTCAGCTTGCTCCTTGGGAAGAGTATAAATTCATAATGACAATTTAAGAAAATATTTTCAGATACTTCAGACTATCAACTTATATATCTTTGTCACCTTATTTAATGGAATCCTCTTTTGTTAATTACTATAGGTCTAAAAACTTTAATAATTCAGTACTTTGATAGTAAATTTCAAGTCTTTCCTATAGACATGGAGGTGATCTAATGTTTTTATTTTAATTTAATAATTCAAATTTTATCTGTTTTAGTTGAACTTCACCTTTACCTGTCAATGTTAAGTTTGGATACTCCGGATACTGTGTTATCTTTAGGGAGATGGAAAGGGTTTGCATGGGGGGGGTGGGGGGCAGAGGAATTATGAAATATCTCTAATGCTTTATTTATTTGAAAGAATGCAGTCGCTCTTTGTTTCTATGGGAAATTGGTTCCATGGATATCAAAATGCAAAGGTTCTCAAATCCCTTACAGTTAGTCATATCTTCATATCTGTGGATATGACACCTACAGATATGGAGAGCCAACTGTATATGTTCGGCACTTGTCTGTAAATTTGGCATGTTTTAGATTTAGAAACAGAAAAAGCAGAGAGTTAGAAAACATCATTAAAACTAGCCTTAAATATTTTAATCTAAAGTACACCAATGTACTTGAACTTGCCAGTTTATAAATTATGATTTATCTTTTTGTAGAGTTTTAAATAGTCTTCCTTTGTACACCAACTCCCATTGTGTATTATCTATGATTTCTCCTTTTGAGTTTTTTATCATACAAGAAAAAATATTGTGAATATTTACAATGTTTTCACAATCTTGTATAGTTGGCAATTGATAACTAATTTGATAACAATTCTGTTTACTCTTATCTTTCAGCAACTATTTTCTCAACTATTTTATCTGTTCAATATTTAATTATAATAAATATAAATGTACAAATACTGTACAATCAGCTCATGAAAGCCTAGACTAAGTGAGCAAAAATATTACCTGGTGGCTCAGATGGTAATGAATCTGAGCAATGAATCTCCTGCAATGCGGGAGACCTGGGTTCGATCTCTGGGTTGGGAAGATCCCCTGGAGGAGCGCATGGCAACCCATTCCAGTATTCTTGCCTGGACAGTCCCCATGGACAGAGGAGCCTGGGGTCTACAATTTATGGGGTCACGAAGAATCGGACACGATTGAGTGACTAAGCATAGCACATTAGTGAAGTCACTCAGTCATCTCCAACTCTTTGCAACCCCATGAACTGTAGCCTACCAAGCTCCTCTGTCCATGGGATTTTCCAGGCAGTAGTACTGGGGTGGATTGCCATTTCCTTCTCAGAGGATCTTCCTGACCCAGGGATCGAACCTGGGTCTCCCACATTGTAGGCAGACACTTTACCATCTGAGCCACCAGGGAAGAGCCTGTTGGCTGCTCTCTACACGTTCACAGTGCTTTGGCATTCGTCACTGTGCTTTAGAGAAGGAATTCACCACTCTTGGTAAGGGGTCACACAGTAAGTATTTTAGACTTTGTGAGCCTTACAGTCTCCGTCCCTACTCACCTCCAGTGCGGAAGTAGCCAAAGACAGTAAGTAAGCACATCGCCGTGGTCATGTTATAATCAAACTTCATTAATTATAGGTCATGGGCTGGATTTTGCTCATAGGCCAGTTGGCTGACCTCTGCTTTATAGAATGAACTGAGGGTTAGCTAATCCAAAGGGTCACTTAAGCAGAAGACTGTTAAGATTCCTCTGTCTAGAAAGTTCTAAGTAAATTTTAGTTTGTAGAGTTAACAATATCTTATTTAGGCATCAGTTGGGAAATAATTTTATAGTCATGTTTTTATTGTGTCATTCTAAAAAATTAATATGAATTGCAAGTATTGGGCAAAGGAAATTTAATTGATTTGTGAGTTTAAAGGCATATTATAGAGTAAAATAGATTGTAGTTTCAAAAATAATATTTTGTATCTGTTATCATTAAATATCTCCAACATTAAGTGCAGAAGAGACCATAGCTAATTATTCTTTAAAAATTAGGATGTATTACAACCAGAAGAAAAACCATACAAGCAGCAAATATTTTTGATTGATGCTAAAATTTTTAAGTGATTGTGATTTGCTAAGAGAAGAGAGTTAGGGAGAGTACAAGTCTTAATGCTAGGAATCTCTGATCTGTAATCATATTCACCACTCTGTATATCTCAAATTCTTAAAACAACTGGTTTTAAGATTGCAGAACTGATAATGTAACCTCTCTCAGTCCAGTTCTACACCTACCCACCCTCAAAAGGCAGTCAGAGAAACAAAATCCTCAACAGTAAGATTCTATTAATGCTTTGTCCCCGAGCACCTGCCCTGTAATAATAAAATATTTCTCATCCTTTCAGTACAATTTCTCAGTCTCCAGTTACTCCCTATAAAAGTTTGCGATCACTTTGAAGCTTGAAGGGTAAATCTTACTGTTACAGAATCCCCCTACTCCAGCTAATTTTCTTGGTAGAGATTTCTGTCATGTGTTTTAATATTTGTACAGAATAAGATTGAAATTAGATTATATATTTTGCATGCCATGTTTATTTTTATCATTTCTAAATCATCAGCTGTCCTAAAACTTTTATCCTCACACATACATTTAATTAAAAAGCAACTTATTCAGAGTTCAGTTTCTCCTTAATTAGTTTGACTTTTCCCCCACTACATAAGAGTATTAAGATTTATCTGTGAAAACCTGCCAAATTTTAACATTACAGTCCCCATTAGGCCTGAACTCTTATTAGGAAAATTATAAAGAGATCATGTTAAATGGGTTAGACCAGTGTAGTTATCATGTAAATTGATGTATGCATGTTTTTATCCCTTTGTAGAAGAAAGGGTATTTAAAAACTGAAATGAGTTGGGTGACCAAACATTCCTTCCAAGGGAGGTGCCACCGGCCTTTGTTAAAGAATTGCATCCACCTGGTTCCAGTTTCTTAGACTCTAGCGCTCGCTTTTCCATCTTGGCTGTACCTCTGAATGTTCAAAGTTGCCTAAGACGTGATCCCTGGGTGTTTTTTCTCTTGGTCCCTTGCCCCAATACTATCCTATGGTCCTTATATCTTATCTTATTTTTACTACCAGCTTTGATCATCTTTCTGGGCTTCATATTTGCATATCCACTGCCCCCTGGACATCTCTAACCTTGAACGTTTGTCCCTGTTATCATCATCCTCTGCACACATAACTTTTTCTTACTTTACATCTCAGAAAATAATACCACATTCCACTCAGTTGCCCAGGCCAAAAACTCAGTTCTCTCATTCCTACATGTAAATCATCTCTACGTCCAAAATATCCGAAACCTTGGTGTTTCTCACTCCCTGCATTCTCATTCTCCTAGACAAAGCCTTTTTATCTCTTCCCTCCCCTTAGGAAAGACATCCAGCTTCACTAAGACCTTCCAATCAATAGTTCATTCTCTTTCCAAGAAATCAAAGTACTAAAAAAGATAAACCAGACCTGTAACCCCTATTTAAAAACTGTTGATTAGAATAAAATTCAAGCTATTCACCAAGACCCTATGTGAACTGGCACTCACCTGCCACTCCATGTCATCTCTTGGAACATTCCTCTTAGTCCCCAAGCTTTAGGCCTTTCTGTTACCCGCACACACTCAGTTTTTTCTTGCCTGGGGCCTTTCTCATTTTTTTGTCTAGAGCACTCTGTTTCAGAGCTTTCCAAGACTGATTCCTTCTTTTCATTCATGTGGCACCCAACTGCCCTATGTAAAATAGCAGCACCCTTTCCCCCCAGCACTCCATGTTCCTCTGACTTTTTTCTTCATGGCATGTATAACCTGACCTGTATTTATTGGGACTTGCTTGATTTGTTCTCTCTCCTCTATTGTGATTTGACTCAGGGTAGTTACAGAGGTTTGGCCTGGGGAAAAATGAGTCCAGTACAGCTTCTCGAAAGGAAATGATTGCCCCTATGGGTGGGAGCTGTGTTAGGCAACAAAAGATTTTTCAGCCTACTCCTGGGCTCCAGCATATGCAATCTCAGTTCTCCTTCTCCTGTTTCCTGCTTTGTATCCATTCCTATCACACAGATGTACCATCTTGACCTTTTCCTTGCTAAAGAGAAATTCCAAACAAGTTTTGCTAAATGTTTGGCTGCAGTTGTTAAAGCAGGAACAGAAGTTAAATTGTCAGCTCTGGGTTGTCAGGTACCCAGACCTGAAAGCAGGTTTGTAAAAGTTGCTTGTAGTTTAGACATCCTGTTCAATCCCACAAGATGCCTGTCTGTCACAGAATGTGTTGTTGGTATCTTGGGTGAAAGCTAAAGGAGAGATTAGTGGAAGACAAAGAACTCAATTTTCTTCATTTGGCATCTACTGTAAAAGCGCTGAGCATGTCTATTTCTGGTCCTTGGAAAGCTACCCATCATCATGTGAAAGCTGTGTTTTGCAGTTCAGTTTGCTTGGGTTGCACTATTTTTCAGAGACTCAAAAGACGGTGTAGACCAAGTCCTTACCCAATATCCATGGTTCTGGAATGGTCAAAGCCAAGTTTATTAAAAGGAGTGATGATGTTAAGATAGAATACTTCTGCACAAGTTGCTTCCCTCTCCATTCTCATGACCACCACTTAATTTTGGAGTCACAGGCTGGAGGCTGCTTTGCAAATGACAGTGATTTGCAAATCACTGTTCTGGAAGCATGTATGTGGGACTTATTTCCCATGATGTTCCATTATGGTAATCCTGTCTAAGTCCAAATTTCCATCCCCCCTAGGGTTCCTCATGTCATGGAGTTTATTTCCCCCCAATAACAATTATCTCCCTGAACAGCTATGATCCAGTTATACCTAACTTTCTGACATTATACCAACCAAGTATATACTTCAATTGATCTCTCAACCTTTGGGGTAAGAGAAAGTATTTGTCACAGGCCACAATACCTAAATTTTATCTTCATTTTTTATCCAATTTGCAGCCCTTTTGCCTAGGGCAATTAGCCTTACTGTGGTGATTTAGACTAATGCCTAGTGGAATCTATCTTGGCAGCTCATAGGATGTGAAAAAAAAAAATACACCCTTCGACTTCCAACAGTCTTTCTTTCCCCAGCTTTAATCCGTAATTTAATATATCCATTCAGAGGTTTTCGTCCATCAAACAACACTATTTTGTTTTTATGAAACATTTTATTGGTTTCTTAAGTATTTTCATCATTAAATGCACTTGGGTTATAATTCAACTCTTTGTTCAAAAACTGGCTTTTCATATTGTCATTAATAATTCATAAGCTCCATAGAATTACTTTAGGCCTTTTAACCAAGTATCTTGAATCTTAATATATCCAGTGTCATTTTCGCTTCCAATTTAGAAAAAAAAAATGATTGTGACAGGCCTTGCTGTCTCAGGAGACCTTGAAGAAAAATTTTATTCTTGTTTCTTTTAAAGTTCAGGATGGTTTAAAAACCTGGAGTGTAGAAGATGCTGCATATCACTAGTAACAAAATCATGCCAGTTACATGACCTCACAGACCAAAAAGTACCGGTAAAGGTCAGAGAAGGAAATTTTCCATCAAAGTTCGTCCCAGAAATCTTCTAAGTGTTGTTCTCAAAGTCCCGGAGGCACCCAGGGAGGCCCCTGGGTCAGTTACTAAACCGCATGCATGCTTCTCCCTAGATTATTAGGAAACCATAGTGAATTCAAAGGTCTCTTACTGGGACTGGACCCACCAGATTTGCCTGGCTGAACTGGATGTAGAAACATGCACGGGTACTTTTAGAATCTTGACATTTACTCCCCAAAGAAACCACACTTAGAAATTTGAGGAGTGAACTAAATCTGGAAATAATGAAAATTTGGTATGTATTTTTCAGAGCTGTAATTCAAGTAGATAGTTGGGGTTGGATTTCTTTCTTCCTCTTTTTCCTTCGTCCTTCTGTTTTTCTCTTTCTCTTTTATGTTGAAAAGAGACTTGGTTTTTTTGGAGGGGAGGAAAAATTTTTCTCT
Organism: Redunca redunca; assembly: GCA_006410935.1. Lineage (NCBI taxonomy): Eukaryota > Metazoa > Chordata > Mammalia > Artiodactyla > Bovidae > Redunca > Redunca redunca. Next base: position 215,543 of record SJYQ01094324.1, read on the forward strand.
GGGTTCTTTCCTCTCAATATCAATTTTCTATTAAGTTCCACTGGGATCTGTCCTCATAAAATAAAGCAGCTTGTATGATCTGCTTCATTAAAATCAAGTTGAATCTGATTCTTTTAGAATGGTAGGGTGTGTTGAAGCACTAAAATATCTCAAAAAAATGAGACCATTTTCTTTACAAATTCATGTTTTCCTAAGATGGGGGGTTATTGAAAGAATAATTTTCAGTCCCTCTGATGTATATAAAACTGCTACACAGAACCATTATGTATTTTTGAGGAATAAGAGGAATAAAAGAGGACTTTGCTCATCCAAGGCTAGAATTTTTTAATCAACTGAAAATCAGTCTCTATATTTGAGAGCAGCTGATTCCACTGGAAATGTATTAATGCAGAGGCTGATTGTCACATTTCACAACTGTGTTTTACTTTCATTTGTAATTGTGATGTGGCAACTACTGTCTGCTTTTTTACATCAAGAAATTTTTAATCAGGTCGATTCTCTGACCTGGAGAAATGGCACCCCCAAAGGACAGAGTTCTAGACCCTTGATTGTTTTAGTCCAGTGCTTCTCAAATTTACTGTGTGTATGAATCAACATGTGGATCTCTTTTAAACTTTAGATTCTAACTCTGTCAGGGGTGGGCCCACGAGTCTGCATGCCTAACAAGCTCCAGGCAATGCTGATGCTGCTGGGCCACAGACCACACTTTGAAAAGCATGACTTTAGAATATGTTTATATAAAAATTCCATGTTGAAGCATTCTGAAATTGGAGGGGGAGTGTGCAATCAAGTGTGTTAGCATGTCTATGGACAGGCCATTGATTAAATCCTGGGTCAGGAAGATCCTCTGGAGAAGGGCATGGCAACCCACTCCAGTATTCTTGCCAAGAAAATCCTATGGACGGAGGAGCCTGGTAGGTAACAGGCCAGCCACGACTGAGCGACTGAACTGAACTGCGCTGCACTGATCACTTGACACTTAGTTAACACACAACTTGTTTCGTGTTTTATGAAGGTACAGATTTAATCATTGGCCTGTCCTTGTTGTGTTAAGTCGCTTCAGCCATGTCTGACTCTTTGCGACCCTATGGACTGTTACCTACCAGGCTCCTCTGTCCGTGGGATTCTCTTGGCAAGAATACTGGAGTAGATTGCCATGCCCTTCTCCAGGGGATCTTCCTGACCCAGGATTTAATCAATGGCCTGTCCTACAATGGCACCCCACTCCAGTACTCTTGCCCGGAAAATCCCATGGACGGAGGAGCCTGATAGGCTGCAGTCCATGAGGTCACTAAAAGTCGGACACGACTGAGCAACTTCACTTTCATTTTTCACTTTCATGCATTGGAGAAGGAAGTGGCAACCCACTCCACTGTTCTTGCCTGGAGAATCCCAGGGAAGGTGGGGCCTGGTAGGAGGCCATCTATGGGGTCGCACAGTCGGACGTAACTGATACTATTTAGTAGCAGCAGCAGCAGCAACACTCTTTTAGTAACAAACAAATGAGCAACTTAAACTTGAATTCCTTGAGAATGCAGATTATATTTTACTGAGTTCTAGTACAGTGGTCCCCAACCTTTTTGGCACCAGGGACCAGTTTCAAGGAAGACAAAATTTTTCCGCAAGCTTGAGCAGGGGATGGTTTCAGGATGATTCAAGCACATTATATTTACTGTGTACTTTTTTCCTGTTATGGTTACATCAGCTCAACCTCAGATCATCAAGCATTTGATCCTGGAGGTTGGGGACCCCTGTTCTTAGTTTTCTTATTCCTAGAGCCTAGCAAATGCGCAGGAATCTATAGATGGCCAATTAGTGAGCTGAGCTGAATTGAATCAAATTGAATTGACTGAATTTCATTAGAATAAGGATGACCTGCTTTTGTATATTTAAAACCACTAGTTTTATATTTGTATTGCTTTTATGTACAGATTTAATACTCTGTCAGTAATTTATAATTGGCCAATATTCAGACTTGTTTCCTTTTAAAAGTATACCCTTAAAATGCAGTGTGAAAAAATAAATATAAATCAAAGGTAGTGAAGATTCAAGAAGCCAAAGCCCTGGTATGCCTAGGAGTATTAAACAAAATTCTATCTCCAGTAAAAGGACTTTGACAATCATTTCTTATTTAAAAATTATATTCTGGAGATATAGAAGGCATTCCTGGGGGTGTTTAGGCAGATTCAAACCTGTTCTTCCCATTTCTGAGTATACTTTAATATTTCTTCAGTAAATTATACAGATATCAAAATGTTACAGTTAGTATGTTTGCATCCTAGAAGGATTTCAGAAAATTACTGTATCAATTTCAGTATATATGAACAAACTTGAATGCTATTTTTTATTTCCTTTCAATATTTGATTTTGCTTCTTGTATTTTTAATAGCTTTATTGAGATATAATTCACATACCCTACAGTTAACTCATTAAAAATCCACAATTGGCTTTTATTATATTCACAGAGTTGTGTGTATATTGCCACAAAACAATTTTAGAACATTTTCATTACTCCAAAAAGTCCTGTACTCCTTAGCCATCACTTCCTAATTCCTTTATCCCCTAATTTATCTTCTGTCTCTGAGCAACTACGAATTTACTTTCTGTCTCTATAAATTTGCCTTTTCTGGACATTCATATAAATGGAGCCATATGATGTGTGGTCTCTTGTGACTGGCTCCTTTCACTCAGTATACTGTTTCAAGACTGATCCATGTTGTAGCATGTTATCAATACTTCATTCCTTTTTACGGCTGTATATTTCATTTGGAGAAGGAAATGGCAACCCACTCCAGTATTCTTGCCTGGAGAATCCCATGGACAGAGGAGACTTGTGTGCTGCCATCCCTAGGGTTAGATTCAGAGTTGGACACAGCTGAGCGACTGAACAGTGATATTTCCTTTTGTTTATTTATTTGTTGATGGGCATTTAGGTTATTTCCATTCCGTTGTTAATAATGCTGCTATAAACATTCATGTACAAGTTTTTGTGTGAAAGTATATGTTTATTTGTCTTGTATATATACCTAAGAGTGGAATTGCGAAGTCATATGTTAACTCTGTGTTTATTAACCTTTTGACCTGTCAGACTCTTTTCCAAAGTGGCTGCAATGCTTTACATTCCCGTCAGCAATGTATGAGGATTCCAGTTTCTCTACATCCTCCCCAATCCTGTTATTATCTGTCTTTTTGATCATAGCCGTCTTAGTGGTATCTCAATGTTGTTTTGACTTGCATTTCCCTGATGACTTATGTTGTGTGTCTTTTCACATGTTTATTGACCATTTATTTTTTCTTTTTCTTTTTTGGGAAATATCTAACAGATTCATTGCCCATTTCTTAGTTGGGTTCTCTTTTTATTATTGAGTCATCAGAGGTCTTTATAGATACCAATTCCTAATCAGATAACATGATGAGAAAAATATTTTTCCCATTCTGTGGGTTTTCTTTTTACTTGATAGTGCCCTTTGAAGCAAAGCCTTCAAATATGATGAAACCCAGTTTATTTTTTCTTTTGTTCATTGTGTTTTGATACTGATCCAAGAAACCAATGCCAGTTGAAAGGTAATGAAGGGTTTACTCCTAAGAGTTTTATAGTTTTCTAGCTGTCACATTTTGGTCTTTGATCCATTTTTAGTTAATTTTTGTATATGATTTCCTTTTATTTTTTTAAGTGCTGTGATCTTGGCTACCATGCAAGTCTAAACAGAGCCCTGAGAACATATCTCTCTGCGGAGTATAACCTTGAAACCTCCAGACATGAGGGCTTAGACATTATTGAGAATGCAGTTGACAATTTGGAGCCCAGGAGTGATAAGCAGAGATTCATGGAGATGTACCCTGCTGCGTTCTGTCCACCAATGAAGTTTGAGTTTCAGTCCCATATGGGTGATGAGGTCAGTATTTGAGTATTTTAAACATAATGAATTTTCTCTAAACTTACATTACTCTTTCCCTGCTGTACCCAGCAGTTGTAAGAATTCTCAATTGATTTCTCACTCCTGCCTTTGCATGGGATCTTAGCATAATACTCTGTGATCAGCTGCTATCACTTTTTAAAGCAAGAGTCAAACACTCCAGTGCCTCCAGAGGCCGAAGAGATGGAGGTGCAAACTGGCTTGCGTGTAAGCACTAAACTGTTGAAGGATAATTAATGAGTTCTTCCTTTCCTTCAAGATATTCGAATATAAGTTTAAACCAAAACATTTTGTTGGCCTGATAGAAGCTATCTGAAGACTTCTTACAATCCTGATTTAAAGATCCCCATAAAGAAAAATAATTACAAATGGCAGGAAAATGAAAGAGAGGAAAAAAGATACAAAACATTTTTTTAAGACTCAAGTTATCTCCAGACTGTTAAAATGAACATTAGAAACAATGTAGTATCTTAGGTTCTTCATATGAATTTAGTTTTGTCTTATTCTGTGCAAGGAGAGAATCCATTTAAACCATTTATGAGTTACAGTGGTATATTTATTGTCTGTGAACAGGAGGAAACAAGAAAAACCAATTATTGGAGCATGCTATATAGCACTCAGTGTCCCAGCTGTGCAAAACAATACTCATAGATTAAAAACTCAATTTTAGCTTATTGTGGTGACAGTATGTTTTTTAAAATAGATGTTAATTATAACTTCCATTGCAGACTTCTTCTTTAATGCCATAATTTCTTTGGAACACCTAATGTTAAAATTTAAAAGATATGTATGTATGTACCTGACATATTTCTAACCTAATTTTATTTTGCTTGATAGAGTGAATTACTTGATTAAAAGTGGTAAGCAGTTTTTATGCCAATAGCACATGAGCTTTACGGGCGAGTGGCTTATCCCACCCAGAGTTTTGTCTCTAAAACCAATTGGTTACTATTTTAATCTTTTGGTTATGGATGGATATGTTAAACACAAAATGATAAAATATCACAGACAAGTGATTTCAGTTGGGTTCAGAGTTTTTACTTTTTTAAAAAACTATTATTATTTTAATATAGTAAGCCTCTTGCCCTTTTTTAGGGCCAGTTCTGCCTGTGAGCAATAGCGTCTATGATGTCTTAGAGACTCCATAAAAGGAAACCCTCCTCTGCCAAGACCATTTCTGTGACCAGAAAGATGAAAAGAAATTGTTTGTTTCTAATCTGATTCTACTATAATTAAAAGTCTCTATTTTTTACCCTAATTGAGATTGTGGCCAAAATATCTTTCTACGAAAGCCTAAGACTGGTGACTTTTTCAGTTTCATGATTTGGCTAATAATTGGCAAGAAAAGCCATGGATGAAAGATACAAAAAATATCACTTTTTTGAGTTTTAAGTGTGTGCCGAGCCGTGCTATAAGTGCTTTATGAACATCATCCTATTTGATCCCCACCACAGCCCTATGCATAGGTACTCTTACTGTCCCCATTTTACAGATAAGGAAACTGAGGTTTAGTAACTAACCGCAGTCACCCAGCTGACTATAACTGGTAGGCTCTGCCACCTGCCCTGCTTTGCCTGCATGACCATTCGTTTGGATCATCCTTCACACTCTGCCAGGTACTTATTCCACAAGATGGGCATCAGCATCAGACCTCAGTCTCCAGCAACTGCCACGTTCTTCAAGGGAGGCTTCCTACAGCTGCTCTCTTCCCAGTCTTAACCAGGCCAAGCAGCTGCATCCCACTCTCGCCACTTACAGAACAAGTTCATATTTAACACTGAAGTGTTGAGGTGGCTGTTAAAAGTAAAACATGTAATTGGAATCTTGAGGGGATCTGCGATTCTTGCAGCCTTTACCTGGGAGAACTGTGCCTCGGGAGACTGGCTGCAGGGCGCCTGTTGTAACTGTGGCCTCTGATTCCCCAATAGGTGTGTCAGGTCAGTGCCCAGCAGCCAGTCCAAGCAGAGCTCATGCTCAGGTACCAACAGCTGCAGTCCCGCCTGGCCACACTCAAGATCGAGAACGAGGAGGTAAGCGTGCTTTCTGCCCCCACAAGTGATCTCATTCCAATGTAAACTGGAAGACGGTTTCACTTGACCTAAGCATTTAACAGTGTAATTGAAATCTCTTCAACATGCATTTTAAGCTAAAACAGGGTTCCTAAAATACTCCTTATAGAGGATAAATGCAAAGGTTCTGTATTCCACCATGAAAGTATTAGTCACTCAGTTATTTCCAACTCTGTGTGACCCCATAGACGGTAGCCCACCAGGCTCTTCTGTCCATGGGATTTCCCAGGCAGGAATACTAGAGTGGGTTACCATTTCCTTCTCCAGGGTGTCTTCCTGACCCAGGGATCAAACCAGGTCTCCCACATTACAGGCTACCTCTTTAGCATCTGAGCCACCAGGGAAGCCCATAGATGACTACTTTACCAGGGACTCACTACATCCACATAACACACCTTTTCTTCTGAAATACTGAAGGTGGTTCCCAGTAGATGATCAAATCCAACATATGTTTCAAGAATCTACATGAATATGTGGAAAGAAATGCCTGTTATATTAATTTAATCCTAATTTTTTAAATTAGTACTTTTTATGCTTATTTTGTATCTTTAGATTTTTGATACTGAACATGGCATTACTGATACAATTAGTACAAAGTAGGATGTTAAAACAGTACTTGTGGTAAAACAGTTAAAATAAAAGTTAAAACAATACTACTTGAATGGGAGTATAAAACTGTTTATTTGCTGACATTAGTGGACTTAAATGAATAGAACATAAAATGTGAATTATAAATACATGTTGAACCAGAAAGCAGTCGTACAATTTAGCTGCCTGTTTCTGAAATTAATTTAATTGAATCCACATTCTTCTTAAAATAGGAACCAAAATGTTTCTTGTGTTAGTCAAGGTACTCACTTGTAACTTCAGTTCAGTTCAGTCGCTCAATCGTGTCCGACTCTTTGTGACCCCATGAATCGCAGCACACCAGGCCTCCCTGTCCATCACCAACTCCCAGAGTTCATTCAGATTCACATCCATCGAGTCAGTGATGCCATCCAGCCATCTCATCCTCTGTCGTCCCCTTCTCCTCCTGCCCCCAACCCCTCCCAGCATCAGAGTCTTTTCCAATGAGTCAACTCTTCGCATGAGGTGGCCAAAGTACTGGAGTTTCAGCTTTAGCATCATTCCTTCCAAAGAAATCCCAGGGCTGATCTCCTTCAGAATGGACTGGTTGGACCTCCTTGCAGTCCAAGGGACTCTCAAGAGTCTTCTCCAACACCACAGTTCAAAAGCATCAATTCTTCAGCGCTCAGCCTTCTTCACAGTCCAGCTCTCACATCCATACATGACCACAGGAAAAACCATAGCCTTGACTAGAGGGACCTTAGTCGGCAAAGTAATATCTCTGCTTTTGAATATGCTGTCTAGGTTGGTCATAACTTTTCTTCCAATGAGTAAGTGTCTTTTAATTTCATGGCTGCAGTCACCATCTGCAGTGATTTTGGAGCCCCCAAAAATAAAGTCTGACACTGTTTCCACTGTTTCCCCATCTATTTCCCATGAAGTGATGGGACGGGATGCCATGATCTTCGTTTTCTGAATGTTGAGTTTTAAGCCAACTTTTTCATTCTCCTCTTTCACTTTCATCAAGAGGCTTTTTAGTTCCTCTTCACTTTCTGCCATCAGGATGGTGTCATCTGCATATCTGAGGTGATTGATATTTCTCCCGGCAATCTTGATTCCAGCTTGTGTTTCTTCCACCCCAGAGTTTCTCATGATGTACTCTGCATATAAGTTAAATAAGTAAGGTGACAATATACAGCCTTGACGTACTCCTTTTCCCATATGGAACCAGTCTGTTGTTCCATGTCCAGTTCTAACTATTGCTTCCTGACCTGCATACAGATTTCTCAAGAGGCAGTTCAGGTGGTCTGGTATTCCCATCTCTCTCAGAATTTTCCACAAACTACCGCACAATTGCACTCATCTCACATGGTAGTAAAGTAATGCTCAAAATTCTCCAAGCCAGGCTTTAGCAATACGTGAACCGTGAATTTCCTGATGTTCAAGCTGGTTTTAGAAAAGGCAGAGGAACCAGAGATCAAATTGCCAACATCTGCTGGATCATGGAAAAAGCAAGAGAGTTCCAGAAAACACTTGTAACTTACAGGAACCCAAATCAAACTTAGTCCAGTCTCACAGCTTACTTATTGGTCAGTGTTTATAGTGGCCTCACTGGTGATTGGATATGTGTCCAGATAAAATTACCAGGAACTTCTTTTCATCACTTTGAAGTCTCACCTTCATTTGTGTTGGTAGGAAGTCTCTCTCCATGTCCTGTACTGGGAGATCCAGGACCACTTAGTCCCTACAGTTTACCGTCTCACCCCTTCCCAATATCCTTGTCTCTGAAATAGGATCTTCCATTCGCCTGACCTAAGTCATGCATACTTTTGGTTCAACTGTTACATCCAAGATATAGGTTTCTCTCATTGGCTAGCCCAGTTTTTGTGTCCATTCATAGAACCATTTGATTGACAGCCCCAGCAGAAATATGTATTTCTAGAGGCAAGCAGTTTCCAAAAGGAAGGGATGTGGTACAGAAAAGGGGAGGGGGCGAAGAATCTGCCCTTGATAAAATAATCAAAATTCACGTTAGTGCCCCTCTTTTATTTTAATTTCACTGAGATGTTTTGAACATGTGAATTTGAATATGTGAATGTATAGTTGTTTCTGTTAAGAAAGAGGACCACGTTTCTACACCAGAATAGTCTGGTCAAAACCCATTGCAGCAGCCTTTTTTGGTTCTTCTGAAAGAACCAAACCACCCCTTATGCAAACATGGGTGTTTAAGATGCAACCAGTGTGATTAAAACTTCAGTCCCTGTGTAAAGTCCCACTAATGAGCTTTTCCAAAGGAGAACTGTTGCTCTCCTTGAGGTGTTTTTAGAGCTTAGGGTTTTGGCTTGGCATCACAAAATACTCACCTAATAGCAGTTTACTGGATCCTATTAGGCCTAGGGTTTGTATGCATAGGGACTTCCAATTTTTTTTTTTTTTTCATGCATATGCTCTGGTGGTTTTATTTGGAAACAGCCTCTAAACTCTAGGAAAATAGTGTGTTATACACAAGGTCAACACTGGCAGCGCACAGACCTGTTTTGTTTGGCTCCCACAGTTTAGACCTATTAAAAATGGGAAAGTGTGGCAACTCTGGCCCTGTGCTGCCTCAAGAAGGCAAAGGCTGGGGTACTTGAATTCCACTTGGCCGTAGTCATTCAGCTCCTAATTTTCTTCCATTGGACTAGTCCATTTCCATTACCTGTCTGGCCTCTGCAACCCTTTGAGTTTGTGACCCTGGTCTTCTCCTATGGGCATGAAGTGGAGAAGCACAGTATCTTTATAAACTAATAGGAGTAGACAGTGCTTTCTGAGGGCTAATTTTTTTGAAATTAATGTAGAAACAAGTGAATTAGATTGTCCTGAAGTTTCTTGTGGGCATGACAAGTAGTTTATGATGGATCTGGAACAAACTGTAGTAGAATGGAATCCCCAAGGAAAGTAAGATTTAAATTGGATTTATGACAACCAGCAGATGTCCTTAAGTATAAAAAGAGGGAAAGAGGTTTCAATATATTTCAAAGTTGAAGACTAAAGCAGTTTGGTTGTCACCCAGCCTCTCCTTGGGACATAAACTGAAAGTGAAGTTGAAATCATATAACAAGAAGCATTGAGAGCCAGCTTAAGGAGTTTTAATGTTGTGGGTCAGTTCATTTCAGTACAATAAATATTTATTGAGTGACTTTTACATTCCACATATTTTGCCAGGTGTAGAAAGTGCAGAGATGAATAAGTTACAGTTAGCTTGTATCTAGTGGAAGAAACAGTCTATAGCAAGTCATATATACAATGTGAAGCGTAAGAGAACTAACTTGGGAACAACATAGCAATCATCGTTGATCTGAAGGCCCTGTGTAGCACTTTTCTCCACCATGAATAAGAAATTTGCCTCTGATCTTCCACTGACAGAAGGACAGAAAATTGACACCTTAGTAACGGATCAAAATATACAAGGAACACATGCATAATTCTGTATAATTTTCTGCCTCTGTACAAACTTATATATATATATATATATACTCAAAGTCTAAAATTCATTGGAAAGAGTTTAATTAACTAAAAATAATATGACTGCCCAGTGAAAAGATCAAAGTTAAGGGAGAATTTCATCCACACTTAATAAAGCTTAGATAGGGGAGCTAGATAGAATATGACTCTTTTTACCCAATCTTAGACAACCATAAATACTGGGCAACTCTTGGAACTGTAGGAAACCATCTTAAAAGGGAGAGCCCACAGACCACGTCTCATCACAAAGTTTATTTGCTATACAGTGCTTGATTTTTTTAAAAATTGTTACTGTCATTTAAAAATGGGAAGTTTTGCCTAAAAATATAGATTTTTCAGCTTGTAAAAATGAGTTATTAACATTACTAGACCTTCATTTCTATAGGATGGTAACTGACTTGGGCTAAATAGTGTATATTCCCCTTAGACACAGAACTCATGCTTCCAATTTGCCATGCTTAGCACTCAGCCCACTTGTCTCTTTTCATTACTCGACTGGTCCTGAAATATATCTGAATTTTCAGCACTTGTCTTAAAACAAAGAAAAGAGAGCAGTAAGCATTTGTGAAATGTCTTATATACAACTTTACATTTGCCTGTTAAACCTTTTTTAATGAGCTTGTAATGTCATTATGCTATAAACTTGTACCTTAGTCTTATGATTCCAATTTCTAGTCAGCCAATCCACAAATATTTATTAGTATCCACCATTTATTGTGCCCATAGAATTAAGCAGGGCCTGTTGCCTATATAGCTCCCAATTTTTTCTTCTATTTTGTTTTAACTTAAATATGTAACTTTTTATTAAAACTTTAAAGTGAAGTATTAATAAACATTACTATTAAAGGCAACACTTTGAAAGCAACCTAGATCTAAATGATCATTTATACCATTCTCACTATAAACATTTTCCAAACTCTTTCCAGCCTAATGTTACATAGCTTTGTCTGCTTTCTGAACATTTACAGCTCAAGTGAAATAGGGAGATTCAGAGGTACAGACTTCCAGTTACAAAATAAATGAGTCAAAGGGATGAAATGTACAGAATGAGGAATATAGTCAATAGCTATGTGATATCTTTGTGATATGTGACAGATGGTAACTAGGCTTAAGGTGGTGATCATTTTGTAATGTATGGAAATGTCAAATCACTGTGTTATACACCAGAACTGATATTATGCTGTAGGTCAATTATACTTCAAAAACAGACAAACATACAGAAAAAGAGAAGGGAGGGGAGGAGAGGGGGAATTAGATGAAGTCATCAAAAGGTACAAACTTCTAAGTTATAAGATAAATTTTTATTTAATACTAGGGGTGTAATGTACAACATGATTAATAAAATTAACACTGCTGTGTGTTATATGTGAAATTTGTTAAGAGAGTAACTCTTTTTTTTGTATCGGTGAGATGATGCCTATTCACTGAACTTATTGTGATAATCATTTCATGATGTATGTTAGTTAAGTCAAATCATTATGCTCTGTATTTTAAACATATGCAGTGATATATGCCAATTATGTCTCAACAAAGCTATAAGGAAAAAGGAAGAAAAGGGAAGGGAAAGAAAAAGTTTACTTTTAGGCTTTTCAGCTTAGGGTCATTCTTGTGGCTTCTTTGTTTCAAAGCTACCCTCTGGAGGAATTTCCCATAGATCACATTTCCCTTTCCTTAGAGTTCCTCTTTCTCCCTTTGTTGCAGGAAATGGGGTGTGAGAGGATGGTCATGTCCCAGGTTTCAGGCAAGTTCCTAGAATGGGCCACCCAGGTGAGGCTCCTTGGCTTCACACAGGAAAGAACTCAAGAGTGAGGAAAGGTAAAGTCAAAGAGAGTTTATTTAGAGAGAGAAACATTCCATAGGCAGAATGCTGTTGTCTCAGAAGCAGCCCAGAATGATTAGTTTTTATGGGCTGGATAATTGCATAGCTAACAAGTGGGAAGAGTATTCTATTTGGGACAAAGGACAGGGATTTCCAGGAATTGGGCCTCAGAATTGGCACAGTTACTATGAATGTGTCCTTTAGCATATGCTAATATATTGCATATTAGTATATGTTAATTAGCCAAAGATGGAGAAGCTGTATACAGTCAGCAAAAATAAGACCCGGAGCTGACTGTGGCTCAGATCCTTATTGCAAAGTTCAGACTTAAATTAAAGAAAGTAGGGAAAACCACTAGACTATTCAAGTATGACCTAAATTAAATCCCTTACAATTATACAGTGGAAGTGAGAAATAGATCAAGGGATTATTCTGACAGAGTGCCTGAAGAACTATGGACAGAGGTTCATGGCATTGTACAGGAGGCAGTGATCAAGACCATCCCCAAGAAAAAGAAATGCAAAAAGGCACAGTGGTTGTCTGAGGAGGCCTTACACATAACTGAGAAAAGAAGAGAAGCTAAAGGCAAAAGAGAAAAGGAAAGATATAGCCATTTGAATGCAGGGATACAAAGAATAGCAAGGAGAGATAAAGCCTTCCTCAGTGATGCAGAGAAACAGAGGAAAACAATAGAATGGGAAAGACATCTCTTCAAGCAAATTAGATATACCAAGGGAACATTTCATGCAGAGATGGGCCCTGATAAGCACGATGGTGTGATCCCTCACCTAGAGCAAGACATCCTGGAATGCGAAGTCAAGTGGGCCTTAGGAAGCATCACTATGAACAAAGCTAGTGGAGGTGATGGAATTCCAGTTGAGCTATTTCAAATCCTGAAAGATGATGCTGTGAAAGGGCTGCACTCAATATGCCAGCAAATATGGAAAACTCAGCAGTGGCCATAGGACTGGAAAGGGTCAGTCTTCATTCCAATCCCAAAGAAAAGGCAATGCCAAAGAATGCTCAAACTACCGCACAATTGCACTCATCTCACACGCTAAGCAAAGTAATGCTCCAGGCCAGGCTTCAACAGTATGTGAACCGTGAACTTCCAGGTGTTCAAGCTGGTTTTAGAAAAGGCAGAGGAACCAGAGATCAAATTGCCAGCATCTGTTGTATCATCAAAAGAGCAAGAGAGTTCCAGAGAAACTTCTGCTTTATTGACTACACCAAAACCTTTGAGTGTGTTCAGTTCAGTTCAGTCACTCAGTCATGTCTGACTCTTTGCAGCCCCATGGACTGCAGCACACCAGGCTTCCTTGTCCACCACCAACACCTGGAGCTTACTCAAACTCATGTCCATCGAGTTGGTGATGCCATCCATCCATCTCATCCTCTGTTGTCCCCTTCTCCTCCTGCCTTCAATCCTTCCCAGTGTCAGGAAAGTCTTTTCCAGTGAGTCAGTTCTTCACATCAGGTGGCCAAAGTATTGGAGTTTCGGATTCAACATCAGTCCTTCCAATGAATAGTCAGGACTGATTTCCTTTAAGATTGACTGGTCGGATCTCCTTGAACTCCAAGGGATTTTCAAGAGTCCTCTCCAACACAACAGTTCAAAAGCATCAATTCTTCAGCGCTCAGCTTTCTTTATAGTCCAGCTTTCACATCCATACAAGACTACCGGAAACACCATAGCTTTGACTAGATGGACCTTTGTTAGCAATGCAGTGTCTGCATTTTAATATGCTGTCTAGGTTGGTCATAACTTTTCTTCCAAGGAGCAAGCGTCTTTTAATTTCATGGCTGCAGTCACCATCTGCAGTGATTTTGGAGCCCCCAAAAATAAAGTCTCTCACTGTTTCCATTATTTCCCCATTGATTTGCCATGAAGTGATGGGTCCAGATGCCATGATTTTCCTTTTCTGAATGTTGAGTCTTAAGCCAACTTTTTCACTCTCTTCTTTCACTTTCATCAAGAAGCTATTTAGTTATTGTTTGCTTTCTGCCATAAGGGTGATGTTATCTGCATATCTGAGGTTATGGATATTTCTCCCAGAAATCTTGATTCCAGTTTGTGCTTCATCTAGTCCAGCATTTCACATGATGTACTCTGCATATAAGTTAAATAAGCAGAGTGAAAATATACAGCCTTGATGTACTCCTTTTCCTGTTTGGAACCAGTCTGTTGTGCCATATCCAGGTCTAACTGTTGCTTCCTGACCTGCATACAGATTTCTCAAGAGGCAGGTCAGGTGGTCTGGTATGCCCATCTCTTGAAGAATTTTCCACAGTTTGTTGTGATCCACACAATCAAAGGCTTTGGCATAGTCAATAAAGCAGAAGTAGATGTTTTTCTGGAACTCTTTTACTTCTTCGGATATGAGAACTAGACTATAAAGAAAGCTGAACACTGAAGAATTGATGCTTTTGAACTGTGTTGTTGGAGAAGACTCTTGAGAGTCCTTTGACTGCAAGGAGCTCCAACCAGTCCATCCTAAAGGAAATCAGTCCTGAATATTCATTGGAAGGACTGATGCTGAAGCTGAAACTCCAATACCTTGGCCACCGGATGCGAAGAACTGACTCATTGGAAAAGACCCTGATGCTGGGAAAGATTGAAGGCAGGAGGAGAACGGGACAACAAGGATGAGATGGTTGGATGGCATCACCAACTCAGTGGACATGAGTTTGAGTAAGCTCCAGGTTTTGGTGGTGGACAGGGAGGCCTGGCGTGCTGCAGTCCATCGGGTCACAAAGAGTTGGAAGCAGCTGAGGGACTGAAATGAAATGAACCAGATGTATTACAACGAGTGTATAATGAGGCTCAAGGTGTACTGGGAGTTGAATCTTCTGCCATCTTGGGCCCAATTGTTTCAATCAGTTTTTGTTGGATCCTCCATGGCTATGTCATTCTTTGAATGGTTGTGTACTTCTCTCTTCCCTCCTGTCTCACCTTTATCAAAGCAAAGAAATGGAAAATGAATTGCATAAGTAAAGCAATTAGGTCTTCCTTTTTTTTTTTTAAGGACAGTCTTGCTTTTAACTTGCTGGCCCCATTTTCAGACCATTTTTACCAATATTTGGTTCAGTAAATATAGCTTTCACAAGTGTGTCACTTCTCTGCCATAAGTAAAACTGTCGCATATATGAAAACATCTAGTCTCTCTTAAGTTATAGTAGATTTAGTCCCCTGAAGGGAATAGAAACGAGAATAGTCTATAATGAATTCTTCACTTAAGTTGCATCAGTGTTTAATGAACATGTAAATTTTGCTGCACCACTTAGTCTTTCATCAACAGTTCATGAAAGCTTATTTCACAGACTATTCCCAAAATACAGTCCTTATACAGGATATTTTCCAGAAAAATGAATAATATTTTAAGCAAACATGTGAGATAATTTCCATGGTATGGGTAATGGAGGAGGAAAGTAAGAGATACTTTGGTTATACCTTCTGTTATCAGTTATACTTTCTGTTACCCAAAAATTTGTGTTTGCCTCTTGGTGGATGTCAAAAGATGCAGCCAAACCAAAGCGCAGGAAGATTTATTATTTCTTGCAGCAAGTAAGAACACTGAGAATCTTTCCCAAAGCACTGTCTACTCAGCAGCAAGAATTAGGGGGTTTTAAACCTAAAGGCAATGGCACCCCACTCCAGTACTCTTGCCTGGAAAATCCTATGGATGGAGGAGCCTGGTAGGCTGCGTCCATGGGGTCACGAAGAGTCGGACACGACTGAGCAACTTCACTTTCACTTTTCACTTTCATGTATTGGAGAAGGAAATGGCAACCCACTCCACTGTTCTTGCCTGGAGAATCCCAGGGGCACCAGAGCCTGGTGGGCTGCCCTCTATGGGGTCGCACAGAGTCGGACACGACTGAAGCGGCTTAGCAGCTTAGCAGCAAACCTAAAGGCACATGCATGTTGTGAAGGGGTTTAAGCAGAGGAAAATTTCAGCACAGACTTGGGGGCAAAGGTCAGCAGAATCCAAGCTTTAGTTGATTGAGATCAAGAGGGTCAATATCTTCATTCCATCCTTTATGTGGGTGGGAGCCTTTGAGTCCCTGCAGAACTCAAAGATATATTATTATGTGTATTCCTTGATGGAGGACTAGAACTCTGCCTTATCTCTGCACTACTGTTTGACAAACTGTTCTGTGTTCCCTTGAGATCATGGATTACTGAGACCTGTTCAAGGGCAAGCATTGGGCTTAGATCACAAAATAGCTGAGGCCACAGTGGCTTCTCTTATGTCAAGAAAGCCATTCATTCCTGGTTGTCTTTCTCTGGGGACCCCCTAACCTATCTGCTTTACATTTCTGTCTGTGGTAGAAGAATCACATCTCCCTCCTTCATTTCCCCTAATACCACTGACTACAGCAGAATCCCAAGTCATGTCCATCATTGATCAGACTCTTAAGGGCAGTTGTCAGATTCTTCTAAGACTTGGTATAAGATGTGAAGCTTGATAACCACTTAATCGTGATTGCTGTGTCTGATGGTCTCTGTGGCTTTAGCTTCATTTTTCTTTACTTAAGAGATTCTTACTTGCCTAAAACCTTCTACTGATGAGCTTGACAATAAAAGCCCAAGTAAAAGCTAACTGCCCTTTGTCCCTTAAATGATAACATCATCTTGGCCAAAACTGAAAAGAGGGTCAACTGTTTTTCATTGAAAACATGTATTTTTAGAAGGGGTCTGTGGTGTGTGTGTGTGTTTGTGTGTAAACTAGTATTTTTAGAAAGGGTCTGTGTGTGTGTGTGTGTGTATGTATGTGTATGTGTGTGTTTTGTTTCAAATAAGCTTTAACTTATTGGAGGGAGGGTCCCGATCCAGGAGAATACCAAGCAGAATGTGAGAAGAGTTTCCGCACATGGTCTAAAAGTGACCAGCAGGCTAGGACATCCAGAAGAAAACAGCAGAGCTCAGGATGACCGTCAGCAAGGAGACACTGTGTTATTGGTGTATGCCAAGCATTCCTCTGGAGTCTGTCGATTTGGAAGGAGGAAGACTTCAGCATCCACCATCCATTCAGTTCATTTTCACTGCTGTCTGGAGAATCTGCTGTGTTCCAGACACTGTGCTGGTTAATAAGCTGTCCCTGACCTCAAGGTGCTCCCGCTGGAGACAGAAGACAGAGGCCTTCCCCACAGTGTGGTATAGGTGCTCATGAGAAATGGGTTTGAGATCATGCTCATCAGACCACTGTTGGTAAAAGGTCCACCTAGATGGGTCATTAAATCAGAGTCTAGCAGCTGTAGGAAAGCAGGCTTTCTGAGATGCGGCTGAGAGACATTGTTCAGAGAGCTCTAGGCAATGATGATGTTCTCATCTTTAGATTAAGTTGTATCATTGCTGAGAATAAATTTTGCTCAGAAAATTTTGTTCTCAGAAGTCAGGAGAGCCTGATATTTGTAAACAGGTGTCTTGTAAACAGGCATCTCAAATGCAAAGATGTAGATTTTAAACTTGCATCTTAAATGCAAGTAGGTAGATTGCTGGTGTGAATTCATCTGGAATGGTAATATGACCCTTTCCCAATCCGAGGGGAGGGGTAGCAAAAGTTGGACTGTTTTTTCAAATCTGGCCACACCTTACGCAGCACTGATAAGGTCACCTGCATCTGTGCCCCTTGTTGAGGTACCAGGGGCAAAGGAAGTATGCTGCCACTGTTCCTGCCTTATATGGCCTGTACCAGCAGTAAGTTTCTGTACCCTTGGTCGATTAACTATGGCATTAATCCAGTTCGTATGTATGGGTGGATGGATGTGGTCTCTTTCTCCTAACTTTTACTACATCTGAAATGATACAGTGCTGTAATTGAAATACTTTCGAGGTCAGTGTTGGCAAGGAGGGAGGAGTTAAGTGGGGAGGTACGACAAGGCTCAGGAGTTACCTTTACCAATGGAGTGACAAGTCTTAAAGGATGAATAGGCCTGCACCAGGTACAAGACACCAGGCACAGTGCCGTAAAATACTGTCTGTGTTAGGGGTTGAATTGTATACGCTCCCCAAACTCACATGTTGAAGTCCTAACCCCCAGTACTTCAGAAGGCGACCTTATTTGAAGATATGGTGATGTCACAGAGGTAATCAAGTTAAGGTGACTCAGTGGTAAAGTGGTAAAGAATCTGCTGCCAATGCAGGAGATGTGAGTTTGATCCCCGAGTCAGGAAGATCCCCTGGAGAAGGTGGGAAATCCCATGGACAGAGGATCCTTGATCTCAGGCTTTTGGCCTCCAAAACTATGAGGCAATAAGTTTCTGTTATTTAAGCCACACAGTATGTGGCACTTTATTACAGCAGCACTAGAAAGCTAGTGTGTTCAGAAAAGGAAATTTCTTGTTTTCTCTAATAATTGTAATGTCCTGGGGAAGAAAGGCAAAAGCACCCATCTACAGGAGCCCACAGAAATCTCCTTTCCCGCATCATTCATTTGGGTCTGCATCTCAGAGTCCAGGCCACCTGGACACTCCCCTGGTACCTCACGTTCTTCAGGATTTTTCATAATTCCTTGTCATGTTTTTGGCTTCTCCTTTCCCAAACCCATTGCATCTCCCTGCTACTGACGGGGAGTCGTTACAAGCCCCTTGTTAGCTGTTTCATATTTGCCTCATTATGTTCTCCCCTGTGACTTATTAACATGGCCTGTGTGTGTCAGAAGCTAGTGTTCTTCTTCATCAAGAACATCCCATGGGATAATATATAGTCCCAGCCACTGTGTCTGATGGCTTCTCTCACATCCTTTATTCTTCCTGACAGTTCCAAATTTAACCTTGACACTTACTTCTGAGAAAGAAGTTAAAAAAAAAGAAAAATAGTACTGTTGAGATTGACAAGAAATCACATGCCTACTGCTGGCCCACTGTATGGGCCATACATAGTCTCTGGGTCTGTTCCAAGGGCTTCGGAGGGTGTGGTATCTGCTAGGTCACTGGACAGATCCTTAGAGGGCAGGACTGGCCCCAGACTGCAGCTGAGCATAGCTAGATCTGAGTCACAAGTCCGGTATAGGGTCCATAGCTGGCACCAAGGTCTGCATGCATGTCAGCCTCTGGGGGCACAGATGGGCATGTCTCTCTCCTGGTTCCTAGGTAGGCAGGGCTGCTCTTGGATCACTAACTGAGAGGAACTGGATTCAAGTTACAGGGCTGCTTCAAGATCCAAAGTTGGACAGAGTTTGGTGGGCCTGCCTCTGGAAACACAAATGGGCTTATTTCTTGTTGAGTCCCTAGGGTAGCTATAATTATTCATAGGCCATTGCTAAGAGGTATTGGAACCAAGTTACAGGGCTACTGTATTATTCACATTTGGATTGAGGTTGGTGGGCCTGCTCCCAGTACACAAGTGTGCCTCTTGGCAGGTCCCTGGGCAATAGGACTGCTCTCAGACCAAGGCTGGGAGGAACTGTGACTGCATCATGAGGTGTTCTAGGGTCCACAGCCAAGGCCAAGATCAGCAAGGTTATTTGGTGCACAGGTGGGCTTGACCCCTCCTGGGTCCCTTGGCAGATAGTGCTGGTGGCAGGACCAATGCCAAACAGGATTGTAGCTGAGTCTACAAGGGAACGGAGCTATTTCCAGGTCCTGTTGCCAAGACCAAGGTTGGCAAGGCTGCCAGCAGCTTTCTCATGATGTCAGTCCTCATCAACTGTGGGGTCCAGTGAGGTTTTACAAGCTCCCACCTAGACCCCAAAGCTCCCACAAAGTCATTTTGTCCATGGATGGCTGCCAGAGTATTGTTTCTGTGGGGGTATGTGAATAGCAGACCTCTTATTCTGCCATCTCACTGACATCACCTACAAGATGGTGAGTCTTCTCCTTCAGCCTGTAGATATACAATCATGACTTAAGGTAGCTACTTCTAATGTTATTTTTAAAGTCATCATTATTATGCTTTTTTCCCAGTGTCCTTTGCATTGTGCATATCCTCAGGAATAATGGCTAAGTCTGTTAAATTTTTTCCTCCTTTTAAAATTTACTCTGTCACATGACCTCTCTAAGCCTCTGAAATAGCACTGAGAGCTAGTGTTTCTTCCCTAAACAATATTCTGTTGTTCAAATAAACAACTAAAACTTGAACATATTTCAAAAACATATTGCACTAAACATACTGTTTAAAAATTGAACATATTTCTACTTTCTGTAATGCTGGACCGAGTCACTGAGCTAATTCTTTCAACATTTCACTATCCAGGTCAAGGTACACAGCCAGGCCTGAAATCCATGACCTAAGGAACCACGTGTTCCCAAAAGGAAGAGCATCAGGTTATTTTGAACAGAAATAAAATCTAGTGACTCTGAACTATTAGTGCCCCTAATGACCTGGAAAAATAAACGAATATTCTCTCAGGATGATAATCTCACCTTAGAGCTCAAATAATTCTACCAAAAATGTCCAGCAAAGATAACTGGGTACATAAGGAGACAAGACATAATGAGTGGTAGCCAGAAGACATAACAGACAATAGAAACAAATTATCAGAAACAAACTGTAGAAGACCTCTATACTGTGTTTAAGGAGATGAATGCCAAGCTTAGATTTCAGCAGGCCACTATTATAACCTATAAACAGTGAAATAAATTTGAAAGTGAACCACACAGAAATTCTAGAGTTGAGAAATATAGAAATACCAAAATACCAAAAAATACCAAAGTACAGAAATAAACCAAAATACAGAAAAATCCAAATTAATAAATGGGTGCATGGTTTTAACATCAGATTAGACACAGCTGAAGAGTGAATTATCAAAATGAAAGAAAAGTTAGAAGAAAGTAATCAAAATGCAGCATGGAAAAACAAACAGATAGAAAATATGAAGAGAATGGTAAGGTACAGAGGACATAAACTCCCAGAAAAAAATGATAAAGAAAGTAGTAGAGTTGATATTTGCAAAGGTAATTTTATCTGAAGTTTTATCAGAGCTTAAAAAAACTACCACACAATTTAAGAAGTCTGAATATATTTAAAATAAGCTTTTAAAATCCTTACCTAGATGCATTATAGTTAAACTATAAAAAACTTTAAAAGCAGCTGGAGAAAGGATGCAGAGTTCTTTCAAAGAGTAATAAACTGACAGTAAACTTCTCATTCAATAGGGACATAAAGCCACAAGAAAGTACAGTGATATCTTAAATGTACTAAAGGAAAGTAACTGCCCACCAGGGGAAAAAAGATATCTTTCATAATTGAAGGTGAAATAAACTGCTACTAGTGCTAAGTCGTGTCCGACTCTGTGCGACCCCACAGACGGCAGCCCCCCAGGCTCCCCCGTCCCTGGGATTCTCCAGGCAAGAACACTGGAGGGGGTTGCCATTTCCTTCTCCAATGCATGAAAGTGAAAAGTGAAAGTGAAGTCGCTCAGTCGTGTCCGACTCTTAGCGACCCCATGGACTGCAGCCTACCAGGCTCCTCCGTCCATGGGATTTTCCAGGCAAGAGTACTGCAGTGGGGTGCCATTGCCTTGGAGTACAGCCTAATTGTGGAAGATAAATTGAAAAGCTCCCAGAAGATAGCATAAAATCGTATGCTACTTATGACTACTTATGAGATGGGAAAATATGTCTTAAATAGGTCACAAACATCCCTGATTTCAAAGGAAAGGATTGGTCAATTGATTACATTAAAACTAGAGACTGTCTAAATACTACAGAAAGAGTAAAAAGCCACAGTATAGAGTAGGAAAAGATATTTGTAACACATATAGCTAACAAAAAACTCATATACATATTACAAATCAGTAAGAGAAAGGCTCATCACCCAATATAAAATTCAGCAAGATTTAAACAAACTGTGTCCAAGAGAGAGAATCTAAATTGCCTTAAACATGTGATGATGTGCTCAATCTCAGCCATCAGAGAAATGCATATTAAAACCACAATGTGATGCAGTTACACACCCAGTGTAATGATTTATTTGGTTTTTGCTTGTGGGATCCTAGTTCCCCAACCAGGGACACACCCATGCACGCAGCAGTGGAAGTGCAGAATCTTAACCTCTGAAATTCCAGGGAAGTTCCATCAACACAATGGTTTAATTTTTTAAAACTGACAATACCAACTGTTGAGGATGTGGAGTAATAGGAATTCTCCTCCTGTGTTGGTGGGAATACAAATGAGAATAATAACTTTGCAAAACAGTCTGGAATACCCAATAAGCCACAAGTCTACTCAAGTATGTGTGGCCCAACAAAAATATGTTCATAGCAATATTATTCATAGTGGCCCCAAATCAGAAATAAGTCATCTATCTACAGTAAAAGGGATGAATTATACTGTATTCTTACAATGACTATTCAGCAGTGAAATAGTATACCCAGAAGAAATGAATAAATCTTACTATATAAAGCTGAGCAAAAGAAGCAAAACAAAAATCCTACATACTGTAGTACTTAGTAACTACCTTTGGGGAGGAGAAAAGCATGTGTGGTGATTGGGAGAAGCAGAAGGTACTCATAATGTACTAGATTTCTTTATCTGAGTGGTAATCACATAAATGTGTTCAGTCGGTGATAATTCATAAAGCCATACTTATTGTTTATGCATTTTTCTGTGTGTAATTTCACTTCAGTTAAGCTGAAGGTTCTTTAAAACAAAATTTAATTGAGAGAGTACCCGGTGATACATGAGATTTACAAGAACTCATATATGAATGATGTCCTCAGGATAATCTGGAATAAAGCCTCTCCTTATATTTGTGACATGAGGTATTTACCTGTCTCTCTCCCCTGTTGTTATTGTTCATTTGCTAAGTTGTGTCCAACTCTTTGAGACCCCATGAACTGGGCACACCAGGCTTCCCTGTCCTTTACCTTCTCTCCAGCCTTGCTCAAACTCATGTCCATTGAGTTGCTGATGCCATCCAACCATCTCATCCTGTCCCCCACTTCTCCCTTTGCCCTCAGTCTTGCCCAGCATCAGGGTCTTCTTCAATAAGTTGGCTCTTTGCATTAGCTGGCCAAAGTATTGGAGTTTGAGCATCAGCCCTTTCAATGACTAATCAGTGTTGATTTCCTTTAGGATTGACTGGTTTGATCTCCTTACTGTTCCCCCAGTGGACTCTGAACTTTGGACGGGAGGGCCTGTGCCTCCATTTCTGACTGTCAGAGTGGTTTCTCACTGAGCGTGGGATTCATGAAATAAGGTACTCACTGGAGAGATGTGCTCCTGTTCCCAGGTTAAGAAAACGACTGAGGCCACCCTGCAGACAATACAGGACATGGTCACCATCGAGGACTACGATGTTTCTGAATGCTTCCAGCACAGTCGCTCCACGGAGTCTGTGAAGTCCACGGTCTCTGAAACCTATCTGAGTAAGCCCAGCATCGCCAAGCGAAGAGCCAACCAGCAGGAGACCGAGCAGTTCTACTTCATGGTACGCCTGCTGCTTCCCCAGCCTGGGGCTCCAGTCTGGGGTCCCCCAGCTCTGCTTTGGGAATTGCATCAGAATCATCTAGGGTTCTTTATTAAGACCAGAGTTCCCAATTCAGCAATTCTGGGATACGGTTTAGGAGATAGTGCTGATATGCAGACAAAGTTTAAAAGGGCTACTCTAAAACAGAACTTTTAAATGATCTCATGAACATTCATGTCACCACGAGAGCTTGTTAAAATGCAGGTTCTGATGCCAATAGTCCTGGCGCAGGGGGTACTGAGAGTTCACACCTCTAATAGGCTGATGCTGCTGGTCTGCATCAGGACCATACTTTGCATAGCAAGATTCTAGGATCTAGAAGGTAAGAATGGCTGGATTTTTAGATATCCTGTGGGAAGTTCCTTGACATCACATAGTTTCTTTTAAAGTTAAAAATGTATCTTTCCTTTTGCAGAAACTCAGAGAATATTTGGAGGGTAGTAATCTCATCACAAAACTTCAAGCCAAGCATGACTTGTTGCAGAGGACGCTTGGAGAAGGTCAGTTATCTGACAGAGTTGGGGAGATGACCTGGATTATATCTTGTGTTGTGTATGTGCGCCATGAAGAATATGAACTGTGAATTTGTGCTGGAAGAAGCAGAGAACAGCATATGTTTAGATTTGGCTTTATCTGTGTAAGAATCAAATTTTCCCTGGAACTATTTCCTTTTATCCTTTTTTCTTTTGGAGGCTGTGCCACATTTCCCAGGTGGCTCAGTGGTTCTGCCTGCCAAGCAGGAGACGTGGGTTCAATCCCTGGGTTGTAAAGATCCCCTGGAGAAGGAAATGGCAACCCACTCCAGTATTCTTGCCTGGAAAATCCCATTGACACAGGAGCCTGGCGGGCTAGAGTCTATGTGGTCGCAGAAGACTCAGACATGACTGAGTGACTAAACAGCAACATGCGACTTATGGGATTTAGTTCCCCAATCAGGGATGGAACCCAGGCTCCCGTCAGTAAGGGGGCCAGAGCGCTAACCACTGGACCACCAGGGAATTCTCCGAAATTATTTTCCCTATAAACTTTATGCTAACTTGGAGGCAGAGCAGTGAAATCTAGGGCTGAAAAGCCAACACAGAGCAGCAAAGAAGGGTCTTCAGAGCCCCAGTGCTTCTAGGAGTACAGAAATATAAGGAACTGCGCCTGTTCCCACCTGCTGACAGCCCCCCTCTTCTGCCCCAGTCACTTCTTCCTGTCCCTGGTGTACTTCCCCACCCTTCCAGTCCCACCCCTTTCATTTAAATGGGCTGGTATTTGTTGTCCCATCTATTGCCTTTTTGGACTCTAGAAACCAGTTAAACAGTTTGGGTGCCTTCCCTCTCCCCCCACCCCCGCCCCAGTAAGATTGGTCTTAGATGAGAAATAGTTTCATTCTATTACTATATCTGCTGCTAAGCTGCTTCAGTCGTGTCCGACTCTGTGCGACCCCATAGACGGCAGCCCACGAGGCTCCACCATCCCTGGGATTCTCCAGGCAAGAACACTGGAGTGGGTTGCCATTTCCTTCTCCAATATATCTAGTAAAAACAAAAACAACAATAGCAACCACTTACAGAAAGCTCTGTGTGCCAGGCATGGTTCTGAGCTGTATATTTAACTGAGCACTATTTCCCCATTTTTCACAGATGGGAAAACTGAGGGGAGAGAAAGGATTACAAGCAAAGGGGATGGTGTAGATGTTTTTCTCTTTTCATCTTCGTGCAATTTAAAAAGAGGAGGAAAAAACCACCAGGTCCCTGTCCTAAGTACCTCAGTACCAGTCGGTAACACATTTAATTCTTATTTTTCACACTAGATCCTGTGGAAGTTATAAAAAGTGAAAGACAATACAGATGGGAGAGGGAAATCAGGGAGCAAGTTGTGTGAACAACTCAGGCTGAAAAGAGTTGACCTAAACTCTTGCCTCCTACAGTTTTAGAACTTTCCTGCCCAGAAAACAAGGTGTTGCTATCACCTTATCTCCTGGTCTCTTCCAAAGGACTCGTTATCCTCAGGGAATGTCCACATGGAGAAAGGTCGTCATAACCTGAAATACCATGAATTGCAGTTAGAATGCCAGACTCTAAGATAAAAGGCCAATTTTACTTAGAAAAAAAAAAATAACAAAGTACTAAAAAGTGTCTTAAAAAATTACTGTCGCTAAGTCATGTCTGATTCTGCAACCCAATGGACTGCATGCAGCAAGAGAGGCTTCCCTGTCCTTTCAGTATCTCCCAGAGTTTGCTCAAACTCATGTCCATTGAGTCGGTGATGCCATCCAACCATCTCACTCTCTGTCATCCCCTTCTCCTCCTGCCCTCAATCTTTCCCACCATCAGGGGCTTTTCCAGTGAATCAGCTCTTCACATCAGGTGACCAAAAAATCAAGTAACTAAATATAATGTGTGAATATTCATTCGATTATGAATTAAAAATCAAGTTATAAAAGATGCTTTAGTGATAATTGGGGAAATTTAAATACAGACTATATTATATGATATTACTGAATGACTTTTTCATTTCCCTAGATATGATAAATTCATGAAGGAGAATAGTCTTAAGAAATGCTTGCTAAGTGTCCTAATTCTGCAACTTACTTTCAGATGGTTCAGGAAAAAAGACATGTAAGAATGAGGGAGAGAGAAGGAAATAAAGTCATTATTGTAAAATGTTATCAGTTGGTAAATCTATGTGAAGGTATAAGAATGTTCCCTGTACCAGTCTTCCAGTTTTTCTGTAACAGAAGTTTGAGCCTTAAAAAAGAAAAAGCCCTTTTTTTTCTTTGAATAATTGTCTTACCTCAGCTACTATGTCTTTTTCTTGTTTTTCTCCTCATAATATGTGAAGTCTTTTTCTTTTTTTCCATTTTCCACAAATGCCTTATATTTTGGTGATGCCCCAAGGTCATTGCCCGTCCCAAAGCATAAATTCTCTTAAGTGCAGCTGAATACTTACAGGACTGGAGACACCACTTAAGAAATTGTGAGTTGGAAGGAATGAAGTAGTGGGTGAATTCATTCTTGGCGCTGCAGGCAGACATGTGTTATTACTCTGATCACATTCTGAAACCTTTATGGTACTCATTCTACATAGATTCCCTTCTGTCTCCTGGAGAGGAAGCCCCACTGGTTGATATGATTTTATATGCCATTATTGGCTAAAGCTATATTTTAGCTAGCTTCTGTCTTTAGCTGCTGAATTGTATAAAACTGTATCATACCTGGTGAACTCTGTGCCAGGATTTCTCTTGTAATTTCTTTTAGTGGTTTCCAGTGTCCTATTGACACAAGCTGTGTTCAGGTATTCCAGATGTTCACTGAATTGGATTTTTTCTGCCCAAAAAACTGGATTGTTCTCATCCGGGGCCAGCAGACAGGCTGGCTGCAGACCTCTCTGCTCCCCAGCCCTTGGTCACAGGCTGGGCTTGATGCTAGCAGCTTTGCCCAGTGAAAGACTGAGCATGGAGGACATGCCCCATCTTTCAGCTCTTGTGAGCCCTTCAGCTTTCCACACAAGCCCTGTTCACATTAATAGGCTTACACCAAGGGGTGACCAGGAAAGTTAAGGGTGCCTGTCCCACAGTGAGATTATCCAATGGCAAGCCCCAAAGAAGGGCTCCAACTCTGGGGTTGGCTAACTAAGGTTAGTGGGTCAGAATTAAACAGTGCGTTTGGGGACAGTCTTGACTTTTTATATAGAAACCACAGCTCTGAGTTATACTAGGCTCATTGCTGCAAAAACTGCCTTCATAGTAAAACAAATAGAGCCTAACTCAGGGATTTAGCAGTTGATCGTGCACAGCTGAGACTGTAACTACGGACATGTGTTTGGCCTGTCTTACTGCTCGCTTTTGGCAGGCTACCAGTGGCCCAGTAAGGCCTTTGATTTACAGCATTGCAGAGCAGCTAGATTGGGCTCTTAAAGTGGCACCGTCAAATATCAGAATTCCAAATCTTTGAAAACAACTGAAATAGAAAAAAAACACACGATGAGTTAAGGCCAAAGGCGTCATCATCGTCGTCTTCATCCTTCAGCAACACCATTATATCATTTTGTGATGTCTTTGTTTTTAAATAGGAGATGTTAAATCAAGCATGGAAAATGAGCTATATGTCTGTAAAACTGAAGCACAGAAATTTTGTTCTTTTTTAGTAATGAAACTTGGTGTTCACATGACTTCTTTGAGTGCAGCATTTGGAGTTAACGGGTTGTAAAAATCAGTGTAATTTTTGCTAAACATAGATAATCTAACACTGAAAACTGAGTTCCATGTTATATTTTTTTTAGCTCTGGACATAGGAATTAAATAGACTATCATCACTCACTCCTTTGTCTTTGAGTCAAAGTACAGATACTTTCGAAAGAAAAGCTGATTGTGAATAATTATTTTTTTTAGAAAAGTACTGCAGTAGTTAGTATTTTTAAGGAAGATAAAGGGATGGAAAGTAATGCCACAAGTCCTTATCAATCATTCATTAGGGACAAAATCCAGGATGCCTCCATTCAGTGTGAGCTGCATGCATTTTAAATATTTTATATAGTTTGGGGACTCAGATTGCCACCAAATTATATTTTGGTTTTCACTTTTACTCTGTGGACATAAAATACATTTGGGCTTGAAAAATAATTCACTTCCTAATTCTCAAGTAAATTTTAAAAGTAGTCAAAGTAGCTGTTTGTATCAAGAACAAGATAATCCTGGGTCATTATTTTTTTTCCTCCAAATGGCTTGTATTGGGGTAGAAGGAGTTGTCTGTTGTTTTTAATAATTAAGTAGCCTTCCAAAGAAAGTGATTGAAATCTAATCCTCAGACCACTGGAAGCTTTCACATTTCTCTGGGAAGCAGATTTCTTCTAAGCTTGTGTGTTATTGATCTATTAATGATGATACTGATTAAAAAATAAAACCTCATTCATCAGTTAGGACACACTGAGTACTATTAGCAGAAAAAAACAATGGATGTGGTGGTGGTGCTTATACTATGAACGATAGTTCTCACAAGGCTTGCTCTGGATTCATTAATCAGAAAGTATCTTTTATAGGTTTTTAATTTTTTATCAAATACTATTAACCATGGATGGATGGAGCAAAATGATTTTAAGCCATTTTATATATGATCATTTTCTAAATCTAGAGACTATTCAATTAGGATATTTTAACAAAAATAGTAAAATTTTAACATTGTAAAAGCATTTAGTTTCTAAGGAATTATCATTCGGTTCAGTTCATTCGCTCAGTCGTGTCCGACTCTTTGCATCCCCATGAATCGCAGCACGCCAGGCCTCCCTGTCCATCACCAACTCCCGGAGTTCACTCAGACTCCTGTCCATCGAGTCCATGATGCCATCTAGCCATCTCATCCTCGGTCGTCCCCTTCTCCTCCTGCCCCCAATCCCTCTCAGCATCAGAGTCTTTTCCAATGAGTCAACTCTTTGCATGAGGTGGCCAAAGTACTGGAGTTTCAGCTTTAGCATCATTCCTTCCAAAGAACACCCAGGACTGATCTCCTTTAGCATGGACTGGTTGGATCTCCTTGCAGTCCAGGGGACTCTCAAGAGTCTTCTCCAACACCACAGTTCAAATGCATCAATTCTTCAGCGCTCAGCCTTCTTCACAGTCCAACTCTCACATCCATATATGACCATTGGAAAAACCATAGCCTTGACTAGCTTGACCTTAGTCGGCAAAGTAATGTCTCTGCTTTTGAATATGCTATCTAAGTTGGTCACAACTTTTCTTCCAAGGGGTGAGCGTCTTTTAATTATCATTAGCATCTTTTTAAATCACTTGGAAGTTATTAACCTCTGTGGCTCTCTTTAATTTGATAGGTATTAAAGTTGTTTTTAAATTTTATTTAATTTATTAAATCTTCAGTATTTTGTATTTGGCTGTATCCGTATGAGGCAGACAGATAATCTCTGCCTGTCTTCTAGGGTTTTTCTGAGTATTTGCTAGGGAGAAAAAGATTTGCATTTTACAATATATTTGGGAACTTCGGTCTAGAATTAAAACAAACCTGGGCTTTAGTGCCAGACCCAGCACATACTGACCATGCGACCTTGGACGAGTCACTTGTCTTCTATAGGCTCAGTCTAGCACTATTATATTACCTACTTCATCAAGTTATAAAAATTGTGTTACTCTACAGAAAGTGCTTAGAATAGTGTCGATAAATGTTAGACATCATTGCTGTTTTTATTGTTCTTACTAATACTGTATTTTATGTCATACTTTTGTGTTGTAATAAAGTATGCAACATGACAGTACAGTACAGTGTAAGTCAGCTATTTCCTCTGCTCTCAATCCTTCATTCATTCTACTGACTCGCCCTGGGTGATCTCAGCTCACTCTCATGGCCCCAACGCAATCTAAAGAGTAGCAGCTCTTAAATCTTAACCTCCAGCCCTATCTTCTCTCTGTGCATTAACCCTGTACAGCCAACTTCCTGCTGAAGGCCATCCCCTAGGACATCACACTCAGCTCACTGTCTGCTCCCTCCACTTTCCCATAGACCTTCTCTCCCATCCATTTAGGAATAACTATTATAAATTCTTCTGGAGTTCTGTATCTATCTTTTCTTTTTAAAGTAGCAGAAAGCCAGCAAAAGGAAGGAACTTACAGTTAAATGATAGGTAGAACTGGGTAGTGGAGGAAAAACTCAGATTCATCTCCCTTTCCCACTCCCCAACCACAAGTCTTGGCCAAGGATAGATTTTACCAAGATTTACAGTAGCCTGCGTCTGTGTTGAGAAAGGTTTGCTCTGATATGAACTGGTGCCTCCTATTTAATAAATAGATATTAACCAAATACTTTATTGTTACTTGTTATTCAAAAGCAGGTGATAGGGTAAAAGGTTCTGTTGCAGCCTGGGGGTGTTCATTCACAGTTCCCAGCTAGCCAGCACTCTCTACCATTGTTGTATTGGCCTTGCCCTACAAGCCTGAATCATTGCATTGTGATCTGATGGGCTTGTCTCACCTGTTGGTGCTACAGCATGACACTTCTCTGCCAGCTGTATTTTCAAGCATTTTCAGGACCATATCATCATTTTGCAAACAAACCAGTTGAATGGTTCAACTCTCCCACACCCCTTCCCACTGCTCCACCCTAAATATAAGAAAGAACAGACAGCCACCATAGACGGATTCAGACTTGAAATTAGCTCAAATTGTTAAGAGCACCACAAAAAGAGAGCTGCTTAAAACAAACCAAGAAGCCTGAATGTATAAGAACCTCATGTTTTAAATGACAGGGAATTCTGTGAAAGGCTTTTAGCTTACTAGTTGGTATAATGTAGCATAATTTAAGGTCCTTGTACTTTAATATCTGCAAATGTCATTTCTGATTGTAGAGTACAACTTCTCTGCCTGATTTCATATTCTCGAAAGAACACCAATTTAAAAGAAATTGCGTTCTCCTAACCCTACGTGACCCCTGCTTCTCTCTCACAGTTATCAGTCAAGACAGAGGGAATAACTAATGTTGAAATCTTTGTTGTGTTTTATTTGTATTTCATCTTTGAACTTACAGTTAAGATCAAGCAGCTATTTCTTATTTAAAAAATAATAATAAAAAATAAAGCTCCCTGCTTCAGATTGCCAAGTGAAACATTTCTTTAATGTATGGAATTTATTTTTTATGTATAGATTTCATGAAATACTTACTTTGAATTTTTTGTCTATCTTTGTATGCTGTCTTCATGCTGTCCACCATAAAATGTGTGAGTTATTATAAACTCAGCATCATAAATCAAGGGACGGATGATATAAAAGATTACCAAATGCATTCCAATGGAATCCCCACTGATTCCATTCAGTTGACTTTTTTTTTTTTCCTGCAGGTCATAGAGCTGAATATATGACTACAAGGTAGGAAGACATTTTAACATATTCATTGCGTCTCACTCTCTTTTCTCTTTTAACCAGCAACCAATTAAATGTTGCAAGAATGAACATATTTTGTTAATGAACTTGGAAGATAGTTTGGGCTTGACAAGGCAGTAACAGGAAGTGTTTGGGGTTCTCATGAAACCAGATTTGCCCTGGCAGATCTGAAGGTTTCCCACTGGAATTGTAAAGCTCTTTAATGAGTAGTCTCAGTTTAAAAAAAAAGGGGTAGAAATCGAATGGGTTTGATTTATCTAATCCAAAGCACTTTAAGTTTCTAAAAAGAGTCTGATAAGACTTTTGGTAATTTAATTAACAAGCAATATTATGTGCGTATGTACAGTACCTGGCTAATTACTTCTTGCTTCTGTATGTCATAAAAACTAGAGCTATGTTGAGTATTCTTGTATTTTAGCTCAGTCCCTGTTTGGTTTGCTTTAAAATTTTAACTTTTAATGCCTAGTACAGTATTGCACTTCCTTTTTTGTTCTTCCTTTTTTCCCCCTTTTATAAATTCCTGGAAGGATTTTGAAGCTACTGCTGAGAAGGAAAAGCCTTTTCGGAAACAGATTCTGATTTGGGTTCGGGAAAGTTTATGGCAACTTTTCTTTTTCTCTGCCAACATTTGTGCAACAGCCAGAAATTATTCTAATTGACATAACAAGACATTGCACTTTTAAAGTTGAGTTCTCTTTGAGGTAGGAGGCATTTAGAACACTGGTATGTCTGTTGCAATAATGGTCAAGTTGATTTTCAGATTCTATGATGTTCTTGCTAGGTAGTTTATTCAAAAGGAAACCCAAAGAAACCCTTCTTATATCTTGGTGAACCAACCAGAAAGATGTAGCTACTGACTTACCTAAACTTTATGAAAATACTAGTTTTTCTTCCCTATGTCAGTAACAAAGAGGCATATTACTCCTGCATAGTTATATATCAGTTGTGTCACAGTTAATGTCTCCTTTACGTATCAACTCTTTTACCTGTTTATAAATTATAATTCATATAAGGTAGCCTTTTAAAAGATCTTTTTAAAAGCAGAAGTTCAAATATGTAAATTCTCAATGACTGCTATTAATTGCCCAGCAGACTGGAAGGCCCCCTGGAGAAGGAAATGGTAACCCACTCTAGTATTCTTGCCTGGAGAAAACCATGGACGGAGGAGCCTGACAGGCTACAGTCCATGGAGTTGCAAGAGTTGGACACAACTTAGCGACTAAACCACCACAGCAGACTTAATGTTCACATCCTTCTGCCTGGTACTTCCTCTCATCCTCATGGGCATTCTACATGGAAAGCCAGATTATCCAGAAATTGTGTGGCAGGTACAGGACCAGAGCAAGTCATACAGTTCGAATGTTGAATGAACGTAGAGTCTGGCGTCCACCTGGCGTGTGCATAGTAGAGCCAGAACCATCGGTACCCCAGTCTGCCTGCCAAGCCAACTCCGCCATGGGAAGCACCTTGATGAGCTCTCAGACAGTTTATTCTAACCTCAGGTCCCTCTCACTGCTTTAGTATTTTCACTTTTGCTTCATACTTTAGATTCATCAGGAGAGGCACTTTTCAGACCTTTGGTAGAAGACTCGAGACATTCCTCTGTTAGCCTCAGCCAGAGGTTCTTCGCATCTCTAGCGATGCGGGAATGATTCTCCAGGGCTTTGCCTCCATCTGCAGTATTTGCTTGTCCCACAAATAAGTAACCAAACAGAATGAGCTTGTATTCCTATTCCCTTAGCTTCATCACCTGCTCCAGATAGCACCAGATGTGAAGTTCTGTTGGACCTTGTCATAATAACCATATTTTTCTAGTTTCTGTATTTGATGCTTTGGCTTCCTGGGGCCTTGCTGACCCTGGAGGGACTGTCCCTCTAACAGTTAGTCAGTTCCTAGAGACAATAAAGGGCTTTCTTACGAGTGTGCCTTTTGTATATAAAGCAACCAGTCCAGAGCCCATACCCTCAACCACCTCCTTTTTCAAGCCTTTATACGTAGGGCCGCTATTTACCTTCCCCAGTCACCCGAAGGCCAGTTGCCAGACAACTAGGGACAGCTCCCATCCCCCAGAGCCCACCGAAAGTATTCAAGGACTTGTCAGTCACTCACTCAGTTGTGTCTGGCTCTTTGTGACCCCATGGACTACAACACATCAGGCTTCCCTGGCCTTCACTATTTTATGGAATTTGCTCAAACTCATATCCATTGAATCGACGATGCCATCCAGTCATCTCATCCTCTGTCCCCCCGCTTCTCCTCCTGCCCTCAATCTTTCCCAGTACTAGGGTCTTTTCCAGTGAGTTGGGTCTTCGCATCAAGTGGCCAAAGTATTGGAGCTTGAGCTTCAGCATCAGTCCTTCCAGTCAGTATTCAGGGTTGATTTCCTTTAGGGTGGACTGGTTTGATCTTGCATTCAAGGACTAGCCGATCCTAAACCTGCGTACCCTGCCTTACATGTTCCTTCCCATGGGAACCACAGCAAAGGCTCACATTTTCCCTCACTGTTTCTTCCTCCTGACTGATATTTCCCCATGTGCCCCTCACCCCCATGCAGTAGCATGCCCCCACCCACCTCTTGGGAACTGTGAGTAAGAAACAATCTTTCCAATGACAGTTGTCTTCCGATCTGTTGGCCTTACCATACTTGAATAAAAATAAGCTATGTGTTTTAAAATACTTCTAAAATAAGGAAAAGAGTGGATGAAGTCAAGCACATATGGTTAAATTCACTGGTGGGCAGTTGTTTTGTTTGTTTATACCCATCAGATCCTTTCTTCAGTGAATGACAGAGTTCAGTGTGTAAACGAAGTTTCAGAAATTTCAACATTGGTAGTTTATGACTTTCTACTCAGAGGAATTTTCCATATTTGCTTCTAGACACTTGCAAAGGCTCCTTTCAGCCTCTCAAGCACCATGGAGCTTCAGGCATTGCTTGCTGTACACCCCATCAGTTATATGAGCCCACCTGTTGGAAAGTCTTAAAATTTGGCTATGGAACACAGTATCAGCAAGTTTGTTCCCCTGGCTATCACAGTTGCTATAGTGATATCTTAGGAAGGTAGCCAGGCTACCACATGAACTCTTGGGCCTTTGTTTTTAAACTGGTCTTTTTGAGCTTTAATGAACTGAAAAGGAAGTTCTTCCTAGACAGTTTGCAGCTTAATAAGGGGCTTTACCTGATTTCCAAGAGTGGTATATACCCTCATGAAAGTGAAAGTATTAGTCACTCAGTTGTGTCTGACTCTGCAATCCCATGGGCTGTAGCCCACCAGTCTCCTCTGTCCATGGAATTCTCCAGGCAGAAATACTGGAGTGGGTTGCCATTCCCTTCTCTAGGGGATCTTCTCAACACAGGGATGGAAACCAGGTCTCCTGCTTTGCAGGCAGATTCTTGACCATCTGAGCCACCAGGGAAGCCATGTAACCTCATATCTGCCTTCTAAGTAAGGAGTTCAAATCGGAATGTCCAGAGAGAGGTCTTCAGTCTCTTCTTCCATGTAGTCCTTGCAAGAGAGTTGTAGAGGTTGAGTCATGTGATCCTGGTTCTCTTTGTTCTAAAGGGAGAGGACAGAAGTTTCCCTCTTTCCAGTTACAAAGCATGATGATGCATGGTTTCTAAATATCGTACATGGTACCCTGGCTGTGCCTATGCCAGAGAGACTGACTTGTCCGTCACAGCAGGCAGACTGGGGATGGAGAGAGTTCAGAACAGAACAAACAGGTGCATCATAACTGTCTCCAGATAGTTAGGTGATGGACTAGTTTCTTTTAAAGAAATAATTCGTGTGAGCCTGGACCCACTGCCCCTAGAAGTAGCGTTGAAACAAAACTCTCTTTTTCACTTGTGACCCATTAATAGCTTCTTATACATAAAATAAAATCCTATTAACTGCCTGAGGGATATCAAATAGATATAATGTTATTTGCCTTGAAGAATTACATTGTAAGTAAAAATATTACATTTAATGTATCATATTGGGATCTTTCAGAGTCTTCATTTTTATGACATGTTGTGTTTTTTGTGTGACTTACAAGTCGAATAACACAGGTGTTGGTTTATAATGCTTGGCCAAAGAGCTTGCAGTTTCATTTGGTGATGCTTACCATTTTTAAAACAAACAAACAAATGTCAGTTACAAGAAAAGAATACTGTGACTAAATAGCTGGTATAGGTTTTGATGCATAAGTCAAAGTAAATAAATGGGAAAGGGAAAGGACTGTTTTCCTCCGTGGGTGGGAGTGGGGGTGGGGAAGGAACACAAGAATTCCTGTGTCTTGTAATTTTGATGTGACCTATGGGTGTTTCATTTGTTGTTTGATTTCTGCCATGCTCAGTAATTATATTCCCTCCCTTAGGCCTCCAAATGTTCCCCCTAAGCCCCAGAAACACAGGAAGTCCAGACCCCGCTCACAGTATAATGCTAAGTTGTTTAATGGGGATTTGGAAACATTCATCAAGGTACTGGCACCAGCCATCTGGGTGGCTGATCTCCACGCTTCTTACTATAATGGTCTCAGCCTCTCATAAAAGGAGGCAGGTCATTATGTCCAAGTCTGTCCTGGGGCTCTTTGCTTTCCCAGAAAATCAATATAATATTTCCTGAAGTCAGAGAGGAAAGACTGTTTGGTTTGAGTGCCTTCAGAAGAGGGAATAAACGTGGGTATTATTATACTGGCAAAAGAGAAAGCCCTCTTCTTAAAAAAAAAAAAAAAGCCATAATTTGTACAAAAAGGAAAAGAGCTACCTGATAAAATGCTTTAGTTCTACTCGTGCAAATGAGAGGGCACAAAATCTATCTTGAAAGTCCATTGTTAGGCTAGCTTTGAAGCACAGCAAGTTTCGATTTCCCATGACTTGAGGAATTCATTATATTGGACAAATTGTAAGGCCCTGTGGTCTGTATCTGGATCTCTGCTGTGTTTACTCTGTCTTCTTTTTCACCCTGTATTTCTGATAATGCTTCTAGCCGAGGACGAAGGAATTCACACGCGAGACACCAGGTACTGTGCTCGAGGGAAGTCGCGGGCACAGCCTCTTTCACTCTTGATACCATTTTCAAATCATAGTCATGCTTGGCTTTAACTGGATTTTTTAAGGTCTTTAAAAGAAAAGTGTTTGCAGTTGGAAATTAGACCGGTTCATAAATAGGTTTTACTTAGAAAAGAATTATAGAAATCAAACACTGATTCTAAGGGGAGTGGTCCTCTAGTAAAATTGGATAAATGCTTAGGTTTTACATTATGTATTTGGCAAATATACCAAATTTTGTGTATATTTGATAAGAGAGTCAATATTAAATACCAAGTACACATTTAATACTGGATATTGGACCCTCATGTA
The DNA here is from genome assembly GCA_006410935.1 of Redunca redunca. Taxonomy (NCBI): domain Eukaryota; kingdom Metazoa; phylum Chordata; class Mammalia; order Artiodactyla; family Bovidae; genus Redunca; species Redunca redunca. The sequence continues at coordinate 252,040 of SJYQ01094324.1, forward strand.
AATTATACAAAATAGAGAAGAACGACCTAGGACGCAATGTTTCCGAAGACTGAATTTATATAGGAAACTACGTCATTGGTAACCTCCCTTAATAATATGTTACGGTGTCTTACTTTCTTTAAAGACAGACCTTGTATTGAATATATACACTAATGATTACAAAATATGTGTGTACATGTATATGGATAGACAGACACATACAAACATACATACATGAAGAAATTTAAAGCCTCCGACAACCTTTAAAAATGAATCCTAACCCTGGAACTGAAGGAAAGCCACTGGACAACCTAAAGAGCAATCACGAGTCTGTTGCTATTAGCCTTAAACCCAGAAGAGCCTTATTGGCTCTAATTTAATATAAAATTATTGTCAAATTTGATTATCTGGTTTCCCAGCCCAGGGCTTACAAACAGGGGCAAATTAGATGGAGAGAAGGGAACGATCAAATGAAAGCGCTGAGATGTGCAGCTGATGGCCTGGCAGAGAAGGAGAATATAGACCAGCTCAAAGAGGTAGATGTATGATTCCATTATATTTGATAACACAGTATAAGAATGACTGCTTAAGATCATAGAAAGGCACATATTATGTTTTTGAAAGATTTGTCATTAAGAATAGTTAAAGGAAACCAAATTTAGGCATGAAAGGAGGAGCAAACCACTTAGCATGGAAAATTGGTCCTAAAGCAGCAGGTATCGTGATCTCTACAAATTTTGAAAACTGCTCAGTCAGTTGAGAGCCCCACAATATCACTGTAACACAACAAGGGGAAAACTATTTTTCCTCTATTTCCCATGGGGATACTGAGACACAAAGGGATTTGTTTGAATGGTCAGTGGAGCATAGCCCATTGCTACACTTCCTGTAAAAAATTTTCTACCAAAGCATCTGGCGTCCGTGAAATTAAATTAAAACATGCACATTCATTATTTCTTGACTCCAAAATTCATTATATGAAATGAAATACTAATGATAGCTGAAGGATTAGCAATTAGCTGAGTAAGGATGAAAATATTTTTTAAATAATATGAAAACCTAAGATATTTCTATTTAGAACTTTCTTAGTGCAAACATTTTTCTTTTAATTACCTTTTATTCTTGGTTTCCCTTTTTGTTTTAATACTAAGTTCAGCCAGGTTGCCAACTAATAGTCTCCTTTCATCATTTACATTTAAATATTTGTTGCTCTTCTAGATTACAGTGTTACAGGAATTGTTCATATAAAGGTTACATCGCCTGAAATAAACTTGAATCCTAAAGAAAAATCCCCTCTCATAGTCAGTAAGTTTTGATAAAATAATATGGCCATTCTTGAGCCAACTAGTTCACATTAAAAAAGCATTTTTATTCTTCAGGATCTTCTTTAAGAAATTAATAAAGTTTATGCTCCTGAAACAAAGTGCCTAATTAGAGAAACTTAATGCAGGCTCCAGAAGTAATTGAGCCATTAACTGGTTTATACACTGTTTATATTGTCTTAAAACTGAAAATGAAACCCTCCCTCAAGAAGTATATTACCCATTCTAGGAACAGTAAAAAGTTAGATTGCTGGACTACAGTCTATTCCCACTCCTTCCACTGTTTCTTAATTGGAAAGGTTAGTGGATTCTTAATAGTTCTAACATATTGAGACAACCAAATTCTTCTTGTGTTGCAGAATAAAATTCCCCATGAATTAGTACCTAATTTCAGCTAATATTTGAAACCTTCAGACTTCCTTTAAAGCTCTAATTCCTGAAAGAGCAGAGTCTGAAAACTAGGTGAAAAATAACTCCATAGTCAGTAACCTTCTTTAACTACATGGAGTGCATGGCATTGACACATATTTAACTGTGAACCTCAGCAGCTCCTTCATCTCATTTGTCATCCTATACATGTCTTAATACATTTGCAGGATTCACATTTGTTCAGTAGAGTGTGATACCTATATTATAAGATGTAGAGAAAGAAGGCCAAGAAATGTTCCTTCTAAGAAAACAAGATCTAATGGGGTGCACATTGGTGCCATTTTTTTTCTCCATCCTTAAAACATGAAAAAATAACAATGAAAAATCTTTCGAGGGCAAGTCAGATCTGATGCAAACTAAATAAATACATGACACATTATGAGCAGCCATAAAGCAATTCTTATATTATGCATCTGGAAACACATAAACCCCTTATAACTCATCATCTAGATGGTGGATTCTCGGGGGTGCTACAGAGAGGATCCTGAGATGGCTGAACGGTTGTGTTTGTCGACTAGTACAGTCAGTCAGTCCTAAGATGCTACAGTTAGAATATACTGAGCTCTTTTTAGGTCCATTAGATTAATTACTTGTGTAAGTAACCTCTTTAAATATAAGTGATTTACATAATTCATTTTGGTATGTGAGCCTACATGCAAATAGAAAAGGTGAACTAGCTATGACATCCTTAGGCATAGCAGAGTAAGTTGAAACAGAATTGCCTTCAACGTATTTAATTTGGTTTGCCTCAGAACTGAAATATACCTTTGGTCATATATAATTTTATATTTGGCCCTTGAAGAATATTTTAGAGGGAGTGTGTTTGGAAATGATCATCTAAGTGAATGAAATGCATTCCTTAACTGTAAGGTTTAATGTTATGTGTGATTTGTGCCTCTGTTCTGCTGTTAACTGGTTTCCATCTCTTGACCCAGGACTCAGGACAGATCATCCCCCTCATTGTGGAAAGCTGTATTCGGTTCATAAATCTCTATGGTAAGCCCTAAACTGCAGTATTCTTACCTTAAACAATTACTAGGAGTCTTGCAGTAAATGTGTCTTTCCTTTTAATACTTAATGGTTGGAAAAAAGGGGACCTGGAGGATGTGATGGACTCTCTCATGCTCTTTCCCTTCTGTTATCTTTAGGTCTTCAGCATCAGGGGATTTTCAGAGTGTCTGGTTCCCAGGTGGAAGTCAATGATATTAAAAACTCATTTGAGAGAGGTAATTGCATGTCTGTACCTATAAGCAAACTTTGTTAAAAAGTCATCATTTTCTGTAGAGAAAAGTGGCATACTCATCCTATATGTCTTTAAAACCTTGCTCTGCATTTATTTCTTTTTGGATGTTGAATTAAGAATCTATTTAGAATAGATGAGAAATGAAGCCAAAATCATAAGGCTTTGTAATCAAGTCTAGAAAAGCATATGGGTTTTGTATCCTTGGTTTAGGACCAGCATTGGTAATCCTCAGCACGCTGTCAAAGGTGGCTCATGAAAGGGTTCTAGAAAAGTGGCAAGAACCGCTCTGGCCTGCATAGCAGGTGTTTGAGGTGTCTCATCCAAGCTTCGTGTCTACTCCCTTTGTCAGGAACTCTCCTTCCTCTTATTGCCATCTCCAGACTTCTTCCCTGTGACCTTAGTTGGTGCCTTATTCTTGATCCCAATCGACTGTCAAATAAGTCCTCCTAAACTGTTCATTAGCACATTATGATGAGTATCAGGCAGACCTAGAATCAAATCACACTTCTGCATTCACTAATTGTGTGATTTGGGTAAAGTGACTAATCTCTTACTTTGGCCTCAGTTTCCTCATCTGCAAAATTCTAGGATTGGTGTAAGAAATAGATATAAGCCATGAAAGTGCTTAACTCTTTAAGTGGTGGCTCTTAGCTCATAATGCTCTCCTATTAAAATGATTTGTCTTATGTCTACTTTTGGATACATCTGCACCTTCCTGCCCTTGCCTGAAAGTCGAGCCAGGGATGCAGAGGGAGGGACATCATGGCTTGGAGACAGGGCCACCTCTCTTGGTCCCATTTGTCCTGACTCAGACTTGATACAAAGCCAAGTTTGAAACCGTGGCTGAAGAGGTCAACTTGGAGCCAGATTGTTTTTCCTCTTCCAAATCCTCTGAGTGATATGATGTATAGAGCAGAGGAGTCTACCCTCAAGAGCTAAGCATCCAAGTCACTTACATGGACCATATTCAACGTAAATTGAAATATAGTAAAGCATCAGGTTCCTGTGCCATTGTAGGCAGAAATGGTTTTCTTACTTTTCCTGGGACAATCCCCTGGTATTTGTTGTTTGTTTGTGATCTCTTTGGGTGAGGCTTTCTCACGGTGAATGAAAAAAAATTGTTTTAGTGAATTCATGTTCAGTGATTTCCTGCCCTAGAAGCAGAGAAAAAGGAACCACAAGTCCCTGAAAATAAACTGCCCCACAAGGCAAAGAAAAGTTAAAATGCAGTGTACGATTTTTGTGAACTTCAGAAGAGCAGACCTATGAATAAAAAAAGGAGTTTGATTTAAAGATGCACATTATGTTGAACTTCTTAAGAATTTTATTTCAGTTTAGTTCTCAGGAACGTGGACTAGTAAGGTCAGTTACCTAATATTTTAAAAGCACCCACCATAAAGAATAATGTAATTTCATGTTTGTGATATATAAATTTCCCACTTTTTATACATGTTCTTTGGTACTGGTAAGGGTATGTTTTCAAATTCCTGTCTGATTTCAAAATCTCCTACTGCTGAAGTCAACTTTCAAATGTGCTATGAATACCACCATTCACTTTGAGAAACACTTATTTAATGGTATTTAATGTAGGTATTCACAATTAGTTGAGTCCTATAATATTTCTGATAAATTTTCCTGATCCATACAGCATAGCCAGACAGACCTATGTTGTTTCTTTTCCCCAGTAGGATACAAGACAGAGAATGTAGTATTTGAATTCATGTCAAACTAAGATTACAGATTTTAGCTTTTAAAAAAAAATTGGGTCCAATTATAAATCCCACAATATTTTATTTTAAGTTTTTAGGTAATTTGTAAGGGATTATTTGGTAGCATATGATATAAAAAAAGCTTTATTTTGGCCAACTATTTTTAGGTTAATCATGGGGTAGAATATCTAAACCAATTATTTTAATTTTAGTAGTATGTAATCTTTTAGTAGCATGTAATTAAAAGATACATGTATATATAGAAATGTGTGTGAGTATAGAAACATATTTTTGTTCAGAAATAAAAAGAGAAGCAATGTGCATGTAACTAATTTGTTGGGGTTTTTTTTTAGGTGAAAACCCTTTGGCTGATGACCAGAGTAACCGTGATATTAACTCAGTTGCTGGCGTTCTAAAGCTCTACTTCCGTGGGCTGGAAAACCCCCTCTTTCCTAAGGAAAGATTTAATGATCTGATTTCTTGTGTCAGTAAGTGAGCTATGTTATTGTTTGTTTGTTTTTTTCCTCAATTCTTTCCCCAGCAGAATTATTTGACTAACCAATTTCCTGGAAAAGGCAGCAGCCCTGTATCTTCCTCCCCATCCATTACCCCATCACCACCAAATTTCTGAGACCACTTGTCTTGGATCCAGCGTGACTCATCCACCCAGCTGTGGCCTCGCCCTTCGCTGAGTGGGCTTTGCTCCTGGACATTACCCAGGTTCCATAGAGCCCAAGAGCTTCCCACTTAGTAGCTGGGACAGAGCAGAGAAACAGATGCCAACTCACTGAAGGCAAGGCGGAAGCTGTAAGCATGGAAATATTAACTGTTTTTGGCTTTTGGCTCTTGGTCTTTTCCACCATCTTTGTTACTTGGGAAAAAAAGGTAAAAGGAGATAAATGGTCATTATTACGGTGCAGGAACAGTAGGTGGTAATTATCTGTCAGTGGGCATCCGCAGCTAATAGGCAGAATGGCTCTGGGAGCATGTATGATGTATTATGAAACCCATAATCAGCAGAGCAAAGCATTGCTTTTTCTTCATGGGGTGGGGGGCTCTTGACACTATAGTAAAGAAGGTGAAAATAATAATACTGGGAATGAGCCACATCCCATATGTCTGTAAACTCAGTGTCCCTTTAAGTCCACGTTCCCAGGCAAGGCTGTTGAACTAACTTAAATTACACAGTGAGGGCTTTTGTGAGAATCAAGCTTTACTCTAATGAATAAACCTTCTCCCCTATCTCCCCCACTACCCACCTGGATCAACAAGTCCAAGTGACCTCAGAAAATCTCTCCACTCACCCTCCCTTCCCCTTTCCCGTCGCCAGCGCTTTGGTTTCTCACTGGGAGATCCTACTCCTATGTATGCCCTCTTTCCTTTTTCCTTTTGCTTCATGCCAGACACTCCTCTTGGCACTTTACATGTATGAACTCTTTTCATTCTCACAGCCCTGTGATTGATGGACTGATGTTCTCCTGATTTTACAGGTGATGAAACTGAGGTGCGGAGAGGTTAAGAAACTTTCTAGTGAGCAAGGAGGACCTAGGATTTGGACTTGAGCTGTTGGAGTCAAAAGCCTAGGCTCAGAAGGGCAAATTGAGTTTTATATTACTGTCACCACCTCCCACCTCTCCCCACCCATTTAGAATCTATTTCATTATTTTCCACCTAAAAACAGACTCCTTGGTATGGCCAGTTCATAGTATAAATTTCTTCCTCCATCTGATCTCTCTCCTTTTGTGCACTCATCTCCTGCCACCTGCTCAGTTGACTTTGTTTCAATGATAGCAACCTGCAGACATGCTGGACCATTTCCCACCTCCATGCCTTTGCTGGTGCTGCGATATCTGCTGTCCCTCATGGCCATTTGACATCCACAGGGAAGGATGTGCTGAACTGGCACTCCTCCCTAACTTCCAGCCACCTTAGCACCTGAGGCAGCATTAGTCACTTTCTCCTCTACCAATGTTCCATTGTGTACCTCTGTCTGTAATTTTTCTTAAAGCCCCACATTACAATTTTTTAACCACTCTATGTCTCCCCCTACTAGAGAAGAGGCTAGTAACAAGAGGAAGAAGGCTAGTAAGAAGAGGCTAAGAACATAGGTTCTAGACTCTTAACACCCTAGGTCCATATCCTAGGTCCACATTGCTCACCAGCAAGTTTTGTAACCTCTCTGTACCTTAGTTTCATCATGTATAAAATCAGGAGAACATCAGTCTATATATCATAGGGTTGTAAGAATGAAATGAGTTGATACATATGAAATGCCAAGAAGAGTGCCTGGCATGGAATCTGTTCAAGGCAATGCCTACATTTAGCTCCACGGGCATGTGAGGTCTTGATGGATTATTATGTTCTGTAGCCCAAACACTTGGCATAGTTAATGCCAGACATATGATGAGTGCATAATGCATAGTTAAATAGAATTTAAATTAGGAGTCAACATTCCACCAAAATCATTTTTAAATATTCGTTTATATTTTTGACTGTATCAGGTCTTAGTTGTGGCTTATGGGATCTTTTATTGTAGTGTGCAGGCTCTTCGTTGCAAAGCATGGCTCTCTCCCTCTAGTTGTGGTGCACGGGTTCTCTAGTTATGGAACACAAACTCCAGAGCACATGGGCCCTGTGGTCGTGGCACACGGACTCTTTAGTTATCGAGTGTTAACTTTCTTGCTCGAGGGATTTGAGATCTCAATTCCCTGACCAGGGGTCAAACCAGTGTCCCCTGCGTTGGAAGGCAGATTCTTAACCACTAGACCAACAGGGAGGTCCCCTCCCCCAAAATCATTTTGTTGGCAAGCATGCCTAAAGTCCTAGATCTCATTGAGTAGGAATTCCCCAATCATAATTACCTCCACCCCCACCCTGTACAGTCTGATGCTTGTGTGGAATTCAGAAGTGCGCCTGTGTGTCCATTCCATGGCCCTCGCGTAGCTTGAGTCATCACAGCAGCTTCTGACCCAGCTGGAAAGAACTGAGAAGACGCTGTCACACTTCTGGAATTCCCCTTTGGCCATGTGCAAAGATTTTCCTCACCAGCCTAGCCAGAAAGTTTATTTCTGCAAAAAATTATAAGCACTGTCTAAGGTTCAGTGGTTTTCTAGATACATAGATGATCCACATTTATATTTACACATAGCAGCTGGGTAAAGACTACTGGGCCCCACTGTCAGTTACTCTTGCAGCTTCACATCACACTTTCATTGAATGAGAAATACTATTTCATTATGATTATGAAAAGCTGAAGCCTTGGAGGCAGACAGATCTAGATTCAAATCCTAGCTTCACCACTTAGCAGCTTTGTAACCTTGGGCAGAGATCAATATTTAATCTTTTTAAATATATATTTCTTTATCTACTTCATAGAGTCTGTGTGAAGCAAAAGGAGACAATCCATACTAAGTGTTTCTAGCATCATGCCTGGCGCACAGTGAGCCTCAGTATATGTTGCTCGCAACAGGTGTTGCCGTATATGTTGCCATCTTTACAGCTGTCACAGTTACTCCTGCAAACTCAGGCCACATATGCCAATACCTGGGTTAGCCATTTCCCAGTCTCACCTGTTCAAAACACGTGTTTCTTTGCTATAATTATTTCACAAGCATTTAGAAATGATGTTAGTTTAACCCAGACATTGTGTTGGTTCCGGCCTGATTTTTCCCAATACAGTAAGTGTGTTACAATCAAAGACAAGCTTTCTTACAAGTAGATGTGAAGCAAAATAAGAAGATCATAAAGGGGAAAAATGGAAAATCTACAGAAATATCTTTTATTGCAAAGAATGCCTTACATGAAATGCTACAGGGGCGCATAAAGAAGCTGCAAAGACATTTCCCCCTGTATTTAAACAATGGATTAATGAAAAATGGATTAATAATCCTTGGGCTAATTTGTATGAAAATAGTCTCTATTGGCAATGAATACCCACAGGACCAACATCTGAAAGAAGCGGGAGCCCCTGGTGACCTAGGCTGCTGCGGTTGCTAGGTGCACACACCAGTAGATTTAACTATGCCAGTAATTTAAGTAGTATTGTTAATGTTTTTGTTAGTTCTCTAGTTACAGATTCTTAGATGTGCAGTGGTTTCCCCATAAGTCCTATTAGTTTCAGTGCATAATTTTGCAGAATGGAATGTTTTTCAAAAACACTTAATGGCACCATGTATAGCAACCCCATTTCTTCCAACATCTAATCTATTTAAAAGGGGATTCCTGGTTATTATTGATTTATCTTTAGGCAAGCATTTTCTCTTACCAGTGTGATCATGATATACCTATATTTTTCCTGGATTTTCAATAAATTATTTGAACATGGTATGTCATTCATTATTATATCCTTCCATTAATATTACAGACTTTTGATGATTGTTGCCTACAGTGTTGCAAAACTTTCTCAGGATTCAAAGACTTGACTTTTGCATTCAGGAGGTTTAAAATATACTAGAAGAGATAAGATATTTAGTCACAAACAAATTCAGTCTAAGTTTGCTATAGAAGCAAAAGACTTAGGAATGTTAGTGGAGAGAGGTCTCACGGAGATCGATTGCTATTGTCCGTGTCATCTCCTAGTATCGCCTTAATTGGATTTTATTTTCTCCATTAAGGTAATTTAATGTAATATTTATATAGAAAAACTTCCCTTTTCATCTTTTATTCTAAGAGTTTTTCCCTTTTCATCTTTTCTAAGAGTTTAGATAAGTCTCTGGAACACCTGCTACCTTTTGCTGTTTTTGAATTGTTTCTGGAAAGATTGTGTGTTGGGGGGTGAGTTATTGTGCTGTTCATATGCCTCTAAATATCATATTCTCTGGAAGCTTGCAAATGTAGTAAAAGAAAATTTCTCTTAGCATTCTCTCTCTCTTTTTTTTCCCAATGTGCACTGTTCATTCCCAATTCACTACAAGTTTCTTTTTAAAAATTACTTATCTGGATAAAGACATCAAAGGCAATCTAAATTTGAAATAAACTTGATAGCGTCTCCATTTCTCACCTAAGGGTTTTTTGGTTTGTTTTTTTTAAAACAACCTTCCACTTAGTGAATGGTTTTGTGACTGCTCCAGATCATACCCACACAGTCTGGGCAGCTTCTGGAATGTCCGTGTATTATGGCTGTGAGGTTCCCTAGGGCAGAGATCCAAGTGGCTTCCTCTAGTAGAGCTGCTCAAGCAATTCATGGTCTCCCCTGGCTGCTTCGGGGCTCTGAGCCCAGAAGAAGCATTCATACTTTGTTATGTGCTGTTATTTAGGGGACTGGTTTTACAAAAGGAAACATCTTTTTTTTAGGAGGGTGTTTTTTTTTTTTTACCTATGGGGTGACAGAGGATAAGACAATTAGATGGCATCATCGCCTCAATGGACATGAGTTTGAGCAACCTCCAGAAGATAGTGAAGGACAGGGAAGCCTGGTGTGCTGCAGTCCATGGCGTCACAAAGAGTCAGACATAACTTAGCAACTGAACAACAACAACAAAACTAACATTTAGTCATTATAGAAAACATAATAGTTAGAAAGCACACAGAATACTCTCCCATAATGCCACTACCCAAAGAGAATCAGTGGTGTGTGTGTACACATTCTGGTCCTTATGTATAGTCATATGCACACGCACGGTTTGTAAAAAGCCAAACTGGAACTGTACTGTCCCGTTTGTAACCTGCCTTCTTTTTGACTTATTTATTGTAGAAAATTTCAGATGTCTACAAGAGGATACATGAAGATATATTTACATATAAACAATATAATTGCCTTGCTCTCACAGTTCCCTTGTGTTAGCCAGATTTGTCCCACATACATTGCTTTTGTGTCACCCCTCTGACATCAGATCGTTTCACCTGGGTGTGTGTGTCTCTGGGAGATGGTGCTGCTTTTTTTATGCAACATAGCCACAAAACAATTTTCTTTTTTTTTTTTAAGATCAAATTCTTTTTCTATATATATATATTTATTTATTTATTTTAGTTGGAGATTAATTACTTTACAATATTGTATTGGTTTTGCCTACATCAACATGAATCCACCACAGGTATACATGTGTTCCCCATCCTGAACGCCCCTCCCTCCTCCCTCCCCGTACCATCCCTCTGGGTCATCCCGGTGCACCAGCCCCAAGCATCCAGTGTCATGCATTGAACCTGGACTGGTGATTTGTTTCATATATGATATTATACATGTTTCAATGCCATTCTCCCAAATCATCCCACCCTCTCCCTCTCCCACAGAGTCCAAAAGCCTCTTCTATACATCTGTGTCTCTTTTGCTGTCTTGCATACAGGGTTATCATTACCATCTTTCTAAATTCCATATATATGTGTTAGTATACTGTATTGGTGTTTTTCTTTCTGGCTTACTTCACTCTGTATAATAGGCTCCAGTTTCATCCACCTCATTAGATCTGATGCAAATGAATTCTTTTTAATGGCTGAGTAATACTCCATTGTGTATATGTACCATAGCTTTCTTATCCATTCATCTGCTGATGGACATCTGGGTTGCTTCCATGTCCTGGCTATTATAAACAGTGCTGCAGTGAACATTGGGGTACACGTGTCTCTTTCAATTCTGGTTCCTTGGTGTATATGCCCGGCAGTGGGATTGCTGGGTCATAAGGCAGTTCAATTTCCAGTTTTTTAAGGAATCTCCAGACTGTTCTCCATAATGGCTGTACTAGTTTGCATTCCCACCAACAGTGTAAGAGGGTTCCCTTTTCTCCACACCCTCTCCAGCATTTATTGCTTGTAGACTTTTGGATCACAGCCATTCTGACTGGTGTGAAATGGTACCTCATTGTGGTTTTGATTTGCATTTCTCTGATAATGAATGATGTTGAGCATCTTTTCATGTGTTTGTTAGCCATCCGTATGTCTTCTTTGGAGAAATGTCCGTTTAGTTCTTTGGCCCGTTTTTTGATTGGGTCATTTATTTTTCTGGAATTAAGCTGCAGGGGTTGCTTGTATATTTTTGAGATTAGTTGTTTGTCAGTTGCTTCATTTGCTATTATTTTCTCCCATTCTGAAGACTGTCTTTTCACCTTGCTTATAGTTTCCTTTGTTGTGCAAACACTTTTGAGTTTAATTAGGTCTCATTTGTTTACTTTTGCTTTTATTTCCAATATTCAGGGAGGTGGGTCATAGAGGATCCTGCTGTGATGTATGTCGGAGAGTGTTTTGCCTGTTCTCCTCTAGGAGTTTTATACTTTCTGGTCTTACATTTAGATCTTTAATCCATTTTGAGTTTATTTTTCTGTATGCTATAAAAAAGTGTTCTAGTTTCATTCTTTTACAAGTGGCTGACCAGTTTTGCCAGCACTACTTGTTAAAGAGGTTGTCTTTAATCCATTGTCACAAAACCATTTTCATACCTTAAAAAAAAATTCCTTAAAATCATCCAATAGCCAATCACTGCTTTTTAAAAATAATTGTTTAATATGCAACTAATGTGTGATTACTATAGAAAAATTAGAAAATGAGTAAAACAAATCTAGTATTCTTATGCACAAAGATAATATTAACCTTTTTAATATTTTCCCAGATATATCAATATATATACACCTATGTATTTCTTAAAAATTTTTTCTTGGAATATAGTTGCTTTGAGGCTTTCCCAAAATAGCTCAATGGTAAAGAATCTGCCTGCAGTTCAGGAGAAGCAGGCCACATGAGTTCGATCCCTGGGTCGGGAAGATCCCCTGGAGGAAGAAATGGCAACCCACTCCAGTATTCTTGCCTGGAGAGTCTCATGGACAGAGGAGCCGCGCAGGCTGTAATCCAGAAGAGTTGCAAAGAGTCAGAGACAGCGAGCGCACATGCACGCATAGTTGCTTTACAGCCTGGGGGTGTTTTCTGCTGTACAGCAAAGCACATCAGCCATACATATACATGCATCCCCTCCTTTTTTGGACTCTCTTCCCATTTAGGCCACCAAAGGGTACTGGGTCGAGTTCCCTGTGCTAGCCAGTAGTTCTCATTAGCTATCTCTTTTATACCTAGCAGTGTATGTATGTCGATCCTAGCCTCCCAATCCGTCTCATCCCCTCTTCCCCCCTTGGCGTCCATAGTTTTGTTCTCTGCATCTGTGTCTCTGTTTCTGCTTTGCATATAGGTTCACCTGAACCATTTTTATAGATTCTGCATATATGCATTAATATACAATATTTGTTTTTCTCTTTCTTACTTCATTTAGTATGACAGTCCTTAGGTCCATTCATGTCTCAGCAAATAGCACATTTTCCTGTGTATTTTTAAAGCAGCTTATTGAGAGACAATTCTCATACCATCAATTTATCCATTAACATGTACAAATCAGTGGTTTTTAGTATATTCACAGGATTAGGAAAATCACCAAAATCAATTTTAGAACATTTTCATGACTCCAAAAAGAAACCCCAGTTAGCAAACACTCATAACCACCATCACCCTCAGCTCTAGACAACCACTAATCTACTTTGTATCTCTGTGTATTTACCTATTCTGCCTATTTCATATAAATGAAATTATACAATATATGGTCTTTTTTGATGGGCTGAATTCGTTTAGCATGTTTTGAAGGTTCACCCATGTCAGTACTTGTTTTAAATTGCCAAATAATATTCCATTATGTGGATATACCATAACTACATACTTTTGATTTTTTTAAAAAAAGAGGCATCATGCCAAATGACTGCTAGTGGATATAAGATTTCTTTTAGACATGATGAAAATGTTCTATAATGGACTGAAGTCATGGTTGCTTAATTCCAAATGTACTAAAAACCATCAAATTGTATACTTAAAGTACGTGAATTATATCTCAATAAATCTGTTATTAAAAATTATCATACCATATTTTCTCTTCATAAATTATTTTTTAAGTTTAATATGTTATTAACACTTTCTCACATCACTAAGTTATTTTTCAAAATATAGTTTTTAGTGTCCATATAATGGTTTTTATTCTATTTAACAAATTCCCTAGTTTTAGAAATTTAGATTGTTTCCAAAAGTGATTTTGCAGTTATACAAAAATACCATGATGAGCTTCTTGGTACATAAATCTGTTTCCTATATCTGATGGTTTTATGGAAAAAGGTTTTGAATTCTTTTCCTGGTGTTCCAATGTATGTTTTTGTTGCTAAAAATTCTTCCAGCTTTATTGCCATACACAGTAGTTCTCTCTCTGAGCTCAAAATTTCTGTTTGCTGCCTTACAATGATTTTCTCAAAGATTCCTTTTCTCTGCAAAAATGATAGTAAGCTTAGTACTGAAATAGGTAAGGCTCCTTAGGCTAAGATTTAGTTTCTTTACTAATTTCTATTTGATAATTCAGCAGAAGGAGAGACATTATTTATATATTTATATCTATAATGTTGCTTGTTAACTAGGAAAGAACTCAATGGCTTAATTCATAGAACTCCAGAAAGAAATCCCAGTTAGCAAACACTCAGACCACCGTCACCCTCAGCCCTAGACAACCACTAATCTACTTCATATCTCTGTGTATTTACCTAAATATATTGTAGATCTATTAATGGTTAATTAGAAAGATTTATAAGCAGTTCATTTCTTACCTAGAAGAACAACTGGTAAATCATCTCAGGGCTAAGATTTATTCAGTATATTAAAAGGTCTCTCTCTTTCCTTTCATTCACACATATATACTATTACACACACAACTGATTCATACTTTGACATTATTAAAACCTAACACTTAACCTAAAAATATCCTGCATGCTATAAGTTGCTTCAGTCGTGTCCAACTCTTTGTGACCCCATGGACTGTAGCCCACCAGGCACCTCTGTACATGGGATTCTGTAGGCAAGAATACTGGAGTGGGTTGCCATTTCCTCCTCTAGGGGATCTTCCCAACCCTCAGATGAGGGATCAAACCCTCATCTCTTAAGTCTCCTGCATTGGCAGGCAGATTCTTTACCACCAGCGCCTTTAAATTCCCCTTGATTATTGGTTATTGGGCTATGGAGTTCAGAAATATTTGCCTGCTCTTACATAAGCCATCTCTACCTGTGACCACCAAGGAATTTCCTTCCATTTCTTCCTCCTTAAGGATAAATCTGCATCTTATGTTTTCTTATTTGTTTTCTGAAAAACACCTTTACAAACAGTGCCACAGAAGAGCTGATATTTTCAGAGGAATGGCCATTTGAACTTTTGGCCATTTTCTGAATTCACTTCTGTTTGGTGGTGAATTTTTCATACATGTTTACATGGAGCTGTCAAACCTCCATGCTGTGAAGCTGGTATGCTGACATGGGAGCCTTGCAGTGCTAGGGAAGGAACATAAATTAGCCAAGGGAGCTCTGAACATGTGACTGAGATTGGGCAAATCCCACTTTTACCTAAGTACATGAGATGCTGAATTGTGAAAAAGAATTCCAGCATAAAAGAAATAGGATCTTCCTCCCTGACAACTTGTCTGAGGAAAAGCTCCATCTTTTCATGTTGTGGTTGCTCACTCGCTAACTCATGTCTGCTTCTTTGTGACCCCACGGACTGCAGCATGCCGGGCTCCTCTGGCCCCCACTATCCTGGAGTTTGCTCAAATTCATGTCCATTGAGTCAGCGATGCTATCTAACTATGTCCTCCTGGCTTCCAGGTGGTACACTGATAAAGAAACCACCTGCCCATGCAGGAAATGAGAGACCCAGGTTTGTTCCCTGGGTTGGGAAGATCTCCTAACATAGGAAATGGCAACTCGCTCCAATATTCTTG
Source organism: Redunca redunca (assembly GCA_006410935.1). Taxonomy (NCBI): domain Eukaryota; kingdom Metazoa; phylum Chordata; class Mammalia; order Artiodactyla; family Bovidae; genus Redunca; species Redunca redunca. Next base: position 267,434 of record SJYQ01094324.1, read on the forward strand.
CCTGGAAAATTCCAGGGACAGAGGAGCCTGGCAGAGTACAGTCCATAGGGTTCACGAAGAGCTGGACATGACTGAGCACACACACACTCGTCTTTTCCTGCATATAAAATTCTGAAAGATTATGAATTGCCACCCTCAGAGCCAGCTAGAAATCACATTAATTAGAGTGTCCATAGCAAACATACATTTTGATGCGCTCACTGGACTCTGGAGAGTAAATGAGTCATTTGTACCAGAGCAAGACTCCTGTAGGATGCTTGCTGCCAACTAGGTAATATCTGAGTCCTGCTCACAGTCGTCGTGGTCTGGCCTTTGGGACACATCCATTTGCTCTATTCCAGGAGTGCCAGCCTTCCTGTTTTGCTTTGGTGTATGTTCACTGTAGCTGCAGGGAGTGCCAACCTCACATAATTTTATCCGGTCTTCTTGGTGTCACTTTTTTACATTCCCGTTGCTTTTCTCCCCTAATATCTTTTCTTGGCATCTCACGGGGCACCCCCTCCCCCATTCTTTTTTTTTAATTGCAATGAAATAGACATAAAATTGACCATTTTCATCTTTTTTAAATGTACAATTCAATGGCGTTAAGTACACTGACATTGTTTGCAGCTATTACCACTGTTTGCCTCCAGAACTCTTTTTTTCATGCTGTACTAAAACTCTCCCCATTAAACAGTAACTACCCATTCCTCCCTCCACCTCTGACAATCACCACTCTACTTCCTGTCTCTGTGAAATGGACTACTCTAGATACCTCATATAAGTGGAATTAGACAATATTTGTGTATGGCTTATTTCACTTAGCATAGGGTCTTCAAGGTTCATCCTTGTAGCATGTATTAGAATTCCCTTCCTTTATAAGGCTGAAAATTATTTCATTGTGAATATATACCACATTTTGTTTATCCACCCAGCTATCAATGGACGTTTCTACCTATTGGCTGTTATGCATAATGCCGCTATGAAATTAATATGTAAATTCCTGTTCCAATTCTTTTTAAATAAATTTTGAAACTGCCCTTAAAGAGTAGGGAATTGAGTTTAGAACTCAGAAATTAGAAGCAAGAGGATCTTGAATTAAAATGAAGCCTCTTCGAAGTAATACCTGTATATTCTTCTAGCCTAAAGATGACAGGCCTCCTATGGAATTTGACAAACATTAAAGATCAATACTCTATTAAACGTGGTTCCTTTTGCATTTATAGATGCAAAATTCATCACACCAAACTCTCAGTGCCTTGCAAGTCATCTCTAGGTATTCCATCTTCCCTCTCTGTACAGTGTGGGTTTTCCAAGTGTCCCGTGAAGTTGGCATGAAAGACAAACCAATTGCCCTGGGATTCTTGAGACTGAGTTAGGTAGAAATGTTGATGACTTGATTATTGAGTCCTTTGATCCTGCTGAGACTCTTGAGTCCCAGAAATTAACAAATACATATATGAAAAATTAATGAGTCATGCAAAGGGAGAGAGCCTATCCCAAAAAGTTACCTTAGTTAATGTGCAGTGAAAAGGCGTTTAAACTATATCAGATGCAAAATGTGGAAACAGCAACAACTGAAAAACAATTTTTAAATTTAGAAGACTCTAAGCTGCTCAAACCCAAGCCCATGGAAGTAAGAGAAAACAGTGATGAGTCAGAAGAGAGGTCCTCGCGCACACCCAAGCAGATCACTCACTGATCTGCTTTATTGGTTACCACTACATCTCACCTAACGGCAAAGTGTTGCTTATGTTCAGATAGGCACTGAATTTGGGTGCTACATTGTTCTGCTTTAAATGTGGCTGGTAAAGGATCCTAACCATGTCCTCTTCTGTCTGTAGGAGTAGATAATCTCTATGAGAGGGCACTTCACATCCGCAAACTGCTCCTGACCTTGCCCAGGTCGGTCCTTATAGTGATGAGGTACCTCTTTGCCTTCCTCAATCAGTAAGTACCACAATTTTTTGCCAAAATGCTCATTTCAATTCCCTGTGTACCGCTCTGAATTCTTTGTTCTTGGATTCTGTAAAATGTACATTGGGTTCGTTTTATTAGTGGAGCCAAAGAGAAGATGATTGACTAGAGACTGAAGGTGCATTTTTCCTCAGCAGATCAAAGTCATCATGTGTGACCTACCTTATAAGGTCACACAATGACCTAAATAAACCTCATCACCAGATGTGGAAACTGTGGCCATAAATGCAAAAATGCACACGTATTACTAAAAAGAACACTTTTCAGTGAAATATGTGCTTTTTTCCAACTTCCATCCAAAGCCAGTGTCATAAATGTTTTTGTCAAAATGATGTAAACCTCCTGCTCACTGCAGAAAATTTCTGTGATTTTTAATGTTATAGTCAGGGAAGGAAGGGAATTGTAGGTGAGACTTGTACACAGATCAAAAAAAGAATTGTCTGCAAATTGAGTATAATGAGACCTTGTCAAAAAGATGATATTTCTAAAGCAATCTTTAAAACAATGTCACAGAAATCTTAAAAATCACTACATTATTTTCAAGGAAACTTGACTTTTAATTTAGGGAACTTGATTTCAGTTGTGCCACTTGTAGGTACATGGGCTCCAAGATAAGAACATCTTCCCCTGTCTATCTGAGTCCCCTTGCTCTTTAACATTTCAGTTAAGCAGTTTTTTTAATTAAAAAAATTCAGGTGGAGTAAACTTCAGGAAGTGCTTTCTCACTCAACCATGAGCTCTCCCTTCCTAAAATTAGAAAATTTTTCTTCTGTTTCACCAGAAGTGTTAAATTCTTAAAAGCCATGGGGATTTATTACCACCCTGCTGACTCTTCCTGAAATCATACCATTCAGACTGACCACACACCCCCAGCCCCCAAGCCAAGTATCCTACAATAGGGAAATGCTGGCAGGGAACCCATACAGCATGAAGCTAAAGCATCTACAGATGACATAAGTATAGAAGTCACCCCTGGAAATAAGCAGTACCAAGAGAGATGGGTGTAAACTATTTTAGGTTAAATGATACCATAAACTTTTATCTTTAAATAAGCCTAATCACCCAGGTAGTTGTAAAAATCTGAAGGTTTGCCATCTTCACCTTTAATTGCACGTGCCTCTCCTTCCCCAACATGGACCACCTCGCATTCCTGCTGGCCTCTACCTGATGTCCATACCAAATATTCTTGACACGCCAAAGTGAAACCCACTGTGAACCAATCAACCACAATGGACTAGAAAAGCAAACTGACCATGAGTCAAGAAAGCTCTCAAAGTGTGAATCTAACTGACGGTGGATCTCAACAGACTAGCAGCTGTGCCGTGAGCCAGACCTTGGCATTGCTTCCAGCATTTCTGCCCAGAGATATCCCCTGGTTCCTGCTCCTGCCTTCGTGCAGAGGTCAGGCCCAGTCTCTAGAGCAGGGTATGTGGGACAGGCATTTTGAAAAGAGAAAGAAGCTATTCTCTTTTCATTGTAAAATCAAACATTTTGTATCAGCTGTTTGCTCTTCAAGCCAGCACTAACTAAAGGCCCAGAAAGACTGACCCTCCCCATTGAGCTTAAGTGTGTTTTGAACATAAGATCATTCTTATTCGGCATCTCACTTTTCCTTCCTGCATTCATGGTGAAGGTGATCTGTAACATGATCATTGGCTGTTATTTGTGAACGGTTGTAAGATTTTCTGTTTGAGAAATGGCAGAAAGGAAAGACATATGTTGCCTGTGAGAATTATACTTTTGTATTTTCTACTTTCTCAGCTATCTTATTTCCCAAACAGGGTAAAGTATCTTGTCACACGGTATCTCAGTTTCTTTGTGTCTGTCAGCATCTCACAAATGTAGCTGAATCTCCTTTTCTCTCCTTCCGTTTGTCATCTGTTCACCTGGATTTTACATTTCCTTTCAAGGTTGACATTCTATACACTGAAAGATAGATTCTCTAGATTCTCCCTGGAACAGCACCTTGCCCATGTGTTAGAGGCATAGCATAAAGAACTTCTTATTTTCAGTCCCCTGTGGAAAATATTTCACCAACAGCCATTGAATTGAATTTTAAAATTAGGACTAGACAACTGGACATCTCCCCCAAAGTTTGTAGTTTACAGCTTTAAATGGAATGTGAGAATTGAGGATTCTTTTTCCCCTTCACTTGCACTTGTAATTGTCTTTTGTGACACTAGTTGTCGCCTTGTATTGATCATCTTACCCAAAAGCAAATTACAAAGCCTGGAGTTGCTTTCTTTCTTTCAGTGGGTACAAAGAAAAGGTGCTTTTGTTTTTCTCGGGACTCCCCTCAAGATTTATGGGAAAAAATGAAATCTGAAATGTATTTGGTTAGTTGGAGGACAGTTTTAAAGATCATCATACTGCAAATGAAACTCTTTTGCTTGATCCTGGTCTCCATTGTGTTAGAGATTATCTTAAACTCCCTTGTGACTTTCAAAAAAAAATGCCACTTAATTAAGCAAACAGGATTTATATTCCCTTTTCCATGTCTACCTAGTAGAAAGGTTATAAGTTGTTTTACTTTCTTTGGAATTTGCTGAGCCACCTTAAAGTAGGATGAAATATTTTATTCTAATAAGAAAACTCATTTTCAGAATAGGAAGTATCCTATTAAGCGTTTTCTTTTTTCCCCTTGTTCTAACTCCCGTCTTGCTTGTTTTCGTAGTCTTTCACAGTACAGTGATGAAAACATGATGGACCCTTATAACCTGGCCATCTGTTTTGGCCCTACATTGATGCCTGTCCCAGAGATACAGGATCAAGTGTCCTGCCAGGCTCATGTGAATGAGATTGTCAAAACCATCATCATCCACCATGAGACTATTTTCCCAGATGCTAAAGAGCTGGATGGCCCTGTTTATGAGAAATGTATGGCTGGAGATGAGTATTGGTAAGTCCAAGAATTTTAGTCCTTCCTTCTCCTGGAAAAAATTATAGAAGTACAGATATGAACTTAATTAAAAAAAAAAAAAGAATTGACTATAAGATGCCAGTGCTTCCAATTAAAAAAAAAAGAATCAGGAACACTTGAGATAAATTAGAATATTAAATCCCATGACAGCACTGGCTTCTTCTTATGGAAATTCATATTCATTTCTCTTTTCCCTAAGCATGGCATCTTTTTAGATACACCTACCCCATCATGACTTTTGTAGAGAATGGTTTTTAAATAGCGAGCTGTATACATTTTTACTGTTATATCAAGAAAAGATAACTGAATTAACAGACTTCATTTTCAGTCCTAAATAGTTTTAATTCTATGGAAAGTATTTCAAAAGTTTCATTTTAAAGGAGCAGCTGTCAACTAAATGTGTTTTCATTCTTACTTTCATTTTCATTCTTACTAATATTGTCCTAATCAATTACACAAGTCATGGTCACTTTGAACAGTTATTACATTATTATATTGTTGGGATAAAAAATGTTTAATAAGACAATATAGTCACCTCCCAATGAAGGGTAAAAATGTATAATCCAAAGATAAGGAAACCCCAAAATGTTTATGTTCACTATTTGATACATGAGTTCCAGCTTCTAAGAAATCATATACAGTAAAACTGGCTTTAATTCATTGAGGTCCTCCTGTGTGCCAGCTTCCCAGTGCATATGATCTCTTATATTCCCACTCTACCGAGTAAGTTGAGAGAGGACAAGGAGCCAGGCCAGTGACTAGTGGTTTCTGGAGGCAGCCCAAGTCTGTCTGGTTCCTAAGTCCACACAAGTCTTCCCACTCAGCAGTTGCCTCCCAGCCTCCCTCGAAAACTGCCCTGTGCAGCTCAGATTCAGGAGCAGCTGGAAATAGATTTGCCTAAGCCCTTCATTCTGGACTCTGCGGGATACTTTGTTTCCCACTGCCTTACTGGGGATTAAGTAGAAGCAGAACAAGTAGCTGAAAAATCTAAATAACTGAAAGTACACTTTTTAACTTAAACCACAGTATAATTTAAACTACAAATGATCTTATGCCGTTAAGAAAATTCAGAATTGACCATTTCCAGAAGTACTGCGTTCTAAATTAACAACAAAGCATGATAGATTCTATGTGTGTGTTAGCTGCCCAGTTGTGTCTGACTCTGCAACCCCATGGACTGTAGCCCACCAGGGCTACATATTTTTAAAATACTACATGCACGTACTGACATAAGCTTGGCTCTGGAAAGATAAATGAATAAAACTCAGTCCTGGTGAGTTTTTCAGAATTTTATTTTCCTAGTTGTATTTGTCTCAGGGCCAGTGTCAGTTAGTGTTTACAAATATTCAGGGCTCTATTGGTAAGTTGTGCTGTCTTATTCACTTTATCAGAGAGCAAATATATGGATGTCTGGTCAATATTATTTAATGTGTTGCATTCTAGGACTTTTTGTGGTTGCTCCTTTTTTACAAACAGGGTAAAATCCCCATAATAAAGAGTCTTGAAGTCAGGAACATGTGCTTGATTATGTCTTCTCCTACACATGATATTCTCTATAGATACTGCTTGTTTTAAACAGAAAGTCAGTATTATAGTAATCATCCTCATCCCCCAATGCCAGCAATATAAATGGGCTTTTACCACAATGTCAGGATTTGTATTTGTAACCAATGCATTCCATTTATCAGCATACATTTGAGAAGTAATAGTGGTAATGTTAAAGGATAAAATCTCTCAGATATAAAAATGAACATGTGTCAAGAAAAGTTGAAAAAGATACTACAGCCAATTCAAAGCGGAAATCAAAGAGCCATCCATTTTTATGCAGTAGGGGATATTGAAATGAATTTGCAAAAACTGGTGTATCCAGAGGGTGATGATCATATTTCACTAGAATTCAATACATTTTCATTTTTATAAATAAGAATCATTTGTAATACTATCAGTTTCCTACACGTCAATTTTGTCTTTACAGAGTTGTAATATGTCAAAGATGAAGGGACATAGAGTCCTATAGGATTACACAATCCTGGAGGCTCCAGCATTCCACTGAAAAGCTATCCAGGAACTCCTTTGCCATTCCGAAGTCTTCTATTTTTCCTTATAGTAGCAGTTGTTCAGTTTTGAAATTCACTTTGGCTTTATATGATTTCTACTTCTGCTCCTCAGCGACAGCCCATACAGTGAGCACGGTACGCTGGAGGAAGTGGATCAGGACGCTGGTACAGAGCCACACACCAGTGAAGACGGTATGTACTTGTGCTCATGCTATTATAAAACTAGTCTTTATGGCCATTTTTATAACCATTTTTATTTTTATTTTTTTAATTTTTATTTTAACTTTAGTTTACTTTACATTACTGTATTGGTTTTGCCAAACATTGACATGAATTCACCACGAGTGTACATGCATTCCCAAACATGAATCCCCTCCCAACTCCCACCCCATACCATCTCTCTGGGTCCTCTCCTTGCATCAGTCCCAAGCATCCTGCATCGGACATCGACTGGCGATTCGTTTCTTACATGATAGTATACATGTTTCAATGCCATTCTCCCATCTCATCCCACCCTCTCCCTCTCTCTCTCCCCCAGAGTCCAAAAGTTCACTCTATAGATCTGAGTCTCTTTTGTTGTCTCGCATACAGGGTCATCATCCCCATCTTTCTAAATTCCATATATATGCGTTAGTATACTGTATTGGTGTTTTTCTTTCTGGCTTACTTCACTCTGTATAATCGGAAGAATTACTTATACTCGCTTTGGCAGCACATATACCAAGAATTGCTTGTATTAAGAATTCAGTAGATACAAAATAATATTTACTAAATATGTGTAAACTACAAAGAATACTCCTACAGGGAACACCTGTGAAACCACCACCAAATTTAAGAAAAAGGTATTACCATTTTACTTTCCTGAACCCATTGTCTTCCATATCCCTCAAGGTAAGCTCTGTGTTTGTGCTTTTAAATGGATTGTTTCATTTTCTGTTTTCTTGAACTTTTTATAAATGGAATCATACTATATATACTTTCACTGTTTTCTATTCAGTATTATATTCCTGAAATTCATCCCCATCGTTGCATGCAATTAGAATAATTTACCACTGTATAGTATTCCATTGTATTTTTTTTTATTATTGGTGAATATGTGAGGTGTTTTCTGTTTTTTGCCATTAAAAACAGTTCGGGTATGAATATTTTGAACATGTGCCTTGCTGCAGGTGTACAGGAGTTTCTCTCACATATACACACCTAGGAGTAAGCATGTCTTCAACCTTGCTACATACTGCCAAACTATTTTTGAAAATGGTTCTAAGGGCAGTCCAGTGGTTAAGATCCCATGCTTACACTTCAGGAGACATGGGTTCGATCCCTGGTCAGGGAACTAAGATCCCACCTACCACGAGCAGCCAAAAAATAAGAAAATGGTTGTAGGGCTACCTACTCCCACCAGCAGTGTCTTAGCCTTTCAGTTGTATGTAGTCATCAACACTTGTGTTTATCAAATACTGTCTTTGCCAATACTGTCAAGTGTTTAATGGTATCTCATTGTGATTTTAATGTGCATTTCTCTGCTTCCTGATGAAGACGTTTTAAAACATAGTATATTAATAGAAAACGCATGGTATGGTAAGGGTAAGGGGGTATGGTAAGACCAACAGATCAGGAGATGATCGCCATTGAAAAGATAATCTGATGTTCACAGTTCCTAAGAGGAGGGGACACATCACACCTCAGGGGGCCGGGGAAGGCACCAGGGTCAGACGGGTAGGAGAACAATTGGCCAAGAGTTTTTATGGTGGTTTCCACAGGAAGGAACAAGCAAGGCAGGGTAAGCAGGGTTAGGGGTTGCCTAGTTTTAATAATTTCAGGGGGCTCTGTGGCTGTCTCTGGTTGGTACCTGGCCATGAAGTGATGGGGGCAGGGAGATAGTGGCCTGGAGTATGGGCCCTGGATTGGTTGGTTTGCATTTGAAAAGCACATTCCAGATGAGTTGTTTACTAGGAATTTGCCAACCCTGGAAGGGACAGTCCCTCCAGGGGGGGCAAAGCCCCAGAGGTCATACTATAGAAAATGAAAAACATGGTTATTACAGATGCAGTAATTTTTGTATGTTTAGATTTATTTTTGCAAAATTCCTATCAAATGTTTTTCCATCTTAGGGCCTATTTGCCCACTGTTAGTTTATCTGGGCTTTTTTTGCTTGCTTTAGTTTGGTTTGGTTTGGTTTTGGTCTTTCCTTGTAAAAGTTTATGAAGCTGGATCAAGCCCTTTATTGAGTATCAGTTCAGTTCAGTTGCGTCCGACTCTTTGTGACCCCATGAAACACAGCACGCCAGGCCTCCCTGTCCATCACCAACTCCCAGAGTTCAGTATATGCTTTGCAGATATTTTCTGTTCTGTAGTCTTTCATGTGTCTATTATGTCTTTTGCCAAACAGAGGATCTTAATTTTAAAGGAGCTGAATTTACCCATCTTTTCCTTCATGGTTGTTTCACTTTGTGTCTCCTTTAAGAAGTCCTTATCCTTCTGTGCCTTGATGTTAATGTAGAAGCTCTTCTATAGCCTCTTTTAAATCCTTTCAGGTTTTGTTTTTCACACATAGGGCTTAATTCTACCAGGAATTCATTTGGAGGTGTGGTGTGAGGAAGGGATCTGTTCCTCTTTTCTCCATATGGATGCGCAGCTGTCCCAGCCTTAATTGTCCTTTCTCTACTGCCCCGCACCTTTATCATAAGTCAAGTGTCCTCTCTGTGTGAGTCCATTTCTGGTCTCTGTTCTTTTCCATGGGTCTACTTGTTTATCCCTACCCTGCCGTCTTCATCTTGATACCTTTTAATAAATCTCAATGTTTGTCAAGTCAAGACCTCTGACTTTGTTCCTCTTCACAATTCTTTGCCTTTTGCAATTTCACTTAAATTCCAAATTCAGTTTTTCAAGTTCCTAGAAACAAACAAGAAAAAGCTAAAAACCTGTTGAGGTTTAGGTTGCAATTGCACTGATTCCACATATATTAATATGGAAAGAATTGATATTTTTATAATATACAGTCCACAGACATCTTTCTAGTTACTTAATGTCACCCAATAAACTTTTATACGTTTCTCTGTAGGAATCATTTTTTCTCTAACTTGTTAAGTTTAATGTTTAACATTACTTTTTGACATTTTTAATATGAACATATAAAGCTGTCAGTTTTTTCTTAATACCTCTTTAGCTATAAGCATAATCCTTTTATTCCCTCTTAACTATGACTAACCTGCTTTAAACTTATTCAGTTTTATTTTTGATTATTTTTTCTCCCAAGTTCAGTTCACTTTCATATCCACTTGGTCATTTGCTCTTTACTCATAATACTAATCCTTTCTATTGTTTTAGATTATATGTCTAGTTATTCTAAAAAGCTGAAGTCTTCCTGGATTTGTTTTTGTTGGCTTTTGTTCATCTGTCTCTTATTTCCAATGTGTTTTATATATTTTTTACATATTTCTTAGAACTTTATGGAATTTATTTACGTTGAGGTAAAGGTATGTCCCTCCAGAAAGGGTTTTCATTTACTTCTGCCTGGGGCATAACCAGCTTGGAACCACAATAGATTTTGAGGTTTTTTTCAGGCCACCCAGGTAGTATCAACTTAAAATGCAAACCTGCCTGAGGGCTAGAATGTGATTGGGATTCTGAGGTGATTTTTTTTCCCCAAGGCTTCAGATAGATTTTTTTCCTTAAATTCAAGGTCAGAGTGGTTACATCTATGGAGAAGTGTGGAGAGTGAGAAGGGAGGAGAATTTCAGAACTAGAAATCCATTGTGACGCTGAGAATTCGATACTTTGGTGGGGCTTAGAGTCTCCATACTGGGCAGCCCCTGGACCTAGTCTTTTGTTTAAAATAAAGCTTAATTTAACCAGGCAGGGGAAAATGCTCTCAAGGCAAACTCTGACTTACATATTCTAGTGTTCATAATTCTGGTGTCCTGTTTAAGTCCGTAGATTCCTTCATTCATCAAGTTTAGTATCCCTCACTGTCATGATTAATGCACTTACGAAGTTTTTTTTTTTTAATCCAGCATTTTTAGTTGATTTCAGCAGGAAGGTCATCAAGGTGTGTAGAGTCCACCCTCTGCTTTAAAAAAAAAAAAAAAAATTGACATTTTTCAGAAACTTAAGTTGGAAGAAACTCTTTAAAGGGACAGCTTCTATGTCTGTGGGATTGCTTTTGAAAGTCTATGAGCCCACCCTCTGCCATTCTTCTCTCCTTTCTTTTGTCTTGAGTTTCCTTTCTCTATAATTCATTCCTTTTTCACTGGTGACTTTTCTCAGTGTTTCCTTGCTTGTCCCAGTGGCAGGAAAAGCCCATGACAGAGCCCTAGCCATCTCTCTGCCCAAACCTCAGTCTCACCCCTGTACCATCTGTCAGTTCTTACCTGTTCTTACCTCTTAGCTACAAAAGAGAAGCTTTTCTGAGAGCTCTGTGTTTGAGACAACATTTTGATCTTGTTCACCTGATAGTGCCGGAGAGAAAAGCATTGCTTACAAAGAACAGATGTTCTTGCCTGCAGCCAGACTCTTCCTATAACTAAATTAACCAGAGTATTGATCTGTCTCTTTGATCACCCAGGTATTGCATTTTCTTCCCTCTGTCATGGTATCACTAAAGAGAGTAACTTTTGTTTCCAAAAGAGAGAGGCTGTCACAGAATAAAATGATCGTCTGCAAGGGCAGGGGTAACAGATGTAGGAGAGTAAGTGTCAGGGACAGCAAGGTCCCAAAGGGATAGCATGATATACTAGCACTTTGTATAAAATTACAAAAAATGGAAATCTCTTGCACAAAATTACAATAGCCACATAAGAAAATGAAGTTATCATGTTCACCCTCATTGTTGTTATTGGTAGCAGTAGCATTCTACTAAGCCTCTGCAGGACTTTAAAGGGCTGTGTGACCCTACATGAAAGGGGTGTGGTGCATCGCCATGCCCTGAGATCGATTTGCTCTGCAATGACTAGACTGAGACGTGTATAAATAGCTTATTGATTGACACTTGACTGTGAAATTTCTCTCATGGGAGTAGAAAGAAGTCAAATTTTATACAAATAATGAAATTGCTCAGAATTACTAGTTGATGTAGTAAGATCACCAGTGAAGTATACTTGTGATTCATCTGGTCATTCGTTCATAATGTCTGTACCTTTGAACTAAATAAGCAAAGTCTGATCATCTTGCTGCTAGCTGTTTCAAAAAAGAAGGAGGTAATGAGCATAGAGGGCATGATGATGAAATTATGATAAAATATGTACATATCTATTAAACAGTCTTAAATGGCCCTTGGCCAGTGATGACAGTATATGATCGAATGGCATTAAAGAGCATGCATAGCTCCCTCTTCCCTTTGACAGATACATGGGTTGTGTACTTTGTTATCCTATTATGTTTCCATTTTTTCAGTAAAACAGTTTAACCGTGTGGGTGTAGCACATAAGAATTTGCAGACTGCATGTCATGATGCTCTTTTCAGTCAATCGGCATGTCTTCATTCCTCCATGAATGTTTATCTGTGTCCCTTACACCACAGACATGCTTATTTCTGTCCCTCAGGGAGACCTGGGGTAAAAAATTTGGTATCTGTCATCTCGGTTCAAGCAGGATTTACTTTTTATGTGCAAGTTTAGAACAGAGTATAAAGTCAGGCCCAGAGTTCTATTTCCTCCTCTATGAGCAGACTTGTGGATATTTAATAAAACTGCTATTTATATTAAAATATTTTTAGGATGGAATAATGGAGTGTTAACATATGATCTAAAAGTTATTGTCAGTTGTTAAAGAACTTAAACTATTGTTTTAAAATTATTTTTACACCTACCTTGTTGAGAAATATACTACGTACAGATTATAGTGTTTGATTCTTCCATATGAACTATTATTTACTTAAGCATCTACTTACCTACTAGCAAAGGATGGGACTTTTTTTCCTCTTTATTTTAAATATATAGCAGAAATTCATCCCGGTCCTTCATAGAAGATAAATCCTAAGCTTTTTCAATATGTTTGTTTTTTATGTTCATGCTGTCCCAGGGAATGTTTACATTTTTCAAGTGAGAAAGAAGCTTAGCTGACTATCCAGAGATTTCATTTGTAGTTATTTCATATAACAGATATTGAAGATATTGCATTAAACTTTGGGAAGAGATTAACTCTTTTAAATGAAAAGGTTTGTCACCAAGGGAAATAGAAAATAATAAGTTCCTGACAAAATATTTGACAGTTTTTAATCTATTATGTGTACATATATTCTAAAGCATTTCTAAAGTAACAGCACACATGTTCAGTTTTTAACAAATGAGGTTGCTCACTGTATAGAGTTCTCTAAGCATAATCCCACTTGTACTGACCCTTTTTAGTTCTGTTTCTTATTGATTAGAAGTTGACTCACCTGTTGTTGGTAGCAGGGATAAGGATGGGGTGATGGTGAGAGAGGAGAGGAAAGACCACGGAGCCACCAGTTCTGGGCTTTTTGCAGTAACCTGAATCACAAAATGCAACTCTTGTAGTTGTTTTGAGTGGTTTGTCCTCTTATTTGCCTTCAATATTTGTGGTCAGAATTAAATGAGCTGAAATTCAAATTCTAGGCCCAGAGTTTGATATCTCTTTTCAACTTTTGATTTTGAGATCACTGTAGATTCATATGCAGCTGTAAGAAACGCTACAGTGAGATGCCATACACCTCTCCCCTCCCCACTTCCCCCCAGTAGGAACTAACATCTTACATCACTGTTGCTACTATCACAAGGACACTGACACTGATACACTCCATCCACTGTATTCACATTTCACCAGTTTTACAGGCACTCACTTGTGTTGTTTACTTAGTTCTACACAGTTTTATCACACAAGTAGATTTGTGTGACCACAGTCAAAATCAAGAACCGTTGCATCATAGGGAGCCCTTTGTGCTACCCTTTCATAGCCAAAGCCATTTCCTTCCATCACTTCCCCCCACCCTAGCCTCTGGCGATCACTAATCTATCCTCCGTCTCAGTTATTAGGTCATTTCAAATATGTCATATGAATGGCCTTGTGCAACATGTAACTTTTTGAGGTTGGCTTTTTCTCACTCACCATTATTCCTTTCAGTACCTTTTGATCCTAGAAGATTATTTTTGAACCTGGTCTCTTAAGTAGGTATGCTTATTTCACAAATAATATCTAGAATTTGGTTTCAAAAATAAAGTTGTCTTTACACTTGGTGACAAGATTTGATAGTGCCCAAAAAATACCTAAGGAAATTAAATGTATTCAAACAATATTTAATGTGGTGATATCTGTAAACTTGTTTTTAAAATTGGCAAATAAAGCATAAACTTCTAGAAAAGTGACTCTTACATGTTATAAATAGTATTAACATGTTGCCTGGGAGCTTCATCAATGTCAAAGTAATATTGGAGCTATTGCAGAGAACATTACAATGCAAGGAGTGGTTTTATATATCACAAAGTTTTAAATATTTTTATTAGACTGTCATGATCTCTCTAGTACAAGGCTGTAGAAATTAAGATCGAATTTTCAATTTTTCTTTGCCTGAGAAACTGATGACAGAAAGAGAATGCTTTCCTTTATCCCTTTTAACAGCATCATTTTCTCATTGTCTTGATTTGTAACCTTGTTCTGTCTGGTTATTAAAATGACCATGTTTCTTTCTAAAGCCTCATATAGACCTTTCAGTTAGCGTATCATGCCTCCCTGACAATCCCGCCCACAATGTTGTCGGCTGTGTTCTTTGTAGAATGTGAGCCAATAGAAGCAATAGCCAAGTTTGACTACGTTGGGCGGTCTGCCAGAGAATTGTCCTTCAAGAAGGGTGCTTCCCTGCTGCTGTATCACCGCGCATCGGAGGACTGGTGGGAAGGAAGGCACAACGGGATTGACGGGCTTGTGCCCCACCAGTACATCGTGGTGCAGGATATGTGAGTAGTGCCAGCTTCCATCACCTGAGTGCTCCCAAGAGAAGACTCCAGCTGTTGTTCTTACATTGTTCTTACCTTGGTCTTATGAGAAAAGAGAAGGGATTACAGAGCAAAAACTTCTGATCTGGGCTCAGTTCTTCACCTTGCTGATGAAAAATGAAAACCTGTTGGCCGGGAAGTACTGTTAGCAAGGACCCATGCTCTCCCAGCAGGTCTGGAGCAAGGACTAGTGAGAGGTGCCTTCTGAAGCTTTCAGGTTCTTAGAAAATACCCTGTGCAGAGGCTAGTTTTAGGAGCTGAAGTGGCATGGCTAATGCCTAAAACAGTGGTGCCTCTTCCCTTGGTGTCTATTTTAATTCCAAATTCTCCAAAGGGAGGCTACTGACTTCAGGTCTAAAGAGAATCATCTCCAGGCTTCTTTTTTAATTTTGCTCATGAGAAAACTCTACTTTCAAAAATACTTAAAGTGGTATCTTCCCACCTGGTCTTAATATTAAGTGAAAGAAACAAGTTACAAAATAACACGTACAGTATAATCTTAATTTTGTGACTGTGGTATTTCACAATACAGCACCAATTTATGAACAGCTTTTCAAGGAAAAGAGAAAAATACCACATAAAATGGACACAGTGGTTGATTCAGCCTAATTTTAAACTGTTAAAATGTCTCTCAGAATCCAAGAAGTATTGTGTGTGTGTTATGCAGACATACAGTCCTAAAGTACACAAACATATAAATATGTACAGTAAATACTGTACATACATGTGGACATGCTTAGAGAGAGGTATACCAGGCAGAGGAGAAAAGCAGAGAAAAAGATTTTCTAGAATTCAAACAGTGGTTGTCTCTGGATGTTATATTATGGGTGATTTGTCATCTGAATTTTCCAATTTACCTGTCACGAAATGATGCTATATTTATAGTGAAAAGAGGCAAGTTATGTTAGTAAGAGAAAGACTGACATACAGAAATGCCATCACTTATTCTTTTGTCCCCATTCATCAAGCAAAAGACCCTCACTCTTGATTCTTAACTGTCTCAGGGATGATACATTTTCAGACACTCTGAGCCAGAAAGCCGACAGCGAGGCCAGTAGTGGGCCGGTAACTGAAGACAAGTCTTCATCCAAGGACATGAACTCCCCAACAGACCGACATCCTGATGGCTATTTAGCCAGGTAGGTGGACTCCCAAGCTTCCACTTCTCCAGGGGTTCTGAGGAGCTGTGGCGTCCACAGCCTTGCAGAATTACCCAGCGTGACAACCTCTGCTCTTCTCTCTGTCTAGACAAAGAAAAAGGGGAGAGCCACCCCCTCCAGCAAGGCGTCCTGGCAGGACCAGTGATGGCCATTGTCCCCTCCATCCCCCACATGGTCTTTCCAACTCCTCAATTGACCTGGGGTCCCCAAGCCTGGGCAGTCATCCCCGGGGCCTGCTGCAGAACCGTGGCCTCAACAACGACAGTCCTGAGAGGAGGCGTCGGCCAGGCCATGGCAGCCTGACCAACATCAGCCGCCATGACTCCCTCAAGAAGATCGACAGCCCTCCCATTAGAAGGTCCACATCATCAGGGCAATACTCAGGCTTCAACGACCACAAGCCGCTGGACCCAGAGACAATCGCTCAGGTAGGCTGCTTTGAAGAGACTATTACATGCTAAGTACCAAGGTATGATGAAGGAGGCATTACAGGAGTTACTTTCTAGAGCCATATCTTTTGTATGGAACCAACTAAAGAAAACAGGAATTAGCTCATTCTTTGAGGCCATTTGTTCATCCTAAAGGAAATGAGTCCTGAATATTTACTGGAAGGACTGATGCTGAAGCTGAAACTCCAATACTTTGGCCACCTCATGCAAAGAGCTGACTCATTTGAAAAGACCCTGATGCTGGGAAAGATTGAGGGCAGGAGGAGAAGGGGACGGGCAGGAGGAGAAGGGGACGACAGAGGATGAGATGGTTGGGTGGCATCACTGACTCAATGGACGTGGGTTTGGGTGAACTCCTGGACTGGAGTTGGTGATGGACAGGGAGGCCTGGCATGCTGTGGTTCATGGGGTTGCAAAGATCAGACACGACTGAGTGACTGAACTGAACTGAGGCCATTTGTTACAAGAAGGGCCCAAATATTGGGTTGGCCGAAAGTTCGTTCTAGTTTTTCCATAATGTCAGAACGAAGTTTTTGGCCAGCTCAAGGTATTGGGTTCACAGTGATTTAAACAGAGACATGGCAGAAATGTAAGACCCAGGACAGTCAAACCCATCACTCCTAAATGGCCAGAAAGATTCAGAAAAAAAGAATGAGGAAAGACTAGCCCTCCCAGATCTTGAACGTATGCTTGAGCTAGTAAAACAGACAAGGGAACAGAATGAAGAACCCTGAAACAGAACACTTTTAGTGTATGATGGTGACACTTTCAACTTAGGAAGTGAAGGATTAGTCCATAAAGGAAGTGAAAAATAATGGTTGGCTGTTTGAAGAACAAGTGTAGCTACTGTGTCACTCCTGAATGCACGTGTATCTTCACTTCCCAACAGTGACTGCAAAGAAGGGCTTTGTAGTTTTGTCCCTAATGATTAGAATTGACAAAGTGTAAGTAAAATAATATTAATGGATTTTTCCATCATTCTACCTTTTTTTTTTCCTTTCGCTCTTTTTAAAGCACAAGCCATCAGACAATATATGTATGACAGAAAAAAAAAAAGCTGAATCACTTATCCTGTACATCTGAAACTAACACAATATTGTAAATCAAGTATATGTCAATGAAAAAAAAGAAAACGTGTGTGGCCAGTGAAAAAGGAGGTGAAAGAGATTCAGGGTTTGCCATTTGAGTAATCTTAAAGTGTCTTCTAGCTACCACTGAAGCTTAAAAAAGTGAGAAATTAATGAAACAAACATGGGGAAGTATTAAAGATGGATCATTTTTAATAAAGAACACTCCAGGAAACCTGCATTTTGATATGACAAATTTCCAAGCTATTTTCATTGTCCTAACTAAAAAGAATTTTGGAAAGCAATTAGATTACGTGGAGAGTTCAATGTATTTTTACAAAATTAATCCAACTTTAAGTGCACAATAATTTTTCAGCAAAAATCAAAAAGGATTTTAACCTTTTTGGGTTTTTGTCTGTTTTAAAGGCAGTGCGGAGTCCTTTGAGATGTATTTAGAGCCAGTGATATTTGACTATAATTGAATTTAATGATTTGAAAAATCCATAACATCATTGCTTATAAAAAGCATATGAAACACTATTTAGGTTAGAGAGACATGGAATTAGGAGCTTAGTAGTGGAAAGGCATAATAAGGTCTACTTTAACCCTTTTGCTTCTAGAACCAGGAAATCCTTTAACTGTAAATCATAAAAACAAAAACTCAACAGATAAACCAGGCTCTGCATGTTTTATCTGGTGCTAACACTTGTAAAAAAACAAACCCATATATTTAGCATCAAATGGAAATCACATATGAAAATAATCACTTGTAAAGTGATGTCATCCTCACAAAATGGCTTCCAGCTGTATCCTTTATTTATCTTTCCAGCTCTCCTCTTCAGATTTTCCCATGAGGATAAGTGAGCCTGCCATCATGGTATTCATACCAAAAACACGCAAATTCTTTCAGTAAATAAGTGGAACCCCTGATAGAGCTTTTTTAAAAATGCGACTTATCCTTATGTGATCACTGGATCTTTGTTTATTCATTTAGCAAGTCTTTATTGAGCACTTACTGTATGGCAGCTCCTGTGATAGACGTTATAGACAGAGTTAAATCAGTGGTCAGTCGCTGCACGAAGGTGCTTGTAAATCAGGTGGGTGTGGAAATCAATTCCTGCTCTCCAGAGCTGCAAGCTAATGCTCAAGGTGATTCGAAGTCCTGAAAATGTAGAGAAGAGGCATTTCAGTCACACTAGCGCAGTGGCCCTCTACCTACCTCACACAGTACTCGTGTGTGTGTGTGAATAAACAATGTAAACAGATCCTCTTAACCTTTTTTAATTTAGTTGCTTTACAATGTTGTGTTAGTTTCTGCCATATAGCAAAGCGAATTAGCCTCACATATACATGAATCCCCTTTGTCACCAGTGAGCACTGAGTAGAGCTCCCTGTGCTACACAGTAGGTTCTCACCTTAACCTTTTCTAAGTGTTCAGTCCAGTCGCTCAGTCGTGTCCGACTCTTTGCGACCCCATGAATCGCAGCACGCCAGGCTTCCCTGTCCATCACCAACTCCCGGAATTCAAACTCACGTCCATCAAGTCGGTGATGCCATCCAGCCTTTCTAAGTGTACAGGTCAGTAAAGTATTCACATTGCTGCGTAACAGATCTCCAGAACTTTTTCATCCTGCAAAACTGAAACTCGACCCATTTGAGAACAATGCCTATTTTCCCCTCCCCCCAGCCCAGGCACTAGCCACCACCATTCTGCTTTTTCCTTCTGTGAATTTGACTACCTCATATAAGTGGAATCATGCAGTGTTTGTCTTTTTGTGACTGGCTTATTCCATTTAATACCTTCAAGATTTATCCATATCATGGCATCCTTTTTAAGGCCCGGTAACAATCCCTTGTACATATACAGCACATTTCACTTTACCCATTCCTCTGGCAGTGGTGCACATTGGTATACACTTACCTTTTTACAACAAATACTTTATAATTTCCCCTTTATTATCTGAAATAAATGGATAGATGATATACCTAATTTTTTAAAAAAACATATAAAGCCCTAAATACAATAAAAAGGAAAAATAGAAATATTAAAACAAATGTATTTCAGTTAATGATTAACTAAACTAGAAGGTGGGCTTCCCAGGTGGAACTAGAGAGATACAGGTTCAATCCCTGGGTCACGAAGATCCCCTGGAGGAAGGCATGGCAACCCAGTCCAGTATTCTTGCCTGGAGAATCCCATGGACAGAGGAGCCTGGAGGGCTACAATCCACGGGGTCAGACACAACTGAAGCGACTTTAGCACACATGCACACTAGAAGACAAATGAAATAGTGAGATGCTTTCACTTACATGTATACTTACCATAAATACAATTAAAAATGAACATTGAGGGGCTTCCTTGGTGGCTCAGTAGTAAAGAATCTGCCTGCCAGTGCAGAAGACATGGGTTTTATCCCTGATCCAAGAAGATCCCACAGGCTGTGGAACAACTAAGGCGGTGCATCATTACTATTGAACCATTGCTCCAGAGCCCACAGGCTGCAATTAGTGAGCCCATGTGCTACAACTGTTGAAGCCCGCATGCTCCAGAGCCTGTGCCCCACGACACGAGAAGCCACTGCAGTGAGAAGCTGGCACACCACAAACAGAAAACCTCAAGGAGCAGTGAAGACCCAGAACAGCCATATGTGAATGAATTTTAAAAAATTTTAATGTACATTGAAATGAGTATTAAGTTAACTAGTCTCAGCTCAGTTTCCATAATGGTGTTCCCATGAGTGATATGATTTTGTAAAGTGGTGGACCATCCTCTGTCAAACATGCTAAGTCGCTTCAGTCGTATCCCAACTCTTTGTGACCCTACAGAATGTAGCCTGCCAGTCGCCTCTGTCCATGGGTTTCTCCAGCAAGAATACTGAAGTGGGTTACCGTGTGCTCCTCCAGGGGATCTTCCCTACCCAGGAATTGAACGTGTGACTCTTTCGTCTACTGTATTGGCAGGCAGGTTCTTTACCACTAGTGGTCATACAGTTCTAATCAAAGCACAGTATAATTTACATGATGGTTTCACTCTTAGAAAACTCAACACTATAAAAAATATATATATATATATGAAAAGAGTTAAGATATATCATAAGATAGGTATCTAAGAAAGAGTTAAGTTCTAGACTCAGATTATTATAAAAAAATTTCACCTACATAAATGTCTGGAGGATATTAAAAAGTTGAACAGGATCTGGGGCAATTCATTGCATGTAAATTATCCAAGATACTTGCAAGATATCCAATACCTCTGCTCACAAAATGCCATCCAGTTATTGTGACATTTAAAAATACACAACATACCATATTACAGACATGCTCTCTATGGAGCAGTACCACTAGCTTGAGACCTACTGAACAGAAGCATCAGGGAAGGCTTGGAGTGAATTTTGAAGAACTGATAGGAGTTAGCCAAGTATATAATAAGAGCTCAAAAATTATTTGTTGAATGAATTAAAAAAACGTGATTTTTCATGCCTATTCACTTTTCTTAAGAACTTGCTGGTCTAAATTTAAGCTACCTTTTACCGTAGATTGAAATAGAATTCTATATAAGATGTCCGCATGTAAGGTCAAAACCGCCAGAAGACTGCCAAGTGCCTCAGGATGGCCAGTGCTTGCTCTGTGGCTCCGTGCACTGCCGGAGCCATTTCATCTGTCTCCTGCACCTTCAGAGTCACAGTAGTTACGTGAAATAGCACTGGGTTTATACACGTTACACACTGCTGTTAAAACAGCCATGCTTTTTGCTAGTCTGCTTGCTTTGAAGTATGTGAGCTTCTGTGAGGCTTAAAATGAAGAAAGTAGGGAAAACCACTAGACCATTCAGATATGACCTAAATCACATCCCTTATGATTGTACAGTGGATATGACAGATTAAAGGGATTAGAGCTAGTAGAGTGCCTGAGGAACTGGATGGAGGCTCGTAATGTTGCACAGAAGGCAGTGACCAAAACCATCCCCGAGAAAAAGAAATGCAAGAAGGCAAAGTGGTTGCCTGAGGAGACTTTACAAATAGCTGAGGAAAGAAGAGAAGGGTAAGGCAAAGGAGAGAGGGAAAGATATACCCAACTGAATGCAGAGTTCCAGAGAATAGCAAGGAGAGATAAGAAAGCCTTCTTAAATGAACAATGCAAAAAAATAGAGGAAAACAACAGAATGGGAAAGAAAGACTAGACATCAAGAAAATTGGAGATAAAGGGAACATTCATGCAAGGATGGGCACAATAAAGGACAGAAATGATAAGGACCTAACAGAAACAGAAAAGATTAAGAAGAGGTGGCAAGAATACATAGAAGAATTGTACAAAAAAGATCTTCACGACCCAGATAATCACGATGGTGTGGTCACTCACCTAGAGCCCGACATCCTGAAGTCAAGTGGGACTTAGGAGGCATTACTACAAATGAAGATAGTGGAGGTTATGGAATTCCAGCTAAGCTATTTCAAATCCTAAAAGATGATGCTGTTAAAGTGTTGCACTCCATATGCCAACAAATGTGGAAAACTCAGCAGTGGCCACAAGACTGAAAAAGGTCAGTTTTCATTCCAATTCCAAAGGAGGGCAAGGCGAAAGAATATCCACACTACTACACAATTATGTTCATTTCACATTCTAGCAAGGTAATGCTCAAAATCCTTCAAGGTGGATTTCAGCAGTATGTGAACTGAAAAATTCCAGATGTACAAGCTGGATTTGGAAAAGTCAGAGGAACCAAAGATCAAATTGCCAACATTTCTTGGATCATGGAGAAAGCAAGGAAATTCCAGAAAAGAACATTTACTTCTGCTTCATTGACTATGCTAAAGCCTTTGTGTAGATCACAACAAACCGTGGAAAATTCTTAAAGAGATGGAAATACCAGACCACCTGACCTGCCTCCTGAGAAACCTGTATGCAGGTCAAGAACCAACAGTTAGAACTGGACATGGAACAACAGACTAGTTCAAAATTGGGAAAGGAGGACAACAAAGCTGTATTTTGTCACCCTGCTTATTTAACTTACATGAAGAGTACATCATGCTGGGCTGGATGACTCACAGGCTGGAATCAAGACTGCCAGGAGAAATACCAACCTCAGATATGCAGATGATATCACTCTGTGGCAGAGAGTGAAGGGGAACTAAAGAGCCCCTTGATTAGGGAGAAAGAGGAGAGTGAAAATGCTGGCTTAAAACTCAGCATTCAGAAAACTAAGATCATGGCATCCAGTCCCATCACTTCATGCAAATAGATGGGGAAACAGTGGAAACAGTGACAGACTTTATTTTCTTGGGCTCCAAAATGACTGCAGACAATGACTGCAGCCATGAAATTAAAAGGTGCTTGCTCCTTGGAAGGAAAGCTATGACAAACCTAGATAGCATATTAAAAAGCAGAGACATTGCTTTGCCAACAAAGGTCCGTCTAGTCAAGGCTATGGTTTTTCCAGTGGTCATGTACCGATAGTGGAGGACAGAGGAGCCTGTCAGGCTACAGTCCATGAGGTTCATAGAGCCAGACACAACTTAGCAACTGAACAACAACAATATGGGTTCTGTACATTAGTATTAATTATCAACTTCCTCTGTCTCTGATTACTTGTTTCCAGTTAATCGTTGAGTTATTGACACACAATACTGTACATAAGTTTAAAGTGTATAGCGTACTGATTTGACTTATATACATTATAAAATGATTAGCACAGTGGGTTTAGTGATGTAAAATTAAAGAAACAGAAAAAAAAATGTTTCCTTATGATGAGAACCATTAGGATTTACTCTCTTAACCACTGTCATATATAACCTACAACAGTATCAATTATCATGTTGTACATTACATCTATAGTACTTATTCATCTTATAACTGGAAGTTCATTTCTTTCAACTGCCTTCATCCAGTTGCCCCAACCCCCCTGCCTCTGGAAACCACAAATCTGATTCGTTTCGCTATGAATTTGTTTTTGAAGTATACTTGACCTGCAGCGCTAATTCCTATAATACAGTCTGTGCTGATGTGCTCAGTCGTGGCCGACTTTTTGAAACCCCATGGACTGTAGCCCGCCAGCTTCCTCTGTCCATGGAATTTTCCAGGCAAGAATACTGGAGTGGGTTGCCATTTCCTTCTCCAGGGATAACACGATCTAGTGATTCCACATTTCTATATATTTCAAAATGATTGCCATGATAAGTCTATGTTACCATCTGTCATTTGTTTTTCTACAGGATATCGAAGAGACGATGAACACTGCTTTGAATGAACTCCGAGAACTGGAGAGACAGAGTACAGCAAAGCATGCCCCCGACGTGGTGCTGGATACCTTAGAACAAGTGAAAAATTCTCCCACCCCTGCCACCTCCACGGAATCGCTCAGCCCTTTGCACAGCGTTGCCCTCAGGAGCTCAGAGCCTCAGATTCGTCGGAGCACTAGCTCCTCCAGTGACACGCTGAGTACTTTCAAGCCTGCGGTGGCACCCAGAATGGGCGTGCAGCTGAAGCCCCCAGCCCTTCGGCCGAAACCTGCTGTTCTTCCAAAAACAAACCCGACCGTGGGACCCGCCCCGACTTCGCAAGGTCCAGCAGACAAGTCCTGCACAATGTAATACCCAACTGAGCGTGGTCATCTGGGGTGATGATTAAAGAGAGAAGACGGATTAGTGACAAAAGTCAACGATCCATAACGTGCGTTAGTCGTGTGCTTATAACTGGAGATCTTTTGGCTTTTCTATGTTCTCGAATGTAATGTCTAAGATTAGCTAAATTAACACGGGCATTTGTATTTTGTAATTTCTTTTTTTTTTAATAACTGGACATATGCCATTTTAAAGACAATAGAAACACTTAGACTTACTTGAAAATCCAATGCTGCACCGTTTGTAATGAACACAGCACCGCTCTGCCCTGCACATTGCACAGTGCTTCAGGCTTAGTGTAGCCTGGTGAGTCAGAAACACCGGCATCTCAAGGCAAGAGAATCTAAGTGCCAGGCCCTGGAGTGTAACCAGTGTTCGGCGGTGGCACTTGGGGTGAGGCTGAAAGGTGACAATGGTATTGTTTAGTAGCTGACAGTGAGTACCTCTGATCTCATGCAGCGGGGCTGAGAGCAGCCCTTGCTGCATACTTGCTGTTGTCACAGTGGGCTGTTCCCAGTGGGATTTGCAGCACACTGCCCAAATGAGTAGGATCGTCTTATCCCTAACAGTCGTTTCCCTGGGCCGAGGTTAAATCTTAGCAGGGGGCGATAGAACCTCTGCAGTTACTGCGCCAACTAAACCTGGGGAAGAGGAGGGGGACAGCCCTCCAGAGCTCCTGCTGGACTCTTTCCCTGAGCCTGAGCAGGCCCCAGGAGGGTTTCCAAGTCCATCCGCTGCATTCAGCACAGACTAGAACAGTCTAATTTTCAAGACTGTCTGGTTACCCTATTCTGTCCACTCCTTCAGAGATCTGTTGTTTCCTAGAAAATAACTTCCAGCTCCCACGAAGCCCTGTGTTTTCCTCTTGAGCAATGGAGACAGTGCTTGGTTCACCTGGCCTTCTCTTCCTCTGACCAGAGGATCTGGGTTCCCCTGAACATGCTGCAGAGGCCTGTTGATCCTAAATTGAATCCCCAGCTTCCCTCGCCAGCTGTCTCTTCGAGCTGTGGTCTGGTAAGAGCCAGCCCAAGCCGGGAAGATGACCCCATGGTTCCAGGATGATCTCCTCCCAGTTGTTCAGCCTGGAACCAGGGCTTGCTTTGTCTTTTCCCAACTGGTCTGCACATCACTCACATAGTCAGCTGCAATCCATCGGGATCCTCTTTCTCTGACATCCTCACCCATAGACAGTTTTTCTTTAGCCCATATTTATGCTGTTTCCCCTCTA
Source organism: Redunca redunca (assembly GCA_006410935.1). Taxonomy (NCBI): domain Eukaryota; kingdom Metazoa; phylum Chordata; class Mammalia; order Artiodactyla; family Bovidae; genus Redunca; species Redunca redunca. Next base: position 292,834 of record SJYQ01094324.1, read on the forward strand.
TCTCAAAAAGAATACCTTGAACTCAAATTTGTTTTTTTCTAAGGTACAGATCACCGCTGTTCTATCAGTAGCAACTTACACCATCTGTAAGCCTTTTATCTACTCTGTCGCTGAACTTACTGATGAAGAAGGTTTGTTTGCTTGCTTTTGGGGTTCCCCCCCGCCTAAAAATGGATAGCCAGAACTAATCCCTCTGGACCTCTTTGATTTTAAACTGGCAACCAATCACATGCCCACCTAAGAGTTACAGTATGGACTTCGATTTCTCAGCTCAATGGGGAATCCATCAATGTGGAAAAAAATGGGGATCTGTACTAAAATCAAGATCGTTACTTTGATCTCTACCTCAGTTTGCCAGTCTGATCATTCTAATGCAAAGAGAGGTTTTATTTATGAGGTATTGTTACCTTTGAAAGTCACACTGCTGGTTGCTTGCCTGCAGCCTGATTTCACAAATGGACTAAATAGTGAAAAAAAATTACTTCAGGTATTTCCAGGTATTGTAAACCTCTGAATTTTTGCAACCATCCTTTGTGCCCATTTTGATAAAGAGGCCCAGCTCAGCATCTTGTGCAACCCTCCCAACCTTTTTCCTTGAGCTTTATTAGTCTTTCAGCACCTTTGGAAACCATGGAAATCCAGCCAGGACTGAACTCTTGAGTAGCACCAACCCTTCTGGACAATCTTCCCAAATGTCTGGAACATTGAAACTTTTAAGAATAATCTCCCAGTTCTTTCTCAATTCCACTTTGGTCTCTTGATTCTCTGTTGTCCAAAAGGGAAACAGAAACAGAGAAAGGGGTGGAAGTAATTGTGGAGGAAACTTTAAATCTTTTAGAAACTAAAATAAAGATTCTTATAAAACCACTTCCTTATTTGATGGACAAGGCATCAAAAGAGAAGAGGTGTTTTGAACTTACTCATTTGGGGAGGGTTCTTGTACAAGCTTTAACTTAAGTGTTCCAGATCTTGCTCGTGCAACGCCATTTCCTCAGACTTCTCCCTGGTAGCCTTCCCCAGTGTCTCATCCCTTTGGTGTTGACACTTGTGATGGAATGAGGACTGCCTTTCCACCCTCCACATCAGGACTCTGCTGCCTTGGAAGGCAGAGGACACGCTGCTCCAGACCTCAGAGCCTCAGAGGCTGTGCCTTCTTCCAGGAAACAGCTCCTAACACTCTCCCACCACTCCCTTTCTTTACCTGTCTCTGTCTTCTCTCTATTACTCTGTTGTCACCCAAGGGTTTTTTTTTTTCTCTTCAATTCCCAGGAAAGGATGTGACCTCAGAGTGAGTAAGGACTCACTCAGGACTCACTTATCCTTACTTTGTTTAGTAAAACTCTTAAGATTCCAAGGATAAGACAAGGTGGCCCCTTCACAAAGGATCAAAAAAAAAAAAAAAANAAAAAAAAAAAAAACACCCAATGAGTTCCTTCAAGGGTTTACCTGCAAGTGGTCCTCTTGACAGCCACAAGTGTAGCCCACAGTGGGGAAGTGGGACGGCACAAGGAATGGGAAGAGAAGAAAATAAGTTCCTATAAGGTTACACCCGGTTTTAAGAATCTTATAGATCCTCATGTGCAGTTTGGGAAGTGAGTCATTTTGGTGATGGGTAAGTGATAGCTCTACAAAGATTACCTGACTCCACTTACACAAGAATATGTATTCACAGCTGATATAACTGAATGTTCACATCCCATCCATAGAACTCACTTAAGTAGATTTACCAAATTGGCCTTTGGGTGTGGGTGAGGATGCATGCAGTGAATCATTAGCATAGAGTGAGTGGTTCTTAAAACATATTTTCTGATGAGTGTTCTGTAAATTATTTCCATTTGTTGAATGGCCCTTTGTAGAGCTCCATGTTCAAGTTGGGCATAAATGTCATTGTTTAACAGTTTTGCACGTTTTCACACAATGTAATCTGACTTTGATGCCCCTTGAGCAATCCATAGAATAATGTACAGCAGGGTCCCACTTAATCTACTGAAATGAATATAACCAGTGATCAATGGATATAGAACACCAAGGGTCAAATTGTATGAGTTTTCTGTCTTTGTTCTTTTGCCATTCTCAAAAATGTGTTCATAATTTAATTAAGAAAAAGGAAGAAAAAAAAAACCAGGGACATGGAGGTCTCCTTAGTATTCAGGAATAAGACATAGCCTCTAGGGTCTATAAACTAAAGAAACTTTAGTTTGGTAATTACAGTCTCTGAAACCCAAAGTTTAAGAGCCTATGGTTCTGTTGGGTTTGGAAAACTTCAGATTTGGGATGTCATTCCTGACCACAGTAATGAGAGGCCATGAATGCAGTAAATGTGCTGGGGGCTGAGTCTTGGCTCTGAGTTACTTCCCATAGAGACTTGGAACTGTGGGGCAGCTTAGAAGTGAAGACTCTTCCCACAGAGCTCCCTAATGGAGGCTAGCACCTGAACTAAAAGCCAACCTCCAGCTGGGCTGGGGTGTCAGGCATGGAGCAGGGTGACACAGCTTTGTTCAAATCAATAAAACAAACTGGAAATTGAGCTTTCACTTACCCACCCTAGTATACTTTCTTTAAAAAAAAAAAATAGAGTCTGTATTATAATCAAAATGGTACCTGTATCTTAAAATTACGTAGGGAATTTTGTATGTTTAAATAATTGTACTGGGTTCCATAATGCTTATCTTAGAAACTGTTTAGTAAAAGAAAATATATAAGCCGTGCATTTGTGAATGCCCCCCTTTAGAACATTCATCCAAGTTCAATGTATAGTGTGATGGTTATTATAGACGTTTAAAGTATAGTAAGTGGCTGTGAGACAGGAGAGACTGCTATTTACCTACTGACTTAAGAGTTAACTCCTGCCCACGTAATTAAATCAGTATTGTCCTTTCCTGTTGGGTTGATCAGTTGCAGTACTGGTGGCTTCCTGCTTGTGACTGTTACCTAATCGTGTCAATGTACATCTGTAGTATGTACATGTGAAAGTGCCTTTCTATTTTAGAGGAGTCTTAGCCTTGCTCTTTACTGTTGCCCCACACCCCATTCCTCGCCCACTCGAGTGTTTTGAAACTTAACTCCCCTGTCTCCCAGCGTCTTCGCCATGCCCGCCTTCCTATGCCTCGGTGCTCAGTACTGTCCAGGCTCGCATCCTCATCCGTCATGGTCAGTCATGGTCATCAGACATCGTTTTCCTCTTAGCCGTGACTGTGCCTTTCCCTCCCTACAGTCGCTCTCTGGGTCCCCGACACCTCACCCTCCTCCCCTCTCCCGCTCACGTGCTGCTGATGGCCATGCTGCCCTCCTCGGCTCTGTACTGCCTCTTACCATGACATTTCCTCGTCTCTGAGGTGAAAGTAGAGGGGGATGCTTTTCTAGTTCTGGAAGGGAAAAAAAATGTTTTGTTAATCTGTTGTGACAATGCACTTTTCTGTATAGTACTGTACATTTTAGCATGTACCATTCCAGGCTTCAGTATCCAGTCAGGTCTGTTCTTCACGGTGTATCTTTATAATAAATAAGATAGTGCTGGCTGCCTTTGTCTGCTTCCAGTTTGGACTGATTCTCTGCACTTTTACATTTCTTTTTTTCTCATCACTATTAACCCTTTAGAGGGCTGAGTTGCCTTGAATTGTTAAATCACATGAAACTGCCTGTTTAATAATGTTTTTAATCTCAGTTTCATTTTTGTTTGTGAATTTGAAAATGGCGCCTCATTCACAGGGCCTTGTCCATGAAGCCAGGGTTTTTTAGAACAGTTTGGAGACAGACCCCTGTGTAGTGAAAGAACAGGTCAGGAGGATCTTAACTAAGCGGCTAAGAAAGCACAGTCCTAAACATTCCAGATTGAACTTTTTCCTTTGAGAAGGAATTTTTGACATAGTAAACCTTGTCAAGCTGACTTAGGGATTCATTTGAATATGCAGAAATGCAATCCTCAGGTTTAGACTATGTTTAGAATTCCCCTATGTATAGATATTTTATCTTCAATCTTACCTTTTTTTGCCCCAAATTCTTGAGGACTAGCAATACATAATATAGCTTTATAAAACTGTATCAGCAATGTGCAGATTGTATCAGCAAAATGTCAGATTGGAACATTCATGAGATGTTAAAAAAAATGACATAAATGGAGGGGAATAAACTTTTATTGAATCATAAAATAGAGAAAAGTATAGAAATCATTAAAAGTTTTCACAAAATGATACCCTATTGCATCCACCCCCAGATCAAGAAACAGCATTGTAACAGCCTCCTAGAAGCTAGGCTTGTGCCTCTCCAAAGTTAATCAACATCCTGATGAGTAACACCATAGTTTGGTTTTGTCTGTTGTTTTGACTTTCTGTAAATGGACTTGCAATATTTAGATTTTCTCTGGCTTTTCTTCTTGACATTTTATGTTCAGGGGAGTCCATATTGCTAAATATAACTGTGTGTGCTTAGTCATGTCCAAATCTGGTGTGACCCCATGGACCATAGCCCGCCAGGCTCCTCTGACCATGAGATTTCTTAGGCAAGAGTACTGGAGTGAGGTACCATTAACTACTCCAAGGGATCTTCCCAACCCAGAGATTGAACTGCCATCTCTTGCATCTCCTGCATTGGCAGGTGGATTCTTTACCACTAGTGCCACCTGGGAAGCCCTATAATGGCACCAAATGGTCAGTACTGAAATCAGATTGATTAGGTTCTTTGCACCCAACGATGGAGAAGCTCTATACAGTCAACAAAAACAAGACCTGGAGCTGACTGTAGCTCATATCATGAGTTTCTTATTGCAAAGGTCAGGGTTAAACTGAAGAAAGTAGGGAAAACCACTAGGCCATTCAGGTACGACCTAAATCAAATCCCTTATGGTTATACAGTAGAGATGACAAATAGATTCAAGGAGTTAGATCTGGTAGACAGAGTGCCTGAAAAACTATGGACAGAGGTTTGTAACATTGTATAGGAGGTGGTGACCAAAACGAACCCAAGAAAAATGAATGCAATAAGGCAAAGTGACTGTCATAGGAGACCTCATAAATAGCTGAGAAAAGAAGAGATACAAAAGGCAAAGGAAAAAGATATACCAAACTGAATGCAGAGTTCCAAAGAACAGTAAGAAGAGATGAGGAAGCCTTCTTAAGGGAGCAAGGCAAAGAAATAGAGGAAAACGAGAGAATGGGAAAGACTAGAGATCTCATCAAGAAAATTGGAGATACCGAGGGAACATTTCATGGAAAGATGGGCACAATAAAGGACAGAAACAGCAAGGACCTAACAGGAAGAGATTAAGACAAAGCGGCAAGAATACACAGAACTATACAAAAAGGGTCTTAATGATCCAGACAACCACAATGGTGTAGTCACTCACCTGGAGCCAGACATCCTGGAGTGTGAAGTCAAGTGGGCTTTAAGAAGCATTGCTATGAACAAAGCTAGTGGAGCTGACAGAATTCCAGCTGAGCTTTTTAAAAATCCTAAAAGATGATGCTGTTAAAGGACTGCACTCAATATGCCAGCAAATTTGGAAAACTCAGCAGTGGCCACAGGACTGGTAAAGTTCAATTTTCATTTCAGTGTTCAAACTACCATACAACTGCACTCGTTTCACATGCTAGCAAGGTAATACTCAAAATCCTTCAAGGTAGGCTTCAACAGTACGTGAACTGAAGACTTCCAGATGTACAAGCTGGGTTTAGAAAAGGCAGAGGAACCAGAGATCAAATTGCGAACATCTGTTGGATCATGGAGAAAGCAAGGGAATTCCAAAAAAAATCTGCTTCATTGACTATGCTAAAGCTTTTGACTCTCTGGATCACAACAAACTGTGGAAAATTCTTTAAGACATGGGAATACCCGACCACCTTACCTGCCTCCTGAGAAATCTGTATGGTGGTCAAGAAGCAACAGAACTGACATGAAACAACAGACTGGATCCAAATTGGAAAAGGAGTACATCAAGACTATATATTGTCACCCTGTTTATTTAATGTATGTGCAGAGCACATCATGTGAAATGCTAGGCCTGGACCACTCACAAACTGGAATCAAGATTGCCTTGGAGAAATAGCAATAACCCCAGATATACAGATGATACAATTCTAAAGAGCCTCTTGAGGAGAGAAAGAGTAAAATGAAAAAGCTGGCTTAAAACTCAACATTCAAAAAACTAAGATCATGGCATTCAGTTCCATCGTTCCATGGCAAATATATGGGGAAAAAGTGGAATCAGTGACAGATTTTATTTTCTTGGGCTCCAAAGTCACTGCGGACAGTGACTGCAGCCATGAAATTAAAAGATGCTTGCTCCTTGGAAGGAAAACTATGACAAACCTAAACAGTGTATTAAGACAGCCGTCACTTTGCCAACAAAGGTCTATATAGTCAAAACTATGGCTTTTCCATTAGTCATTTATGGGTGTCAGCATTGGACCATAAAAAAGGTTGAGCCCAACAAATTGATGCCTTTGAACTGTGGTGCTAGGGAAGACTCTTGAGAGTCCTTTGGACAACAAGGAGATCAAAACAGTCAATCATAAAAGAAATCAACCCTGAATATTCATTGGAAGGACTGATGCAGAAACTGAAGCTCCAATACTTTGGCCACCTGATGCGAAGATTCAAATCATTGGAAAAGACCCTGATGCTGGGAAAGATGAGGGCAGGAGGAGAAGGGGACAACAGAGGATGAGATGGTTGGATGGCTTCATTGACTCAATGGACAAGAGTTTGAGCAAGCTCCAGGAGACTGAAGGACAAGGGAAGCCTGGCCTGCTGTAGTTAATGGATAATCAAAGAGTCAGACATTACTCTGGGACTGAACAACAACAATAAATATAAACATAACATTATAACTGTAGTTTTCTCCATTTCTGGGCTGTATAGAATTCTATATGAATATGCTTAGGTTATACTTCAGTACTTCCTGATTAAACTTTTGGAATGATATGCAGAATCTCTAAACATGGACAAATTTATGAAAAAAGAAAGGAAGATCACCTGTTTAAAGAAAATGTTTCCCCAAACATAATAGAATGACTTTGAACTTAGCCATTAAATGGAACACCTATCTGAAATCAGGTAAAGTACCACTTTAGGACCTGAGAGTTGGATTTAGAGGCTGATCCACAGAACAAGGACTTTCCAGGTAGCACTGGTAATAAAGAACCCGCCTGCCAATGCAGGAGACCCAAGTTTGATCCCTAGGTCAGGAAGATCCCCTGGAGGAGGGCATGGCAACCCACTCCAGTATTCTTGCCTGGAGAACCCCATGGACAGAGGATCCTGACAAGCTACAGTCCAAAGGATAGCAAAGAGTTGGACACAGCTGAAATCACTGAGCACACACAGGAACAAATGCCCAAATCCAATAGGATTGTTCCAGAAAAGCCCCACTGTCCTGCTTACCCTTCACTATTATCCTCAAATTCATGAGCCTCGACCAGCCACAACCCTCCCAATCTGTGCCTGCACCCCTCACTCCTGAATTCGAGTTCCACGTGGGGATGTCTGGTTGTCACCTCCCACTGCTCATAAGCCAGCATCCTGTAAGAATATTAGGAAGACAAGGAAAGGAAGTTTTCTGGCTCCTACCTTGAGTAGTTAGGACTCAAGCACAAAGTTCCCAAGCTTGATCTGAAATGCCCAAAAGCCTGGAAGCCAAAAATTATGCCAAAGTCCATTCCATGGGTCATATATCCCCTTTTGGATTTTGGAAAATAGGGTTATGATCCCTTTGGGAAATAATTATGGTGAGGTTCATCATTCTTCAGTAGACTTTTATCTCTACAGTGGATAGAAAACTTGCCTTCTACAGTGAAAAATGGTGATTTTTATTAAGATTACTCCTTAGTTACTCCTGGAATGTTAGGTCCATGAATCAAGGCAAACTGGAAGTGCTCAAACAGGAGATGGCAAGAGTGAATGTCAACATTCTAGGAATCAGTGAACTAAAATGGACTAGAATGGGTGAATTTAACTCAGATGACCATTATATCTACTACTGTGGGCAGGAATCCCTTAGAAGAAAGGGAGTAGTCATCATGGTCAACAAAAGAGTCCAAAATGCAGTACTTGGATGCAATCTCAAAAACGACAAAATGAACTCTGTTCGTTTCCAAGGCAAACCATTCAATATCACGGTAGTCCAAGTCTATGCCCCAACCAGTAATGCTGAAGAAGCTGAACAGTTCTATGAAGACCTACAAGGCCTTCTAGAACTAATACCCAAAAAAGATGTCCTTTTCATTATAGGGGACTGGAATGCAAAAGTAGGAAGTCAAGAAACACCTGGAGTAACAGGCAAATTTGGCCTTGGAGTACAGAATGAAGCAGGGCAAAGGCTAATAGAGTTCTGCCAAGAGAACGCACTGGTCATAGCAAACACCCTCTCCCAACAACACAAGAGAAGACTCTACACATGGACATCACCAGATGGTCAACACCAAAATCAGATTGATCATATTCTTTGCAGCCAAAGATGGAGAAGCTCTATACAGTCAGCAAAAATAAGACCGGGAGAGGACTATGGCTCAGATCAGGAACTCCTTATTGCCAAATTCAAACTTAAATTGAAGAAAGTGGAGAAAACCACTCGACCATTCAGGTATGACCTAAATCAAATCCCTTATGACTATGCAGTGGAAGTAAGAAATAGGTTTACTGGACTAGATCTGCTAAACAGAGTGCCTGATGAACTATGAATGGAGGTTCGTGACATTGTACAGGAGACAGGGATCAAGACCATCCCCAAGAAAAAGAAATGCAAAAAAGCAAAAGGGCTGTCTGAGGAGGCCTTACAAATAGCTGTGAAACGAAGAGAAGCCAAAAGCAAAAGAGAAAAGGAAAGATATAAGCATCTGAATGCAGAGTTCCAAAGAATAGCAAGAAGAGATAAGAAAGCCTTCCTCAGTGATCAATGCAAAGAAATAGAGGAAAACAACAGAATGGGAAAGACTAGAGATCTCTTCAAGAAAATTAGAGATACCAAGGGAACACTTCATGCAAAGATGGGCTTGATAAAGGACAGAAATGGTCATGGACCTAACAGAAGCAGAAGATATTAAGAAGAGGTGACAAGAATACACAGAAGAACTGTACAAAAAAAGACCTTCACAACCCAGATAATCACGATGGTGTGATCACTCACCTAGAGCCAGACATCCTGGAATGTGAAGTCAAGTGGGCCTTAGAAAGCATCACTATCAACAAAGCTAGTGGAGGTGATGGAATGCCAGTTGAGCTATTTCAAATCCTGAAAGATGACACTGTGAAAGTGCTGCACTCAATATGCCAGCAAATTTGGAAAACTCAGCAGTGGCCACAGCACTGGAAAAGGTCAGTTTTCATTCCAGTCCCAAAGAAAGGCAATGCCAAAGAATGCTCAAACTACTGCACAATTGCATTCATCTCACACACTAGTAAAGTAATGCTCAAAATTCTCCAAGCCAGGAGATATGTGAACCATGAAATTCCAGATGTTCCAGCTGGTTTTAGAAAAGGCAAAGGAACTAGGGATCAAATTGCTAACATCTGCTGTATCATGGAAAAAGCAAGAGAGTTCCAGAAAAACATCTATTTCTGCTTTATTGACTATGCCAAAGCCTTTGACTGTGTGGATCACAATAAACTATGGAAAATTCTGAAAGAGATGGGAATACCAGACCACCTGACCTGCCTCTTGAGAAACCTGTATGCAGGTCAGGAAACAACAGTTAGAACTGGACATGGAACAACAGACTGGTTCCAAATAGGAAAAGGAGTATGTCAAGGCTGTATATTGTCACCCTGCTTATTTAACTTATATTCAGAGTACATCATGAGAAACTCTGGGCTGGAGGAAGCACAAGCTGAAATCAAGATTGCAAGAAGCAATATCAATAACTTCAGATATGCAGATGACACCACTCTTATGTTAGAAAGTGAAGAACTAAAGAGCTTCTTGATGAAAATAAAAGAGAGTGAAAAAGTTGGCTTAAAGCTCAACATTCAGAAAACTAAGAACATGGCATCTGGTCCCATCACTTCATGGCAAATCAATGGGGAAACAGTGGAAACAGTGTCAGACTTTATTTTTGGCGGTGGGGGGGCGGCTCCAAAATCACCGCAGATGGTGATTGCAGCCATGAAATTAAAAGACACTTACTGCTTGGAAGGAAAGTTATGACCAACCTAGACAGCATATTGAAAAGCAGAGACATTACTTTGCCAGCAAAGGTCCATCTAGTCAAGGCAATGATTTTTCCAGTGGTCATGTATGGATATGAGAGTTGGACTATAAAGAAAGCTGAGCACCAAAGAATTGATGCTTTTGAACTGTGGTGTTGGAGAAGACACTTGAGAGTCCCTTGGACTGCAAGGAGATCAAACCAGTCCATCCTATAGGAGATCAGTCCTGGGTGTTCATTGGAAGGACTGATGTTGAAGCTGAAACTCCAATACTTTGGCCACCTGATATGAAGAGCTGACTCATTTGAAAAGACCCTGATGCTGGGAAAGATTGAGGGCAGGAGGAGAAGGGGACGACAGAGGATGAGATGGTTGGATGGCATCACCTCAATGGACATGGTTTGGGTGGACTCCAGGAGTTGGTGATGGACATGGAGGCCCGGCGTGCTGTGGTCCATGGGGTCGCAAAGAGTCAGACTTGACTGAGTGACTGAACTGAACCTAAGTCCTTAGCAGGAGTGGCTAGAGAGCTGGGACCAGGTTGAATATCTAAATGAGTGTGTCTTTAAGGGAGAGAAACCAGTCCTCCTGGAGCCCTGAGAACATTCTTTATTCAGTGTTAATATCTTGAAGAAGGTCAAGGTATTTGCGATCTATTCTGGCAACTAGTGGGTGCCCCCTCCTTACCAATCAGCTCTCTGTCCAATGTACTCCTGGGGTGATGGGCTCTCTTTTAGCTGTTTGGGTGTGCAGCTGAAGGAAGAACTACTAATGAATTATCCTCCCAACGATGATGCATTGTACTAATCTTTTTGTCTTTGATATATCCAGGGAATCTCTGGTATAAAAATCCATGTCCCTCTAAATGAAAGTGAATAATCATGTCTGTAAGGGGAGAGAGAAGCATCATCAATAGTTGGTGAAATATTCTAAATTATACAATGATATAATATTAACTAATTTGAAAATGAGATTTGAGGTTCTAACCCTTTGGTGGATGGACTGCATCCATTTTTTTTTTAAGGCAACATGGTCAGGTTTTATAATAGAAGGTGAGCCAAAAATGATTGCATTAGTAACAGTATTAGTATATACAAAAGAAGAAGAGGGAAAATTTTTAATAAGATAAAAATCTATTATCTGATCCTAATTCACCCTCAGTTACTGGATTTCTACAAATCATCAACCCATGCCTCAATTTCCCAGTCAGAAATAATCCCCAGCAGCATTTTAGTACAATGGTCTCTAATCCTTACACTATGCTTATTTTTAGCAGAGTTGACTTTGTATTCTGCATATAATTGTATATCCTCGTCAGGTTTATCTCCCTCAAATCAGTTCATATTACAAGTCTCAGTAAACATGATTTTTTAAGGGCTGCATAGTATTTTAGCATACAAATGTGCCATAATTTAATCATTTCCTATTACTTGTTTGCAGGTTTTTTCAATTGAATGTTCTGCAAAGTAAGCAGTTCTGTACATAATCACTGTCTGCATTTTGAATCATTAATTTGGCACTGATTCCAAAATGTGAAATAACTGGGTCAAGGGTATAAGCATCTGTAAGGCTCATGATAAATGTTGCCAACCTATTTTCTAGAAAGACTGCACAAATTTATACTACTGCCAGCAAAGTATAAGAGTACAGAACACAAGCTTACAATCATGTCAATTGTTTCTTTGTCAAAGGCACTTGCTCAGTCATATCTGACTCTTTGTGACTCCTGCAGGGCTCCCCTGTCCATAGAATTTTCCAGGCAAGAATACAAGAGTAGGTTGCCATTTCCTCTTCCAGGGGCTCTTCCTGACCAAGGATCGAACCACTGTCTCCTGCATTGGCAGGAGGATTCTTTACCAACTGCGCCACCACCAATGTAATAGGTAAATGAAAATTTTGATCTAAATTCTTCAGTCTTTATTAAAGTGCACATCCTCATTTCCAGAGTGGAAACCTCTGTGTTACTCACCTCTTTGTCCTCAGTCTCAGATTTCTCCCTCCCTATCATTTCAGCTGAACATCAGTAGAGATTTTTCCCTTAGACACGTGAAACTCAGGAGGCCCAAAAACTAAATCCAATTTCTTGTATTCCAAAACATATTCCACCCCCTCCCCAATATTCAGTGTTTTACTAATTTTTATCTCAGTTTTAACCTAGTTCTGGGCTTCATTCCTTTTTGCTATAACTATCATAGTATCTTTCCACATAGTTTTCCTGGGTGCATTGTCTCCCCTTTGCAAGGATTATACACTGCTGCTAATCATCTTTCTTAAAAATCATAAACTAACAATCTAACAAAACAGTGAGTAAAAAAACTAACACGCAAGCAAGCACAGAAGACTCACTATCTACTAGACATTGTTTGATAAAAATAAACTTCAGTGATGCCTCAGTGGTAAAGAGCAATGTAGGAGACATAGGTTCAATCCCTAGGTGGAGAAGATACCCTGGAAGAAGAAATAGCATCCCACTCCAGTATTCTTGCCTGAAAAACTCCATGGACAGAGGAGCCTGGCGGGCTGCAATCCAAAGGGTTGCAAAGAGTCAGACATGACTAAGCAACTGAGCACACATATAAAAATAGCTAATTAGTATTAAGTGTCAGACTTATACATTCATTATACATTCATTTGATCCTTACAAGAAAGCCAAGCAGGAGCTACATTATCATCATCTTTACAAACGAGAAAGTTAAGCAACAAGGGGTTAAGAACTTGCCTGGATCATAGAGCTAGCCAATGGGAGAGCCAGAATTTGATTCTGAGCCACCTGGTCCCAGAGATTCTGCTTATGATCACTGCTGCATTCTGACCCCTGTACAATGCTCACGTCATTCCCCTGCTCCAAAACCATATATTGCTCCCCATTACAGACCCAAAACTATGTCTCATTCACCTTAGCATCTTCAAACCTAACATGTCATTAACTAAGTAATGAAACTGAAATGAATGCAGTATTTGCCACCCCTGCAGTCTGCCATTTCAGCCTTAATGCCTACCACTTCCCCTCAAGAACCTTTATGTTCTGCTGTGACCCGCTACTTTGCCTGAGTAGGCTGGGCTACAAGCTTCCTCTCTATAGTTCAGGCCATTCCTAAGCCTAACACGTCCTCTGTTAAAGTAACTCAGCCATGTCCAACTGTTTGTGACCCTATGTACTATAGCCTGCCAGGCTCCTCTGTCCATGGAATTTCTCCAGGCTGGAATACTGGAGTGGGTTGCCATTTTCTTCTCCAGAGGATCTTCCCAACCCAGGGATCAAACCCAGGTCTCCCACATTGCAGGCGGAGTCTTTACCAGCTGAGCTACCAGGGAAGCCCATCGTGTCCCCTATCTCACTTACATCTACCTGATGAAACCACTTATCCTTGAAAACATGACTAAAATATTATATCTTACATCTCTTGGCTTGTGTTTACCACTCCATTCTCCATGCTTCCACCGCATTTCTTCACTCATTTAATCAGGCTCACTTCTGGACATATGGCCATGAACAAGAGAGCTAGGCTTCCTGGTCTCGTGAAGTGTAGTGCTCAGTTGGGTAACAAGCACTGAACATGCCAACAAAGTATTTTGGTAAAACAATTCCAGGGGCTAATAACTGCTACACACACACACACACACACACATATGTACTCCTCTAGGTCGAAAAGAAAAGACCACAATTAGAAATAAGAGAATTACCAAAAAAAACTCACCACTAAAGGGAAACATACCAAAAAGGCAGGAAATCATCCAAACACAAAGCTAGTAGGAAGGTTAAAAGACAAAGACAATAAAATTACCTATATCCACAATAAATAGTTCAGTTCAGTTCAGTCGCTCAGTCATATCCAACTCTTTGCAACCCCATGAAATGCAGCACGCCAGGCCTCCCTGTCCATCACCAACTCCTGGAGTTCACTCAAACTCACGTCCACTGAGTCGGTGATGCCATCCAGCCATCTCATCCTCTGATGCTGGGAGGGATTGGGGGTAGGAGGAAAAGGGGACAACAGAGTCTTTTCCAATGAGTCAACTCTTCACATGAGGTGGCCAGAGTATTGGAGTTTCAGCTTTAGCATCAGTCCTTCCAAAGAACACCCAGGACTGATCTCCTTTAGCATGGACTGGTTGGATCTCCTTGCAGTCTAAGGGACTCTCCAACACCACAGTTCAAAAGCATCAATTCTTCAGTGCTCAGCTTTCTTCAGAGTCCAACTCTCACATCCATACATGACCACTGGAAAAACCATAGCCTTGACTAGATGGACCTTTGTTGGCAAAGTAATGTCTCTGCTTTTGAATATGGTCATAACTTTCCTTCCAAGGAGTAAGCGTCTTTTAATTTCATGGCTGCAGTCACCATCTGCAGTGATTTTGGAGCCCCAAAAAATAAAGTCTCTCATCATTTCCACTGTTTCCCCATCTATTTCCCATGAAGTGATGGGACCAGATGCCATGATCTTCGTTTTCTGAATGTTGAGCTTTAAGCCAACATTTTACTCTCCTCTCACTTTCATCAAGCAGTTAAGGGATATACAAAAGAACTACCTGGAAAATATGATTTCAAACCAGTAACCTTGAGGGGAAGAGAGTACACATGTAGGGTTTTTAAAACCACACTTGAAATTAATAGATCAGCAGGTTAATCACATACACACGTGTGCACACACATACATAGAGAGTGCTAGATAAAAACCTCATGGTAACTGCAAACCAAAAACCTATACTATACACACAAAAAGAAAAATAAATCCAGACATAACACTGAAGATAGTCATCCTCAGACTGCCAAAGCAATCCTGAGAGAAAAGAATAAAGCAGAAGGCATAACCCTCCCAGACTTCAGACAACAACACAAAGCTATTTTGTTGTTATTCATTTGCTCAGTCATGTCCAGCTCTTTGTAACCCCATGGACTGCAGCACTCCAGGCTTCCCTGTCCTCCACTATCTCCCAGAGTTTGCTCAAACTCATGTCCTTTGAGCTGATGATGCCACCTATCCTCTGTTGCCCCCTTCTCATACCCTCAATCAATTTTCTGCTGGTGGGTGGGGCTGCACTCCCTCCCTGTAGTTTGGCCTGAGACGGCCTAGTCCTGGAGTCTGGAGTCTCTGCGGTAGGGCTAGCGGCACCCTCCTCCAAGAGGACTTATGCCAACACACCCCACCTCCCGGGACTGCTGCTGCCAGTGGCCCTGACCCCTCAATAGGCCACTGTTGACCCATACCTCCACCTGGGACTCCCAAATGCTCACAGGCAAGTCTGGATCAGTGTTTGTGGGATCACTGCTCCTTTCCCATGGGTCCTGGTGTACACAAGGCTTTGTTTGTGCCCTCCAAGAATCTCTGGCAGGTATGGGGTTTGGTTTTAACATGATTGTGCCCCTCCTACAATCTTGTGGCTTCTCCTTTGTCCTTGGACATAGGTTCCCCTTTGGAGGGAGTGTCCAACATTCTCCTGTCAATAGTTGTTCAGCAGCTACTTGCAATTTTGGTGTTCTCACAGGAGAAGATGAGCGTACATCCTTCTACTCCACCATCTTGGAGGATTAGATCTGATAGGGTGCCTGAACAACTATGGAGGAAGGTTCATAACAGTGTACAGGAGGTGGTGACCAAAACCAAACCATGAAAAAGAAATGCAACAAGACAGAATGCTTGTCTGAGGAGGCCTTACAAATAGCTGAGAAAAGAAGAGAAATGAAAGGCAAAGGAGAAAGGGTAAAATATACCCAACTGAATGCAAAGTTCCAAAGAACAGCAAGGAGAGATGAGAAAGCCTTCGTAAGTGAACAATGCAAAAAATAGAGGAAAACAATAGAATAGAAAAGACTAGAGACTTCTTCAAGAAAATTAGAGATACCAAGGGAATATTTCATGCACATATGGGCACAATAAAGGACAGAAATGGTAAGGATGTAACAGAAGCAGAAGAGATTAACATGAAGTGGCAAGAATACACAGAAGAACTATACAAAAAAGAACTTCATGACCCAGATAATCACGATGGTGTGATCACTCACCTAGAGCCAGACATCCTGAAGTGTGAAGTCAAGTGGGCCTTAGAAAGCATCACTACGAACAAAGCTAGTGGAGGTGATGGCATTCCAGTTGAGCTATTTCAAATCCTGAAAGATGATGCTGTGAAAGTGCTGCACTCAATATGCCAGCAATTTGGAAAACTCAGCAGTGGCCACAGGACTGGAAAGTTAGTTTTAATTCCAATCCCAAAGAAGGGCTATGCCAAAGTATGTTCAAACTATGACACAATTCCGCTCATTTCAGATGCTACCAAGGTAATGCTCAAAATCCTTCAAGCTAGTCTTCAACAGTACATGAATTTAGAACTTCCAGATGTACAAACTGGGTTTAAAATAAGCAGAAGAACCAGAGATCAAATTGCCAACATCCACTGGATCTTAGAAAAAGCAAGAGAATTCCAGAAACACATCTACTTCTGCTTCATTGACTATGCTAAAGCCTTTGACCCTTTGACTCAGTGGATCATAACAAACTGTGGAAAGTTCTTAAAGAGATGGGGATCTTCAAACACCTTTCCTGCCTTCCGAGAAACTTGTATGCAGGTCAAGAAGCAATAGTTAGAACCAGACATGGAACAATGGACTGGTTCCAAATAGGGAAAGGAGTATGTCAAGGCTGTATACTGTCACACTGCTTATTTAACTTATATGCAGAGTACATCATGTGAAATGCTGGGCTAGATGAACCTCAAGCTGGAATCAAGATTGCTGAGAGAAATATCAATAACCTCAGATAAGAAGATGATACCACCCATAATGCAGAGTGTGAAAAGGAACTAAAGAACCTCTTGATGAAGGTGAAAGAGGAGAGTGAAAAACTGGCTTAAAACTCAACATTCAGAAAACTAAGATCATGGCATCTGGTCTCCACTTCATGGAGAATAGATGGGGAATCATGGAAACAGTGACAGATTTTGTTTTCTTGGGCTTCAAAATCACTGTGCATGGTGACTTCAGCCATGAAATTGAAAGACACTTGCCTCGTGGAAGGAAAGCTATGGCAAACCTAGACAATGTATTAAAAAGCAGAGACATCACCTTGCAAACAAAGGTCCGTCTAGTCAAAGCTATAGTTTTCCCAGTAGTCATAAAGAAAGCTGAGTGCCAAAGAACTTATGATTTTGAACTGTGGCAATAGAGAAGACTCTTGAGAGTCCCTTGGACAACAAGGAGATCAAACCAGTCAATCCTAAAGGAAATCAACCCTGAATATTCATTAGAAGGACTAATGCTGAAGCTCCCATACTTTGGCAACCTGATGAAAGCAGCAAAATCATTGGAAAAGACCCTGATGCTGGGAAATATTGAAGACAGGAGAAGGGGACAACAGAATGAGATGGTTAGATGGCATCATCAACTCAATGGACATGTGTTTGAGCAAACCCTGGGAGATAGTGAAGGATGGAGAAGCCTGGCATCCTGCAATCCATGGGGTCACAAAGAATAGGACAGGACTGGGCGAATGAACTACAACAAATAGTAATTAAGACAGCATAGCATTGGCATAAAAGCTGACATGGATCAATGGAACACAATAGAGCGCCCAGAAATAAACCCACATACCTATGGTCAATTAATTTTGACAAAGGTGGTAAGAATGGGGAAAAGACAGTCTCTTCAGCAAAAGCTGTTGGGAAAACTGGCTAGTGGCATGCAAATTAATGAAGTTAGAAAACACCCTTGTGCCACTAACAAAAGTAAACTCAAAATGGCTTAAATATTTAAATATAAGACGAGACAAAATAAAACTCCTAGAAGAGAACATAGGTAAAACATTCCCTGACATAAATAGTACCAATGTTTTCTTAGGTCAGTCTCCCAAGACAATAGAGAAAAAAAAAAAAGCAAAAATAAACAAATGGAACCTAATTAAGCTTATAACTTTTCCAGAGCAAAGGAAAGTAACCATTAAGAAAACAAAAAGACTACCTATGCATTGGGAGAAAATATTTGCAAATGATGCAACCAACAAGAGCTTAATTTTCAAAACATACAAATATACAAAATATACATTTCAATAACCAAAACCAGTTTCAGTCAAAAATGTGTAAAAGATCTAAATAGGTATTTCTCCAAAGAAGACATACAGATTGCCAAAGAGCACATGTAAAGATATTTAACATCGATAATTGTTAGAGAAATGCAAGTGAAACTACAATGATGTACCACCTCACACCAGTCAGAATGACCACTATTAAAATGTCTACAAATCATAGGTGCTGGAGAAAGTAAAGACAAAAGGGGAACCTTCTTACAAATTTTTGGTAGGTAATGTAAGCTGGTGTGGCCATTATGGAAAGCAATATGGAAGTTTCTCAAAACACTAAAAACAGAATTACCACATGATCCAGCAATCCCATTCCTAGGCAAATACTCACATAAAGCTATAATTTGAAAAGATGCACGCACCTATGTTTATTACAGCACTATTTACAATAGCTAAGACATACAAACAACCTAAGTTTCCATGGATCGATGAATAGATAAAGATGATATGGTACATATATACAGCAGAATAGTACTCAGCCATAAAAAAAAAAGCATGAAATAATTCCATCTGCAGTAACATGGATGGACCTAGAGATTATCCCACTAAGTAAAGTCTGTCAGAAAAAGAAAAATACCATACATATGACTTAAATGTATAAACTAAAAGATGACACAAATCAACATATCTACAAAACAGCAACAGATTTACAGACACAGAGAGCAGACATGTGGCTCCCAACATGTAAGGGGATGGGAGAGGGAAGGATTTGGAGTTTGGGATTAGCAGATACAAACTATTACATATAGAATGGATAAATAACAACGTCCTACTCTATAGCACAGAAAATTATATTCAATATCCTATGATAAACGATAAGGGAAAAATATAGATATAACTGAGTCACTTTGTTGTACAGCAAAAATTAACATTGTCAATCAATAAAATTTCAAAAACTATATAGTCAAATCATAAGAGAACAAGAAAGGAAAGGAAAGGAAAAAAGACTTCCAAATACAAACCCAAAGCAATTAACAAAATGGCAATAAGACCATCCATAAAAATAATTACCTTAAATGTAAATGGTCTAAATGCTTCAACCAAAAGATACAGAGTGGCTGAATGCATACAAAAACAAGATCTATATATATGAAATGAAAACCACAATCACAGAAAACAAACTGATTACATGGATCACAACCTTGTCTAACTCAATGAAATTACGAGTTATGCCATGTAGGGCACCCAAGATGGACAAGTCATAGTGGAGAGTTCTGACAAAATGTGGTCCATTGGAGAAGGGAATGGCAAATCACTTCAACATTCTTGCCTTGAGAACCCCATGAACAGTATGAAAAGGCAAAAAGATGAACTCATGATACTAAAAGGTGAACTCCCCAAGTCGGTGGGTGCCCAGTATGCTACTAGAGAATAGCAGAGAAATAACTCCAGAAAGAATGAAGAGGCTGAGCCAAAGCAGAAACACTACCCAGTTGCAAATATATCTGGTGGTGAAAGTAAAGTCTGATGCTGTAAAGAATAATATTACATGGGAACCTGGAATGTTACATCCAAGAATCAAGGAAAATTCTAAGTGGTCAAACAGAAGATACCAAGAGTGAGCATCAACATTTAGGAATCAGTGAACTAAAATGGACAGGTATGGCAAATTTAATTCAGATGACCATTATATCTACTACTGTGGGCAAGAATCCCTGAGAAGAAATGGCGTAGCCCTCATAGTCAAAAAAAAGAGTCCGAAATGCAGTACTTGGGTACAATCTCAAAACAGAATGATCTTGTTTTGTTTCCAAGGCAAACCATTCAGTATGACAGTAACCCAAGTCTATGCTCCAAGCACTAATGCTGAAGAAGCTGAAGTTGAACAGCTCTACGAAGACCTACAAGACCTTCTAGAAATAACATCAAAAAACCATGTGCTTTTATCATAGGGGACTGGAATGCAAAAGTAGGAAGTCAAGAGATACCTGGAGTAACAGGCAAGTTTGGCCTTATAGTACACATGAAGCAGGGCAAAGGCTAACAGAGTTTTATCAAAAGAATGCACTGGTCATAACAAACACCCTCTTCCAACAACATAAGAGACAACTCTACAGAAGGACATCACTAGATGGCCAATACTGAAATCAAATTGACTATATTGTTTGTAGCTGAAGATGGAGAAGCTCTATACGGACTGGGAGCTAACTGTGGCTCAGATCATGAACTCCTTTTACAAAATTCAGACTTAAATTGAAGAAAGTAGGAAAAACCACTAGGCCATTCGGGTATGACCTAAATCAAATCCTTTATGATTATACAGTGGAAGTAATAAATAATTTCAAGGGATTAGATCTGGTAGAGTGCCTGAAGAATTATGGATGGGGGTTGTTACTTGTGCAGGAAGCAGTGATCAAAACCATCCCCAAGAAAAAGAAATTCAACAAGGCAAAATGGTTGTCTGAGGAGGCCTTACACGTAGTTGAGAAAAGAAGTGAAAGGCAAAGGCAAAAAGGAAAGATATACTCATCTGAATACAGAGGTCCAAAGAATAGCAAGGAAAGATAAGAAAGCCTTCCTAAATGACCAACGCAAAGAAACAGAGGAAAAGAATAGATGGGAAAGACTAGAGATGTCTTGAAGAAAATTAGAGATACCAAGAGAACATTTCATGAAAAGATGGGCACAATTTCTGTCCTTTAGGACAGAAATGGTAAGAACCAAACAGAAGCAAAAAGTATTAAGAAGAGGTGGCAAGAATACACAGAAGAACTTTACAAAAAAAAATCATAATGATCCAGATAAGCATGATGGTGTGATTATTCACCTACAGCCAGACATCCTGGAATGTGAAGTCAACTGGGACTTAGGAAGCATCACTACAAACAAAACTAGTGGAGGTGATGGAATTCCAGCTGAGTTATTTCAAACCCTAAAAGATGATACTGTTAAAATGCTGCAGTCAATATGCCAGCAAATTTGGAAAACTCAGCAGTGGCCAGAAGAACTGGAAAAGATCAGTTTTCATTCCAATTGCAAAGAAGAGCAATGCCAAAGAATGTTCAAACTACCACACTATTGCACTCATTTCACTTTCTACCAAGGTAAAGCTCAAAATCCTTCAAGCTAGGCTTCAACAGTATGTGAACCAAGAACTTCCAGATGCACAAGCTGGGTTTAGAATAAGCAGAGGAATCAGAGATCAAATTGCCAACATCAGTTGAATCATAGAGCTAAAGAATTTCAGAAAAACATCTACTTCTGTTTCACTGACTATGCTAAAGCCTTTGACTATGTGGATGGATCACAACAAACTGTGAAAAATTCTGAAAGACATGGGGATACTAGACCACCTTATCTACCTTCTGAGAAACCTGAACGCAGGTCAAGAAGCAACAGTTAGAACATAAAACAATGGACTGGTTCCAAATTGGGAAACAAGTACGTCAAGGCTATTTATCATCCCCTTGCTTATTTAACTTATATGCACAGTACATCATGTGAAATGCTGGGCTGGATGAAGCACAAGCTGCAATCAAGATTCCTCGGAGAAATATCAATAATCTCAGATATGTAGATGACACCACTCTTATGGAAGAAAGTGAAGAGGAATTAAAGGGCCTCTTGAGAAAAGTGAAAGAGGAGAGTGAAAAGCTGGTTTAAAACACAACATTCAAAAAAACCAAAATCAAGGCATCTGATCCCATCATTTCATGGCAAATAGTTGGAGGGGGAAATGGAAACAGTGAGATACTTCATTTTCTTGTGGGCGTCCCTCAGTTGGTAAAGAATCGCTTGCAGTGCAGGAGATCCCAGTTCAATTCCTGGGTCAGGAAGATCCCCTGGAGAAGGGACAGGCTACCCACTCCAGTATTCTTGGGCTTCCCTTGTGGCTCAGCTGGTAAAGAATGCTCCTGCAATGTGGGAGATCTGGGTTCCATCCCTGGGTTGGAAAGATCCCCTAGAGAAGGGAAAGGCTACCCACTCCAGTATTCTGGCCTGGAGAATTCCATACAGTCCACAGACTTACAAAGAGTCAAAAAGGACTGAGTGACTTTCACTTTATTTTCTTGGACTCCAAAATCAGTGTGGATGATGACTGCAGCCTTGAAAGACACTTGCTCCTTGGAAGGAAAGCTATGACAAACCTAAACAGTGTAATAAAAAGCATAGACATTACTTTCCCAACAAAGGTCCATCTAGTCAAAGCTATGGTTTTTCCAGCAGTCATGTATGGATATGAGAGTTGAACAATAAAAAGTCTGAATGCCAAAGAATTGGTGCTTTTGAACTGTGGTGTTGGAGAAGACTCTTGAGAGTCCCTTGGACTGCAAAGAGATCAAACTAGTCAATCCTAAAGGAAATCAATTCTGAAAATTCACTGGAAGGACTGATGCTAAAGCTGAAACTTGAATACTTTGGCCTCCTGATGCGAAGAGCTGATTCATTGGAAAAGACCCTGATGTTGGGAAAGATTGAAGGAAGGAGAGGGGGACGACAGAGGATGAGATGGTTGGATGGCATCACTGACTCAATGGACATGAGTTTGAGCAAACTCAAGGAGATGGTTAAGGACAGGGAAGTCTGGCAGGCTGCAGTCCTTGGGGTCACAAAGAGTCAGACATGACCGAGCAACTGAACAACAATAACAGATTGACTTCAGATCTAGAGACCCACATAGTCTGAAAGTGAAGGGATGGAAAATGTATTCCACACAAAAGGAAGTCAAAAGAAAAAGTAACAACACTTATATCAGACCAAATAGATTTTAAAATAAACACTATTGCAGAGACAAATAAGGATACTACATAATAATCAAGGGATCATTCCAAGAAGATGATATAACAATTATAAATAAATATGCACCAATATAGAAGCACCTAAGTATATAAAGCAGATATTAATGGACACAAAAGGAGAAATTGACAGGAACACAATTATAGTCAAGAACTTAAGCACCTCACCTACACCAATGGATAGATCATCCAGATATAAAATTGATAAAGAAACATGAGCCTTAAATGACACATTAGACCAAATGGACTTAACATATAGAATGCATTCCATCCAAAAGCAGCAGAATACTCATTCTTTTCAAGTATAAATGGAACATTCCCCAGAATGGATCATATGCTGGGTGACAAAATAATCCTTGGTAAATTTTTAAAAGTTGAACTGATATAAGCATTTTTCCTATCATACAATATGAGACTAGAAATCAACTAAAAGAAAAGAAACTGCAAAAAAAAAAGAAAAGAAAAGAAAACCCCAAAACACAGTGGAGGCTAAACAATATGCTACTAAATACTCAATGGATAACTGAAGAAATCAAAGAAGACATTAAAATAGACCTGAAGTAAGTGAAAACAAAAACACAATGATACAAAACCTATGGGGCAGCAGCAAAAACAGTTCTAAGAGGCAAGTTTAGAGTAAAGCAGAGACATTACTTTGCCAAGAAAGGTCCATCTAGTCAAAGCTATGGTTTTTCCAGTAGTCATGTATGGATGTGAGAGTTGAACTATAAAGAAAACTGAGCGCTGAAGAACTGATGCTTTGGAACTGTGGTGCTGGAGAAGACTCTTGAGAGTCCCTTGGACTGCAAGGAGATCAAACTAGTCAATCCTAAAGGAAATCAGTCCTGAATATTCATTGGAAGAACTGATGCTGAGGCTGAGGTGAAACCCCAATACTTTGGCCACCTGATGCTAAGAACTGACCCATTGAAAAAGCCCCTGATGCTGGGAAAGATTGAAGGCAGGAGGAGAAAGGGACAACAGAGGATGAGATGGTTGGATGGCATCACCTACTCTATAGACATGAGTTTGAATAAGCTCCGGGAATTGGTGATGGAAAGGGAAGCCTGGTGTACTGAAGTGCATGGAGTCGCAAAGAGTCAGACATGACTTAGCAACTGAACTGAAGTGAAGCTTACCCCAGGAATCAAGAAAAACCTCAAATAAGCAACCTAAACTTATACTTAAAGGAAGTAAAAAAGAATAAACAAAACCTAAAATTAGGAGAAGGAAAGAAATAACAGAGATCAGAGCAGAATTAAATGAAATTAGGCTGAAAAGAAAATAAGAAAAAAGATCAGTGAAACTAAAATCTGATTCTTTGAAAAGATACACAAAATTAATAAACCTTAAGGCAGACTCAGCAAGAAAAAAAGGGAGATGATCCAGATCAGTAAAATCAGAAATGTAAAAGAAGTTACAATCAACATTACAGAAATATAAAGGATTAAAAGATACTACTATGAATAATTATATGCCAATAAAAAGGACAACCTAAGAAGAAATGGACAGATTCTCACAAAGGTACAATCTCCCAAGACTGAACCAGGAAGAAACAGAAAATATGAAAAGACTAATTACCATTAATGAAATTCAATCAGTAATTTTTTTTATTTTCTTATTTTTTTTTTACTTTACAATATTGTATTGGTTTTGCCATACTCAATCAGTAATTTTTAAAATTCTCAACAAACAAAAATCCAGGACCAGATGGTTTTACAGGTGAATTATACCAAACAAAGAGTAAACACCTATCCTTCTGAAATTATTCCAAAAAACTGCAGAGGAAGAAACACTTTCAAACTCATTATATGAAGCCATCATAGCCTGATACTAAAACCAAAGATATTATAAAAAGAGAATTATACAGCAATATCACTGATGAACATCGATGCAAAAATCCTCAACACATACCAGCAAACCAACACCAACAGTACAATAAAAGTACTGCATCCCATGATCAGTACAGTTCAGTTCAGTTCAGTCACTCAGTCGTGTCCAACTCTCTGCGACCCCATGAATCGCAGCACGCCAGCCCTCCCTGTCCATCATCAACTCCCGGAGTTCACTCAAACTCACGTCCATCCAGTCAGTGATGCCATCCAGCCATCTCATCCTCGGTCGTCCCCTTCTCCTCCTGCCCCCAGTCCCTCCCAGCATCAGAGTCTTTTCCAATGAGTCAACTCTTTGCATGAGGTGGCCAAAGTACTGGAGTTTCAGCTTTAGCATCATTCCTTCCAAAGAAATCCCAGGGCTGATCTCCTTCAGAATGGACTGGTTGGATCTCCTTGCAGTCCAAGGGACTCTCAAGAGTCTTCTCCAACACCACAGTTCACACGCATCAATTCTTCAGTGCTCAGCTTTCTTCACAGTCCAACTCTCTCATCCATACATGACTACTGGAAAAACCAGAGCCTTGACTAGATGGACCTTTGTTGGCAAAGTAATGTCTATGCTTTTGAATATGCTATTTACGTTGGTCATAACTTTTCTTCCAAGGAGTAAGTGTCTTGTAATTTCATGGCTGCAGTCACCATCTGCAGTGATTTTGGAGCCCCCCAAAATAAAGTCTGACACTGTTTCCACTGTTTCCC